>OX457050.1:29952566-30187566 GCA_949752735.1 Lumbricus terrestris
CGTTAAGTAAGCCAAGAAATTACTCAAGATGGCCGCTGTTTATGCACCCTTTTCATTTGATTAATTAATTAGAATGAGGAAGCATGGAGATTGCCTAGAGAAAGAAATTATGCAAGAAATGGTTCCAGGAGCAAGAGCAAGAGGGAGACCCAGGAGGAAGACCTAGGAAGACGTGGTTGGACGACATGAGTGAATGGTTGAGTTTATCAACAGAGAAGTTGTTGAGAGCAACCGAGGACAGGAGAGGATGGAGAAGAATTGTCTACAATGCGATCAACCCTCGTGCCAAGGACGGTTGAAGGCAAGGCAAGGCAAGGCACATAAATTAACCACACAAGGGTCCCAGTAGCGCATTGGTTAACATGCTGGTATGGAGAGCGAGAGGTAGCGACTTCAAGCCTCCGTTGGGCGGAAATGCTTTGTAGGCTGCTATTAGCGTCGTGTATTGCAGGCTGTCTGTTCTGTTAGTAGCTTCTTAGTTAAGTTTGATGTTAATTAAGATTACTACATAACTTGTACAATGTACATGTACAGCACAGTACTAATGTGGTGGCGCTTCGGCGTGTTAGCACTGGCTCAGTATCGGACAGGTTTTCAGTACGTTTGCAGGTGTTACAGTAAAGAAAAATTAGCATTACTATTACACACTGTTGCATACGTATTGCCTGCACAAGATGCATGCATGTGACATTTCCCCATGCGTCTCAGATATCATTCGCAAAGACCGTAAAGTAGCGTAACGTATATTAGCGCCTTCGTGAGATTCTTGTTAAGGCGCTATATAAATGGTCATATACATAAATACATACATACATACATACATACATACATACATGCATACATGCATACATACATACATAAATACATGCATACATACATAAATACATACATACAGAATATATTGATCAACTTCATTCTTTAGCAATCAACAAGCAACAAGTAAAGTTTCGATCGTCTTACCATCTTGTGTGCAGCAACCGAGCAGGTTGAGGATGTTGACATGGCGACCGATTATCTTCATCATCTCCATCTCTTGAACAAGGTCAGCCATCTCATTGTCAGTTGCATCATCTGTTCAGAAACAATGGATTGACAACAATGAATTGACGACAATGGATTGACGACAACGGATTGACGACAAGGGATTGACGACAATAGATATGCAACAATGGATCGACAACAACGGATTGACAACAATGGATTGACGACAATGGATTGACAACAATGGATTGACAACAACGGATTGACAACGATGAATTGATTCAGCCACTTCTATTAAAAGTATTTTCCACTGCTTCTGGGATATTTACTGTTGGGCTAATTACAAAATAAAACCTTACAACAAAACTCAAATAAAAAACTACTATGCAGGCCAAATGTTGCACCCAATTTTGATCTGGTAAAGTTAAGAATCCGTTGTAAAATCGCCAAATGATTCTGTAAAGTTTTATTTGCACCATAATTTGAAAAATGCTCTGAACACCTAATAAGAGACAAAGTTCAAGCACTGAACAACCAATTTCACAATAATACGACTCTAGATAAGCTGCGTACCTTTGAGCATCTTGACGGCAACAGTCGTGGACTCCACTCTTCCAGCGATTCCAAAAGCAATTCCTTTGATGACCATCCCAAACGCTCCCTCTCCAAGCAGAGGGCCCAACGTTAAACTAAAATTCACCCAAATCCCCTTTAGTAAAACTTCCTCAAAACATGAATAATAAATTTTTCCAAACAACTCTAATCAGATGATATTTGTTCACAATGGGAGTTGACATACTCATCCACAAAAAGGTAATTTTATTTTTGTACGTGATCTTAGCGAATTCTGCACTTCACATGATTTCAACATAGAACCACAATGCTAATGTGTATCGACATTCAAATTATCAAACTGGTAAGTGGTGCGTAAAAAGGAAATTTGTGGTCGGCTACAGTTCAATATTTTACAAAATGATGGAGTCATGGAAAAAATGAAATAAATGATGGAATGAAATGAATGATGGAAAGAATGATGGAATGAAATGAATGATGGAATGAAATGAATGATGGAAAGAATGATGGAAAGAATGATGGAATGAAATGAATGATGGAAAGAATGATGGAATGAAATGAATGATGGAATGAATGATGGAATGAATGATGGAATGAATGATAGAACGAATCAATAATGGAAAGAAAGATGGGGTGAATGATGGAACGAATAAATGGAATGAATGACAAAATGAATTTAATTATATTTTTGTGGAGCACGCTGGTGTAGTGGTGGCGTCATTGCCTTGAAGCCGGAAGGTTCGAGGTTCAAATCCACCTCAAGTCTCCACGTAGGGACCTTGGGCAAGTCCTTCACTCGCAATTGCTCAGCGCTTCGGCATGAGACTCCAATGCAGTGTCCGCTCTGCAGTCGGGAGTGCCACTGAGTGGAGTGCTTGAAGGGGCGCTATAACAAGTGCGCATACAAACAAACAAAATAAAGGAGTGAATGAATGAAATAGTGAACAAGTGCTTAGAATAAATTACAATTAGAAAACTGTGATCGAAAAACAATCGCACAAAATAATCACCTATCCCGTCGAAACTCCCACTCTTTATCCAGCGGAATCTCGTACTCCGACATCGACGTCAACTCCGACGACAACCGACTGCGACACGGCTCGATCTTAACCTGCGGCATCGCCAGAAGAGACGTCAGAGAATTCGGGTCCTTGTTGTCATCCGAGTACAGTATGTTGCAGTGCATGAGGACAACGCGCTTCTTGACGGGCAGGGAAACGGTGTTGGCGTACGGACGCGCCCTGTTGCACCGACTTGCAACGAGGAGCAACACGATGACAACGAAGACTGAAACGAATGCAACGGAGATTGCGATTGGTACAACGTTCGCTTGCGATTCGTCCGCTGATAGAATCGATGCATCTGTGAGCACTGAGGAATCGGCGCCTACGAAAACAAAGGAAAAACACGATGCTCAATCAAATAATGTATTGATTTCATACAACGTAAGCTAAGTACTTAACTATCAAGATTTGTTTATTTTTTGGCAAGGCCTATCATGATGTTAGTTGTATGTGAGGCCCCCTCCTTGTAAAGGCATGGATGTGTTATGCCACCATTTATATTGTCATTGTGATTATCATTATTATTTTATTTATTTTTTTACCTGAGGAACCTCAGTTCCCTTGAGATTTCACTACATAGAACAGCAAAAATGATGATGACACTTTTAGACGGATGATGATGATGATGATAGTAGCTGGCGGTGGTGATGATATTAGGCGGTGATGATGATGATAGCAAGCTGGTGTTGGTGATGATAGTAGCTTGTGGTGATGATGATAGCATCTGGTGGTGGTGATGATGATAGTAAGCTGATGATGATGATGATGATAGTAGCTGGTGGTGATGATGATAGTAGCTGGTGGCGATGATGATAGCACGCTGGTAGTGGTGGTGATGATAGTAGCTGGTGGTGATGATGATAGCAGCTGGTAGTGGTGGTGATGATAGTAGCTGGTGGTGATGATGATAGTAGCTGGTGGTGATGATGATAGCACGCTGGTAGTGGTGGTGATGATAGTAGCTGGTGGTGATGATGATAGTAGCTGGTGGTGATGATGATAGCAGCTGGTAGTGGTGGTGATGATAGTAGCTGGTGGTGATGATGAGAGCAGCTGGTAGTGGTGGTGATGATAGTAGCTGGTGGTGATGATGATAGTAGCTGGTGGTGATGATGATAGCATGCTGGTAGTGGTGGTGATGATAGTAGCTGGTGGTGATGATGATAGCAGCTGGTAGTGGTGGTGATGATAGTAGCTGGTGGTGATGATGATAGTAGCTGGTGGTGATGATGATAGCACGCTGGTAGTGGTGGTGATGATAGTAGCTGGTGGTGATGATGATAGTAGCTGGTGGTGATGATGATAGCACGCTGGTAGTGGTGGTGATGATAGTAGCTGGTGGTGATGATGATAGCAGCTGGTAGTGGTGGTGATGATAGCAGCTGGTAGTGGTGGTGATGATAGTAGCTGGTGGTGATGATGATAGTAGCTGGTGGTGATGATGAGCAGCTGGTAGTGGTGGTGATGATAGTAGCTGGTGGTGATGATGATAGTAGCTGGTGGTGATGATGAGAGCAGCTGGTAGTGGTGGTGATGATAGTAGCTGGTGGTGATGATGATAGCAGCTGGTAGTGGTGGTGATGATAGTAGCTGGTGGTGATGATGATAGTAGCTGGTGGTGATGATGAGAGCAGCTGGTAGTGGTGGTGATGATAGTAGCTGGTGGTGATGATGATAGTAGCTGGTGGTGATGATGATAGCATGCTGGTAGTGGTGGTGATGATAGTAGCTGGTGGTGATGATGATAGCAGCTGGTAGTGGTGGTGATGATAGTAGCTGGTGGTGATGATGAGAGCAGCTGGTAGTGGTGGTGATGATAGTAGCTGGTGGTGATGATGATAGTAGCTGGTGGTGATGATGATAGAAAGCTGGTGGTAGTGGTGGTGATGATAGTAGCTGGTGGTGATGATGATAGTAAGCTGGTGGTAGTGATGATCATGGCAGTAGGTTGTGGTGATGGTGATGATAATATATGGCCTGATGATGATGATCAAACAGCAAGCCAAAAATCCTGCAAAACTAAACCAGACAGACAGCTTACACTAAGTTCAAACGAGAAAAAAACACAAAGCCTCCAATCTTCCCAGGACAACACATGGAAGATTTATAATATCTTAACAGACCACAGATTCCCGTCATTACTGGATGAGAATGAAAACAGTATTCTTAATGAACACAGTGTCTATAAATTACCAACAGATTATTCCTCCATTTAACCGTTTAACCAAACGTTCATCAAACGCTTTCGAAGTCGGATAATTAATTAAAATGCACTTGACTAAATATTATGTCGTTGTGGTTTGTCATTATTGTTCAATTCACCTTCAGAGCACATGCACATACAGACACATATACACAGTACACAGGTACATAAATATTAAGTATACATACATGCATACATGTAGCTACGTATGTATAATTATGCTTGTACATACGCATTTACATTCAAACATATACATATGATATTCATGCATACACACACAAATACATACACATGTATATACATACATGCGTGCGTACATAGATACATACATAGAAAATACAAGCATAGTTGCATACACATACATGCGTCAAAAATATACATGTATACGCATGTATAATATAACAAAAATACATGTATAATATATATACTTACAAGTCTTACATACATACATACATAGATATGCATATAAATATGCACACAATAAATACTTACAATGCATACATATATGCAAGCATACATATATGCACACATAAAAACATGCATACACAATTGCACACATATAAGCAGACATACATTCATACATACATACATACATACATACATACATAGATGTAAAAAACGATGAAAAGAAAATAAAAAACGGTAAAAAACGTCGTTTTTTCGAAATAATAAAAAACGACAAAAAAACGATAAAAAACGGAAACGGAAAATAATTTGCCTATGTTACATCTGAAATTTCATTTTCAGCTTACAAACCTTAATTGCTTATGCAAGTTTATTAAGAAACTGCAAATAACACAACTTTATTATTAGGCCAAAATAATATAATTGGTATAAGTAACATTAATCTACCACAGTTATTTTTTCTTATAACTTTCGTTTAATAAGAAATTCGGACAAATTAAAGGTATTAAATCTTTTCAAATTCAAATTGTAGACATAAGTCCACATTATAAGTTTATGCTGATCGACAAAACACAATTAAAATCTAACCAGAAGCAAAAACCACAGTTGTTTACTAAATTATATATTGTACATTATTTTGTGCTTAAATTTGCTACTTATAAATATTAATATTTATGCCCAAGAATTTTATATCAAAATAACCCTTAGAAATTTCATTTCTTGTAGGGATCTACTACATGTATTTCTCAAAATTATGACTTAAACAATTACATAAAGACCCTATAGTTAGCTGCATCCTTGAGAGTACGGTGAAAACGTATGGAATATCGGACAAAAATTAAATTAAGGAAAATAATATTAGACAGTAAATAATTAAATAAAGTTACATAAAAATCGAAAAAAACGATAAAAAACGATGGGAAAAATAAAAAACGAAAAAAACGACTTTTTTGGGAGAGAATAAAAAACGAAAAAAACGTTTTTTACAACTATGCATACATACATACATACATACATACATACATACATACATACATAGTACATACATCAATCAATCAATCAATCAATCAATTCGCTTTATTGCAACCAGAAAACAAGATGACATCAAAAACAGAAAATATGCATGCATTGGCTACAAAGGGGGCCCTAAAGGGATTGACATCCCGCTGGGGAGGGTCACCCAAGTAAGAAAAATACCAAGAAATATTGTACAAGATAGCAAAAAAAATTGAAACAATTAAATCAAATTAGGTGATGACAGATTGCAAAAAGTTTAAATTGCAAATAGCATGTAGAGGAACAAACTTAACTATATACTTAAGTAGAACCTTAACTACAAGTGGTCATGTGCACTTCTAAGCAGACTTAGTGGAGGAAAGAAAAACACGAAGTCTCTTTTTAAAAACCTGCAGACTACTGGATTGACGAATATCAATTGGTATTTTATTCCACATTTGAGCGCCATAAGATTTAACAGTAAAACGCCTAGTGTTAGATTGAGCTCTGACAGGGCGATATGCAGATGAATTTCTAGTGAAATGCGAATGGATGTCAGAGGCGTGAGGGAGGTACTCTTGGAATACCGAAGGAAGGAGACCGTGTTCGAGTCGAAAGAAGAATTCGCAAATTTGGAGATCCTTTATCTGGTTTATTTTTAGGAGATGAAGCTCACTAAAGAAAGGGCCAGTGTGTTCCCATTTACGAATACCCGCTATTATACGAACAGCCTTCTTCTGTAAGATAATTAGTTTATGAAGCCTAGATTCGTATGTCGATGCCCAAACCAGGTTGCAATACGTGAGGTAAGGGTAGACGAGGGTATAATATAAATTCATTCTAATTGTCTTTGGTACATACATACATACATACACACACATACATACATAAACATATAATACATGCATAGAAACATACACTTACAAACGCACATACATAATTACATAAATTCACACACACACACTACACAGAAAATATAAACATGAGCAGATAATAAAGATCTCTCAAATGCACTGAGACGTACTTTCATGAATGGTAAGCCAGGCACTCTTGTGGCTGATGCCAATGTTGTTACCAGCCAGACACGTGTACCATCCAGCGTGCTCCAGTGTCACGTTCTCAAAGACGAGGTCGTCACTGTCCTCGTTGTTGGCAGACGTCTACAAACATTTCACCAACCTCTCATGATAAACACAAATCACTCGAAATGTCTCGTAAATCTTTTTCTTATGGAACAACACGGTTACGCCATAGAAACGTCTGAATAGGAAAACTCCAAAACTTTATGAACCTTCCATCAATACTTACAAACTTCTCTCTGTTTTTTTCACACCAGGGCTGAATGCAAAACTGAATACGGATAGAATGGAATGAATGAATGAATGAACAAATGATGTGAATGAATGAATGAATTAGTTAAGAATCAATCCATCACTCATTCAATCCATCATTCATTCAATCCATCATTCATTCAATCCATCATTCATTCAATCCATCATTCATTCAATCCATCATTCATTCACTTTGAAATCAATTCATTTTTTCACTTGCACATTCATTTACTCCATCATTCATTCATTCATTCCACCATTCATCGATTCCACTATTAATTCACATAAAAATAAAAGCGCATAAACACCACGAAGACGAGACCTGGACGACGGTAAAGAACGGCGTTCCATCGTCATTCGTGAATGAGTCGTTGACCGCGTAGTGCTTCAACCACTGGATGTGATATTCCGGATCACTGAGCAGACGACAGCTGAAGCGAACCGTGTCTCCGACCTCAACCGTCTGATTCAGTGGACCTTCAACGATGATCGGCTGATGCGGAAGTCGAGCTGAAACAGTTTGGAAGCTTCCGGTCTAATAAACCCTTCCATAAGTATACCCCCTCATAGTATGTATATAAGTATTATTAAGTAATAGCAGTTATAGCGCCCCTAACTCCGCCACTGGTTGCACTCTGCCAGTGCCAGTCCCAAGCCTGGATAAAGGAGGAGGGCGTTGCTAATGATTGTTGTTATCGCACAGTGAAGTTAAGCTGAAAAACCATATTTATAGCGCCCCTTCAAGATTGCTACTCAGAGGCGCTTCCGACTACAGCCGGGACACTGAATCGGAGTTTCACGTCGAAGTGCATGAGCAACTACTACTACTACATATAGTAATCATACTAGCAAACTCCCAATTTTTCTAAAAGCAGAGTGCAGGGCACCAACTTATTCACGAGCATTGTGCTGCATCAGAAGGATTTCCACAGATGCTAATGGATGATCCGAATCCAGCTACCAGAGTGACCAAGACCAGGGAGAGAAGAAAAGAAAGACAAGAAAAGATAAGAGATATAATGAATGATTATACAGAATGTATGTATATAAAAGAGATACCAAAGGGTGGTGTGGTATTATATTATCTGTTTATTGAAAAGACTTGAAGCTGACATACCACAACTTATTACACAACACAGAGAGTGTCTTTCTGGTACTCTATTATGGTTTCTGACGAGAGAAGCAAGCCTGAATGTCCCATGAAAATTCTGTTTGAGGGCACCATGATAAATTCACCTCCACAACACCACAATGAATTCGCCATCATGACAATTCACCTTAAGGACACCATGAAAATTTAACTTGAATGCACTTGATCAATTGAGTAATTTGTACTAACCAATAACTTCCAGTTCGTAATTCCATTCTATCTTGCCATACTTGTTGGAAATAACACAAGTATAGTTGCCTTCATCGTGAAGGTTCAGGTCGGCCAATCTTAGCAAGAACTTGGCATCCTTCTTCTCCAACTGTAAAACAAAAAACAAAAGACAATCCCATTCAATCTTGGTATCATTGTTGAGTCGAAACCACTCCCCCCCCTATGGCAATTGGCTCTTTAAGAGAATTTACATCAATTGTCAATTACAGGGTTCAATTTTACAATATCATGCTGCTTGGGGAAAAGTGCCAAAAGAAAATGTCAAAGTATCTTAGAGCCATTACAGAGGTTTATATATGGTCCCAGGGTATGTCAGACCCAACCCCTTTTTAAGGCTGCATTAAAACACATCTGACTAGACCCTAGGCGTGATGCTAATGGAAGCTAAGAACAAAATAATAATTCAATTTAAGATCAAAAATTAAATATGCAAGTTACGCTTTTCTTAAGCACTTCATGACAAGAACAAGTGAAGAATGTGTTAGTGAAAGCGCTAGCGAATTTTAGTTAAGTAACCAAATAGACAGAAGACTTCATTGCAAGAATGTCTTAACATAAAATCATATACAAACAATTCACGGTTGCAAAACGTTGCAACTAACAATAGACTTGGCAATTAATAATAGACTTTGCAGTTAATAATAGACAGTACAATTGATGCAATTAATAATAAGACTTTGCAATTAATAATAAGACTAGGCAATTAATAATAGACTTCTCCGTAAATTAAACACCTCCCAATTAACAACTACACTTTGCAATTGATATCAGACATTGTAATTAATAACAGCTAGACCTTACAATTAACCACAGACTTTGCAATTGATAATAATAGACTCTGCCAATAATAATACATCTATCACCAGCACAGGAATGACACACCAAATGACACCATTCATTCACTAACACCAAGTGACTCACGTACTTACTAAACAGCCGACAGCTCTCAAACTACCCGCAAGTCCTAAGTAACTACACCCTAACCGGAAGTAATTGCACACAAAAAATCATAATTACTGCTGACATAATTTATTTCCCTGAATGGAATAGTCAGAGCCATCATTATATTAGAGCCTTGAGCTATGACAAGTCTATTATTAATCACAGTCTATCATCAAAAGAAAAGCTTTTGACATCCTAAATTGGTCCACACGATTAAATTGAATCTTGTGACACTAATCATCATCGTGGGGTGCGGTGGTGTAGTGGGTATGTTCGTCGCCTTGCAGCCAAAGGATTGCAGTTTCGAATCCACCTGAATTCGCCGCGTAGGGACCTTGGGCAAGTCATTTACTTGCAATTGCTCGTGCGCTTCGGCGTGAAACTCTGATGCGGTGTATGCTCTGTAGTCGAGAGCACTTCTGAGTAGGGAGCTTGAAGGGGCGCTATAACAAGTGCACATACAAACAAGCATACAAACAAATACATACGTACGTACGTACGTACATACATACATACATGCATACATACATACATGCATATATTCATACATACATACATACATACATACATACATACATACATACATACATACATGCATGCATGCATGCATGCATACACACACACACACACACACACACGCACGATAATAGACAAGATGATGATGAAATCTGTCAGACCTTATAGAAAGCAAGTGGTCGGCAGAGAATCGCTGATGATGACTAACCTTGCCGAGATATCTGACGGTGAATGGTTGTCTGTCCTTGAACCATTGAATAGCGAGCGGTGGATCGCCCTCCGCAGGGCAACGCAACTCCAGCGTCTTCCCTGCCGTCTCCCACAGCATCTTATGGTTGAGCTTCTTCTTCGTCCACTTCGGAGCCGATCTCTCTGTTCAAGTAACACCAGCGAATGTAATTACTGTATAGTGTAGGACAACATTTATATAGCGCCACTCACTTCAGTGACAACAACCTCATTCATTGGGATTACATCTATTGTGCCCAAAAATAGCACAACCTATGTGCTGCTCTCCACATTCTAGACGACTCCAGCTTGTGAAAATGAAATATTTGGGCGATTTACCCCCTTTAGCCCCCCCCCAAAATGAAGTGTAAAGGTACGCACGAGATTTGCCAGACAGTTTTTGCGGATATGAAAAATGACCGTTTTAGAAGATTTCGACAAAATGACTAAAAAAAGGTCGTCAGAAATTTTTGCGACTGAAAACGGAAAATTTTTGCCCCCAAAACTGAAATCCTGGCGCCGCCACTGACATTGTGCGCATCTAAGCATGCTTACATGTATATGTATACACAAGCATGCATATATTCATGTATATATGTATGTATTGGAACATTACGCTGCACCTTTAACATTGGTATCTTTTAAGTTTTAACTTTTTAAGCACAGCATCACGATGGGGCTAAATTCGATCTATCAACCATATGCCCTCTAGCAAACAGCTAGGCTTTGTAAGCTGAGCAGTTTAAACAAACATCCAATAAACCAACTTCTAGAGCGAATTTATACCAAATTCCCATTCAACAATCAATGTGGCAGGTTAAAGGGACATTACAGAAATACGAAGCCGGACATATTTGGCTGAAATAGTTACAATAAAGGCCATTGTTCCCGTATAGGTTACACTGGTCAACAGTGATTTTGTTTCCTGAACACTTTCAGGTGTCTCTTATGCAGTTTCTGCTGCTGATCACGAAAATGACCTTGAAATTGTCCCATCACGTACCGTTTTTGAGAAATCTTCAATTTTCTATTTATTTCCATTTCTCAGATATAACGTTATAATAAGCTTCGTGTAACTGAGGTATATCCAGGCGTGCACTTAGGACAGTTTACATATATGTTTGTCTTGCATAATAGAATATAAACTTGGGTCTGCATATGCATTAATGCTGGTTAGAATCTTCCTGCAAAAGTTCTAAGCACTATTAGAGCCGCTTCTCTGCATATGTCTACATGTATATCTCACTGAGGAAGTTGACATCAGTTTGTTTGTAGTTTGATGTCGTATTTCCAAAATTTAGTTTGGTCTACATGTATGCAAGATGTATAACAAGTTAGCCAGTTTATATACAGATAAGCTTTAAATTATAATATATTTTAAGACGGTTGTTGGCAGCAGAAATATCTCGCTAGTGTTGCATGAAATGTGATACACGCACATTTTGATACAGTTGTGGAGAGTAGGCTATGCTATATGAGTAATCCTCAGAGACACGCAGTGACTGAACTTGTCAATAAAGCTTTGAGCTGTACTTTGGTTGCAAGACTGGAGAGAAAGCCAAGGAATGCGTGCCTCTCATTTGCTGTGGAAGATGTGCTGCAGCAGATCTTAGAGTTTGACTCCGGAGGTCCTGCGAAAGCAATGCTGTATGCCGTCCCGATGGTCTGGCGAGAGCAGAAAGATTATGACTGTGACGGGCTGATCAGTTTGTCTCCCTAATGTTTCTGGTTTCTCGGGCAAGAATAGGAAAGGAAACTAAGTGATACAGTCATCATCAGCACATAATATTATGAGGAAGAATTGTCATAAAGATTTGTTTTCCAATGAAATTAAATTATAGTATATTGAAAATAATAGGCAATAAACAAGCATTTCAGTTAAAATCTTTCATGCCCGTTTTCTCAAAAACCTTACGTGATACAAAAATTCTGAGAACACCACCGTTTTCAGCACGTCAACTTCTATAGAAAACAGTCAAAGTTTTTTCGGAAACAAAAAAAGTTAAAATTTGTTGACCAGTGGATAATATGCAATAAACAAGGCTAACAAGCATTTCAGTTAAAATCTTGCATGCCTGTTTTCTCAAAAACCTTACGTGATACAACAATTCTGAGAACACCACCGTGTTCAGCACGTCAACTTCTATAGAAAACAGTCAAAGTTTTTTCAGAAACAAAAAAAGTTTAAATTTGTTGACCAGTGGATAATATGCAAAAAACAAGCATTTCAGTTAAAATCTTAGATGCCCGTTTTCTCAAAAACCTTACGTGATACAAAAATTCTGAGAACACCACCGTGTTCAGCACGTCAACTTCTATATAAAACAGTCAAAGGTTTTTCAGAAACAAAAAAAGTTTAAATTTGTTCACCAGTGTAATATGCAATAAACAAGCATTTCAGTTAAAATCTTGCATGCCCGTTTTCTCAAAAACCTTACGTGATACAAAAATTCTGAGAACACCACCGTGTTCAGCACGTCAACTTCTATAGAAAACAGTCAAAGATTTTTCGGAAACAAAAAAAAAGTTAAAATTTGTTGACCAGTGTTATTATACTCCGTGAATAAGATAGCATTGACAACGCCCGTTGTACTATCTCTGCTTATCAATCGACACATTTCCTTATCAGATGAACAAACAGGGGGCCATTCTTGGCAAGAAAAACTAGCGGCAGACTATAGAGAAACGAGCAGGTGATGTCGGTAGCGCTGGGCATGAGTTTCACTCACACGGGCGGAGCAGAAATAGATGCGTGGCTATACTTATCAAAATTCTTAGAAGCAATTGTCAAGGGCAACAGCTACATCCAAGGGTTCAATGGCAACTTGAGTTGTGTGTGTGTATGTGTGTATGTATGTATGTATGTATGTATGTATGTATGTATGTATGTATGTATGTGTGTATGTATGTGTGTGTGTGTATGTATGTGTGTATGTATGTGTGTATGTATGTATGTATGCATGCATGTATGTATGTGTGTGCGAGTGTGTGTCCCGGTGTCAATGTGTGTAGGTGTGCATTTGTGTGTCTGTGTGCACATGTGTGTCTGTGTTATAATATAGTGGTCAACTCAGAAGCACTCTGGACACAAAGAGCGCATGGACGTGGGATAGCTTCCCACTACCCCCTACCCCCACAAAGGTTGATTCAGCCTCCATTCAGCAGAAAAGCATGAGCATAAAAACCTAAAAACCGTGATTTATTTCGCATAATTATATTGCACTGTTTAGCCGTGTTTAAAACAATAAAAACCTACCCCAGAGTGTGACTTAGTCGTAATTTCAAATTTACTGCCATCAACAGCAGGGCCCCTACCACCTCCTCCCTCCCCCACCACCCCTCCCTACTGCTGTGACAAATAATAGCTCTAAAGTTGGAGGAGGACTCCGCTGATAAATAATGTGATGTACGGAATGATCTCAGAGAGCAGTCATTCAGCCATGCGGCCTGACGCCTTACATGCCAGACTTTAGGGACAGATGATCAAATACATCTTAGGGAACCATCTATTTCACGCTGCGTAGCCACCTTGGTTGAGTGTCTACAGTGTGAAATTCTGTACAAAATTAACAGAATGTAAATATTAAGATTAATGGCAACGCTGTCAAACTGAAGCCTCAGCTACGAATGTAGCACGAGCATGCGAGCACGGACATGTGCAGTCCATGTCTTACACATAATCCTAAATTCATTCATTCATTCATTCATTCCATGGACTTACATAGAGCCCCCCTATGAAATCTACTGTGGAGCGTTCCCAGTAGCCCAGCTACGACAAGTTTGCTCATGTACATCTGTGTGAAACTACGATTCAGTGTTGGCGGTGTAGTCGGGTGCGCCTCTGGGTAGGAATCTTGGAGGGATGCTATAGCAAATGCTCACAAGCCTACGTACATGTAATGCCCACGAAACAGCTGACAGGGGATGAGAATGGAACACATCAATATCCCCGATTCCCCCATGTCCTCTACCGTCATAAGAAGAGGAAGGAGAGCGTGAAGTGTTCGCAACTTCATTTTCTTAGCCTCGGCATACGAGGGCCATGGGTGGCCAGTCCTCTCCCTCACTGTCTCATCTTCCTACTGACAGTGTACGGTCGGTGTACTCGTCATAGCTGAGTAGGCTTTAGGGGGCGCAGGTAGGGATTTGAATCAAGACCTCTCATCTGACAGTCCAGCAGCTAAGCCCCTAGACTACTTTGCACTCCACTCTGTCTTTACTTATATTAAATTCAATGTCAAACGTTTACCACCACCACCAACCATCACCATTCACCAGCATCATCACCACCACCACATCATCACCACCCACCCACCTCCACCACCGCCATCCACCACCATCATCTCAATGACTGAGTCTGGTGTTGATGGAAGTAGTACAGATGGAGTTGGTGCATGGCAGGACCAGGTCTTCCCCCCATCCACTGCCGATACAAATGAGCTGCTTTTGATCCGAGGTCAGATTTAGAAAAACTGTTCTATCTAGGCAGAAGAAACGAGGGAGGATCTCTTCAATGAATGTCTCAACCCGGTTGTGTGCTTATATTTTTAAGTAGCGCTTTTCAAATACCACTTTTCAAATACCTAGATTACATTTACGATACAATTATGCTGTAACTCTTTAAAGGCATTTCTTTTCTCCCCGAGTTTTTCCGCACTGAGAGCGCTTCTGAATAGTCAATCTGCGAGAGGCGCTATATAAATTTACAGATACAATACAATACAATCATAAGTGGCGCAATGCAGGGATTATCCCGTCGAAAACGCATGCGCTTGAAAACATCTTCCTCAACCATGGTTTTACTGAGTTACATCCGGGCACCTCCGATGATTCTCTCTAGAAATTGCGCTATATAAATTAATTTCCAATTACCAATACCACTGGACAATGCAAACGATTTCAGACAGAAACTATCAACCACTGCGCAATACAGTAGCTGTGCGGTGTTAACCTACTGCTGCTTCTTCTTCTCCCCTCCATCGGGTGCATGCCGACCACGAGGCCTGTACTCAACTCCTTCAATTCTTTCTTTCTCGGATGGTATCCACAGCTGTTCTCATGCTGTCCACATCCATTTCTTCCAGATCTTGACGTATATACGTTGTCCATCCATGTCTTCACTTGTCGTCCCCGGCTCAGTTTCCCCTCCACATGGCAATACAGTGCTCGTGCTGGTAATCTCCCATCGTCCATTCTCGTCACATGTCCAAACCACGTCTGTAGTCTTCTTTTTCTGATCTTATGTATCAATGTTTCCTCCTATCCCAGCTCCGTCCGTGTCACCTCGTTGCGGATCCTATCCCATCTGGTTCTCCCTGCTACTTTTCTCAACCAACTCATCTCCGCCACCAGGATTCTCCTTTCGTTCTCCCTCCGCAGGCACCAACACTCGGAGCTATTAATGATGCACAAATCCGCAACTCGGCTACTGTTGCCGAGCTACCTCGGTTGTCATTATGTTCCTATCATTCTGGGGCTGAATAGGTTTTATGTATAGTCGGGTTGTCACACATACACAATTACACATGATCCGTCTGACGTTACTTCAAACTTCAGTCTCTCGTGACAACAGAATTTAATCGACTGCTCAAATTATTGCGACGCTAAACGACATCGAAATGGGAGAGAACGGGGGTGGGGCAGATCCGATGGGCGAAGGAAAAAGATGACGAAATCAGAGCAGTGATGCCTTTTGTAGACTATCGCAAACGAACCATACAATACAAAAGCAATTCGGGTATATATATATAAAAAAAGTATCCGAAAGCTATGGCAGCCACCAGCCGAATTAGCGCCGGGAGCGAGGGAAGGATGAATTACCACCGGGGGTGGAGAGAGAGAGAGAGATGTGACTATCATTTGCGAAAATACCCTGGCGAATTTCCGTCGGTAATTCTTCCCCGGGCTTCGTCGGCAAGGGCATGCATGCGCGCGCATAGGGGTTGGTCCAGGCACTGCAGCCTTCTCCCTATTGTTCCCAACAATTGCACACCCATATGGACTGCGCCAACGGCAACTGTTTATACTGCCACTTAGCGGCGGCTAATAGTTAGACTCGTGGGAAATTAAGGAAATTAATAGCTACCGCTCGCAAGTCCGAGTTGACGCAGGCAGCAAAAACTGTCCACATCGCTGATGCTGCTGCTGTCGTTGCAAGCGTCGAATATGATTATAATTGCTTGCGTCCGATCGCTCTAAGCAAGGCGTAAAAAATGATTTACAAGGCGTTGTTTTTTTCCTTGTTCGGCTCGTAATGAATGGTTTAGAATTCGGCGTTTCAGTACGGAGCAGTGCTTGATCTAGTCATCCCTCTGCTTGGGGGATTCAGATTGGAGAGGGGGACACACCAGACTGGAGAGGGGGGGGCGACACTTTCAAATCTGATGACCTTTTCAATCTTTTTTTAGTACATCGATGCGTAGCGCTATCAAATTTTCTGACCGGGATATTTTACATAATATATGAACATAGGATATAATTATATACATGCAAGCAAGAGCTGTCGAATTTTACCGGGGGATGTTACGTATATATTTGTGGGAGGCGATATTACGCCTGTACATGCAAACAACGGCTCTAGAGTTTTCTGGGAAATGTCATTCCTGGGGGATTCCTCCCCCTCCCCCCCAGAGACGTCAAGATTAAACGCAGAATATGAAGCACAGGGAAAAACCGATGTATGATCGACAGCTGCTTTGTATTTTTAAATGAAACCAGAGTTGCTCTGTGATCCTTGTTTTGTCACTTCCCTTTCTGCTCTGTTTTGTGTTCACACTGGAATTAGATCTTCATATGAAGGGTTCATATAGGATCGGGTGAGGTGATGCTGTGAAGGGGTGACGTGGCGAGGTAGGGTGATGGGGTGAGGTGATGTTGTGACGGGGTGACGTGGCGAGGTAGGTCGATGAGATGAGGTGATGTGGCGAGGATAAGGGAGACAGAGATTGGTGAGGCCGTATGTAGGTGGTCAGATGTTGTTGTTATTGTCAACTCTGTCTTTGCCCTGTTCTGTGTTCCCACACTGAAACAAAACGTTCATGCTCGTGAATCATAAGATGAGGTGACCTGAAGTGGTGGGGAGAGGCTTCCCTCGGAAGACGTGGTGGTGAATTGAGACGGGAAATGGTGAGATCAGATGAGGGCATACCAAGACTGTGAGGCACAATGGTGTAGGGTGATATGTTCGTTGCCCTGCAGCCGGAAGGTTGAGACGGTAATTCCGAGGCAGTGTACACTCTGCAGTCGGGAGCGCCTCTGAGTAGAGAGCTTTACGGTTACGGGGTGCTATAACAAGTGCACATACGAACAAACAAACAAGACTGACCTACCTACACTGCGCAGGATTCTCCTTTCTGGATCATTACCAGCATATCTCACACTTCTTAATACCTACTTCTTCTCTGGGGTTCTTGCACTGAAAGCGCAATGAATGGCCACTGCAGTGAGCGACACTAGAGAACTTAACTAATTACCTTACATTACAACTCGAGCTTCTGCCTTCTTTGGTGCTGCACTTTGCAATCAGCTCACTCCATTGACACGTTCTCAATTATTAACTGATACCCTAAGCACATCTTTTCATTTTCTCAAAACAACTTTCTTTTCTCTGGGTCTTTCGCACAGGGAGCACCTCTGATTGGTGTGCACTGTGAGAGGCGCTTCATAAATTCATAGATATACAATACAATAGGCGTACACATGGGCGCCCGTACATTAGGTGACTGCCTCATCTGCGGCAAAACAAGTGATGACCAAAACCCTTAAGTACCTGTAGGCTGAACGGTCAAGGTGAACATTCTCTGCGCCTCTCCGAGATCATTCTTCGCGACACACGAATACCGTCCAGAGTCGTCACGATGAACTGCGGTCAACCGAAGGGAGTCGCTCTGCAATTCATGCCTACAAGTTCAAAACAAGTTCAAAACAACACTAAATGATAAACTATATATGTAGTAATCAAAACTACTTTATGTAGTAATCAAAACTACTTTATGTAGTAATCAAAACTACTTTATGTAGTAATCAAAACTACTTTATGTAGTAATCAAAACTACTTTATGTAGTAATCAAAACTACTTTGTGTAGTAATCAAAACTACTTTGTGTAGTAATCAAAACTACTTTATGTACTAACCAAAACTACTTTGTGTAGTAATCAAAACTACTTTGTGTAGTAATCAAAACTACTTTGTGTAGTAATCAAAACTACTTTATGCAGTAATCAAAACTACTTTGTGTAGTAATCAAAACTACTTTATATAGTAATCAAAACTACTTTATGTAGTAATCAAAACTACTTTATGTAGTAATCAAAACTACTTTATGTAGGAAGTAATCAAAATCGTAAACTAAAAACTTCAAACGCTCTAAAGCTAAGCACAAATGGAACCTACCAATTTACATACAACGTAATTCCACATTTTTCTATAGTAATAAAGGGCATTAAAGGCACACCATGTTCATGGAGAATAGCATTATTCAGACACAGATCGCCATATTTACCAATATTATTCAATTCAGATATAATACCAATATTCAATGAAACAAGCATTAGCATTAACATTCGGAAATAGCATAGTATTTTTAATCGCTCTTGATGCATCTAATAATAATAATAATAATAATATCTTTTCTTTAATTAAACGCCTGCAAGATGCACTGCGCTTTACATTTACAGGTTATGCAGTAATCTTAATTAAACTTAACTACTAACTGAACAGACAGCTTTGTAATTACACGGCGCCGATGGCAGCCTACAAAGCAAATCCGCCCAATGGGGGCTCGAACTCACTACCTCTCGCACTCTTGGCCAGCGTGTTAACCACTACTCTACCGGGTCCCCAGGCAACACATAGTGCCATAGTGCGCAGTCTTTACTAGAGATAGCAACTGGATTATAGTCAAATGCTGCTGAAATGATAGCATTCAATGGTATGACCACAGGCAGTTGAGTTGCCAAAGAGATTGATTGAATAACATAAAATAAGTCTGTAGGTCGATATATAAATCCCAGCTTTCAGAAAGACAAAAAGTGACTTTAAAGGCTTTTGCCAGCCTTTGAGACCTACATGTTTGCTTCAAAAGCAAACTTCTTATATCTTTTTATCAAAGCTCGAGGGTACGCGTACCCTAAAATAGAATACGTTAAAATACGTACGTACCTTTCAAAAAATAGAATACGCGTATGGTACGTACCATACACGAAAATTTATTCATGGTTTACTCGGCGACCCATAGCCAACGTATAATCTGACGTCAACTGTAGGTCTATGCGTCATTGAAACCGGTACTTCCGGTAGCGTATAGCATTAAATTTAATTCGATAAATTCTTTGATTATAATAATAATTTAATGCAAACTGTAGGCCTACTGTATTTCTGATGAGAGCTAAGTGCACGTCGCTGGTTTGCAAATTGGTGTAACTCGACAGTTGCAGTATATCTATAAGCTTATGGCCTACGCATCAGTCAGCGAGTCAGCGATGCCCAGAGAACGCGAGAAGGAATGGACACACGTGTGAAAGTTTTGAAAAATGCGAACAACAATTATTATTTGATTGAATGCAGTTTTTTCGACAAGCAGTTCTGGGTTGGATCAGGCAATCGCATAAGAGCACATCGTTGAAGTGCTGCTGCAGAACTGA
Organism: Lumbricus terrestris; assembly: GCA_949752735.1. Taxonomy (NCBI): domain Eukaryota; kingdom Metazoa; phylum Annelida; class Clitellata; order Crassiclitellata; family Lumbricidae; genus Lumbricus; species Lumbricus terrestris. The sequence continues at coordinate 29,972,829 of OX457050.1, forward strand.
GACGACTGACTGACATAGTGCATTAAGTGCAATGTGTGCTGGATAAACATAGATCTACAATATAGCATTGCAGCAATTTATTACGCCGTATACTGGGTTGTGAGTGTTTGCTTAAATTAAATTGAACATTCTTATAATGAGTAATGACGAGGTTAGCGTATTTTATTATTGTTTACGTACCCTAAAATAGGGTACGTTAAAATACGTACGTACCTTTCAAAAAATAGAATACGTACGGTACGTACCCTCGAGCTTTGCTTTTTATAGATCTGCATAAGTTTGTGTCACTTAACTTGTTACATGTTTAACGACACTTCCATAATTATCAAAGATGATTAGTGTCGCCCTCCTCCTTCACCCAGGCTTGGTTCTGGCACTGGCAGAGAACAACCAGTGGCGGCGTTTGTGTCACTGAATTTATGGACTATTAACTTATGCATCCCCAAAAATCAAGTACGGGTCATTCCTTGGTCCCTGGGGCAATTTGAGTTTGAGACCTATAATATTATGTTTATTATATATATGTTTAATTGTTTATATGTTTATTATATTGAGACCTACATGTTTATTATTATATGTTTATTATTATTATGTTTATTATATTGAGACCTATATGTTTATTATATGACCTATATGTTTAATAATTGTTTATATGTTTAGTATATAACCTATATGTTTATTATACATGTATGTTTATTATATGTTTGATTGCTATACAAAGAGCGATTTGAGATGCAACTGAACGTCAATTGAATCCGCATTTCCAAACAGACTTTCTTTGAATGAATCTTTTTTTTACCGTTTTGACTTGATCATGAGCAGCCGTTGTTCGCGGTACCAAAGTATGAAGGGTGGGGGATTGCCAAACGCAAGACAATGGAAAACGACAGATGATCCTTCTTTGACTGTGAAATTCGTCTGAAGATCTTCACGTACTTCAAGCACTGGAACCAATTGGATGTCTGGATTAAAAACAAAAAACACAGAACACAACTAAAAGACATGTATATTGTCTCCAGTCTATTGTCTCCAGTCTATTGTCTCCAGCGCAATGCAAAACAACAGTCCATAACATCAGACCTACACATGGGCGCCCGCGTAGGGGCAAGAAGAGGCACTTGTCCCACCCCCTGGAAAATTGACACGTATATTTAACAACTACGTTTTGCTTTTGAAAAAATTTATTGGCTCTAAAATACTAATGATACCGATGGAGCACAAAAGTAAAACGAAGAAATTTATATTAAGAAACTTCTGCGAGACTGTGAAATGCTCACACGTTTTTCTTAACTTCATGCATTCTTTCCATTTTGTAAACTCTTGCTAAAAAATTAATAGTAACCATTGTGAAAAATGTCCATGGGCCTACAGGAGAAGATGGAGAAGATGGAGAAGTGGAGAAGTTGAGAAGATGGAGAAGTTGAGAAGATGGAGAAGAGGAGAAGATGGAGAAGATGGAGAAGTGGAGAAAATGGAGAAGTGGAGAAGATGGAGAAGCTGGAGAAGATGTAGAAGTGGAGAAAATGAAGAAGTGGATAAGATGGAGAAGATGGAGAAGAAGAAGAAGTGGACAAGATGGAGAAGATGAAGTAGATGGAGAAGATGGAGAAGAAGAAGAAGTGGAGAAGATGGAGAAGTGGAAAAGATGGAGAAGTGGATAAGATGGAGAAGATGAAGTAGATGGAGAAGATGGAGAAGAAGTGGAGAAGATGGAGAAGATGAAGTAGATGGAGAAGATGGATTAGTGGAGAAAATGGAGAAGTGGAAAAGATGAAGAAGTGGATAAGATGGAGAAGATGAAGAAGATGGAGAAGATGAAGAAGATGGAGAAGTGGAGAAGATGGAGAAGTGGAGAAAATGGAGAAGATGGAGAAGATGAAGAAGATGGAGAAGTGGAGAAGATGAAGAAGATGAAGAAGATGAAGTAGATGGAGAAGTGGAGAAGATGAAGTAGATGGAGAAGTGGAGAAGATGGAGAAGTGGAGAAGATGGAGAAGATGAAGAAGATGGAGAAGATGAAGAAGATGGAGAAGTGGAGAAGATGGAGAAGTGGAGAAAATGGAGAAGATGAAGTAGATGGAGAAGTGGAGAAGATGGAGAAGATGGATAAGTGGAGAAGATGGAGAAGATGAAGTAGATGGAGAAGTGGAGAAGATGGAGAAGTGGAGAAGATGATAGAAGTGGAAAAGATGGATAAGTGGAGAAGATGGAGAAGATGAAGTAGATGGAGAAGTGGAGAAGATGGAGAAGTGGAAAAGATGACGAAGATGGAGAAGTGGAGAAGAAGGAGAAGTGGCGAAGATGAAGAAGTGGAGAAGATCGAGAAGATGGAGAAGAAGTACGTGAAGAGCAAAATTGCGAAGAAGAAGCCAAAGAAGACAGCAAAGACGGAGAATAATAGGAAGAAGAAAATGAAAGAATATAAAATTAATGCGAAGAATGCAAAGAAGAATGCAAAGAAGAATGCAAACATTGCCAACTACTTATAAATAGCATCAGTCAATCCAGTTTGGTGTTTAATTTGAATAGAACGACACAACCAACTGACAAAATGTCAACAGACGCTGCTTACAAATAGCATAAAATTATTATCTGAGAATTCATAATCTTCACCCAAGGTTTCTGTTAAGTCTGCTCGCATTTGCCATTGCGCCCCTTCAACCATCTATACGCAGAGGCGCTCCCGACTACAGCGGACACTGCATCAGAGTCACGCTGAAGTGCATGAGCAATTGTGAGTGAAGGACTTGCTCGCAGTTTCTGCATGGCAGCTTGAGGTAGATTCAAACCTAGAACACTCGGGTTTCAAGGCACCGATGCCACCACTACACCACCGCGCCTCATTCTCTCTTTATTCTCTCCCAGTGTATATATAATAATATTTTTTTTTAAATTAAACGCCTGCAAGACGCACTGCGCTTTACATTTACAAGTTATGCAGTAATCTTAATTAAACTTAACTACCAACTGAACAGACAGCTTTGTAATTACACGGCGCCAATGGCAGCCTACAAAGCAAATCCGCCCAACGGGGGCTCGAACTCACTACCTCTCGCACTCTTGGCCAGCGTGTTAACCACTACTCTACCTGGCCCCCCCTATATATATATATATTCGTTTTATTATAAATCCGAACACATGAATGACACACTGCACCAAAGCACAAACTGCTATAAATGACAGCAAAAAGGAAAGTTCAGAAAAATAATAAAAAATGTTTTGCTTATGATAGCAGAGAAAATTTCGTTTATACAGAATCCTTGATAGGCTTATACGTGAAACTGCTAACCTTGCGCCCAGTCAAACGGCCAAATCGACTCCATTTCTCGTCCGAAATGTTTTAAAAGAACACATTTCGGTCGATACGATATATATACGAAGTTAATATTTCCTTGCGATCGAATATCTACACCAGAAATATCGTTTAAAACGAATTTTAAGACGATTGAAACGCTTTTGAAATGCTTAAATTACACGAGAATCGAGAACTCAACAGCAGTCGTCGGCCGCAGAAAGATGACGTCATCGCATTATGACGACCTAATTGAAGCAGTATAAGAGAAAGCTCAAGCGCGGGAAAAGGTATAATTTGATGACTTGGTGCCTCTACATTGTAAGTAAGTAAGTAAGTTAGCAGGCAGGCAGGCAGGCAGACTATATAGCAAGGAAGGAAGGAAGACAGGAAGACAGGAAGGAAGGAAGGAAGGAAGGAAGGAAGGAAGGAAGGAAGGAAGGAAGGAAGGAAGGAAGGAAGGAAGCAAGCAAGCAAGCAAGCAAGCAAGCAAGCAAGCAAGCAAGCAAGCAAGCAAGCAAGCAATGATCCTTTAGTGGAAGTTCGAATTCATGAAAGACTTTGAAGGTGAAAGACTTTTGCAGTATAAGAGAAAGCTCAAGCGCGGGAAAAGGTATAATTTGATGATTTGGCGCCTCTACATTGTAAGTAAGTAAGTAAGTTAGCAGGCAGGCAGGCAGACTATATAGCAAGGAAGGAAGGAAGACAGGAAGACAGGAAGGAAGGAAGGAAGGAAGGAAGGAAGGAAGGAAGGAAGGAAGGAAGGAAGGAAGGAAGGAAGCAAGCAAGCAAGCAAGCAAGCAAGCAAGCAAGCAAGCAAGCAAGCAAGCAAGCAAGCAAGCAATGATCCTTCAGTGGAAGTTCGAATTCATGAAAAAGACTTTGAAGGTTATAATGTCGCTGGAATGTATCCCTAGGAAAAGATGACGTAATACATGAACACCAAGTTCATTGTCCAGGCACCAGTCCTCCTCTGCAACTCCATCTCGTCTCTCACTAAGAGTCAATCTAACCTCACTATGTTTAAACAAATGTCTATCACTTTCTTTTCACTATTGAATTTGCCAGTTTAAATACTGCCACATTTATATGACAAGTATTCATTCATTCTGACATTTATATAGGGCTCCTTCAAGAAAAAAACTACTCATAGGCGCTCCCGACTCCAGCGCGCCCAAAAGAACAGTTTAAAGTTTCGTAAGGAAGGATCCTGGCAGAGTCCCAGGGTGTAGGCGTAGCCCAAAAGGAAGGCCATTCCAGACCACTGGGCCAACCACAGAAAAAGCTCTATTCTTCATATATATAAAGTATATATATAAAGCAAGCATGAGAATTGTAGAAATATAGCTGAGGGGTCAGACCACGATCCACGTATATTGGGACACAGTTGGCAACACACGAGTATCACGTATACCAAGATCATATCGATTCCCTTAAACAGAGCATCAGTTTTCTGCCGAAACAACTACTTCAGAATCGTTTGTGCCTCAAGAACGGCATTCCTCAACGCCAGATACGGTTTCAGCAGAGCTGCCTCTATAGGGTCAGCACACTCCTTTCCTTTCAAAATATTTAAGCGCAGGTCTCGCAAGGCACGGCGGCGCAGGTCGGCCGTTTGAAAGTTTTTGCCCGGGGCGTCGTTTTATTAGTTGCACTCATAAAGTTGACTCAAACTCTCGGAGTTTGAATAAAATCCAGAAGCTGCAGCGAATGCATAAACAACATCCAAACTGATTAGGCTTTCCTTACGGCTATGCGCAAATCTGACAGTCGTGACGCCATCCAATAGACTATAATTATTATTGTAGGGCCACTGCAGACTCGCGTTTTACTTGAATCTGCGTCGAAGTCTAGAACGTAGACCCTTTCATATAACGCTTCAGTATATGTAGATCTTCAACAACGTACTACTTTTAATTCTCAATAATTTTATAGCCTATGCCACTGTCGTGGAGCACTAACTTTTTTCAGGACACTAGAATTGCTTGTACACTTGCAACAAATTTCCATCGCTAGTTTCGTTTCATTTGTTGAAGTCGTTAAGTTGATATATAGCATGTATGACTTTCAAATGACAAGCATAAAGCAAGGACTGTTGGTGTATCTACAGACTACACTACAGGAGGTTTTTACCCATATAGAAAGTCCTGAGAGTTTTTATACTCATATGGAAATAGAAATTTCTACCCTATGGAAAGGGGAGTTTCTACCCATATGGAAAGGGGAGTTTCTACTCATATGGAAAGAGAAATTTCTACTCTATGGAAAGAGGAGTTTCTACTCTATGAAAAGAGGAGTCTCTACCCATACTGAAAAACGTCTGACCAACGTGTATAATAGGCTTTAAATGCCCAGCTTCAATCAGCCTTGAATGCTGCCGTTAGAGGTATTCCTAGAATGGTCATATTATATCAAAGCTCACGTGGAAGAATTCTTGGCTGGTTACCCATGCAAAAGCACATTCCATTTAAGATTTTATATATCCTGATGCTTATGCGTATAGTAAGGTGCTCTCCATCTTATCTCAAGAAGCCTCACGTATACCTCAGCTCTCAGTGTCTTCCGTACATGGCAGCATACAGATTCATATCCTCTGATCTGCCACGCATGGCGACTTGCTTGTTGACTCGCCAAGACTGACACGGTTCAGCAGATAAATTCAGCTGCAGTGTGACCATCCTCCAAGCACAAGCCACCTAACAACCAATAGAATGAATTCCTCAGTCTCTCCATCTTTGCCTCTTTTCCCAGGTTTCTCAACTTGGAATGGGTTCCCACCTGCGCTGCACTCAATACCTGGAATCTTAATTCACCTGGTTTCTACCAGTTGCGCTCAAGACCTCTGTCCCTTAAAGCCGTGGCTGGGCTGGGAGCGCCTCTGAGTAGGCTTCTGAAGAGGCGCTATATATAAACTTTCGTAACGAATGACTTTTTTCATGGTTCCCTTGTGTTGTAGGTCGGGAGCACCACTGACGGATCTCTCTTGAAAAGGCGCTATATAAACCTGCAATTACAATTACCATAGCAGCCTGCCTGTATCTTGGATCTTGACCTATAACCAAATTTGACCTTATCCGTCCACAGGGCCTAAAGTGTGGCTGGAGGCCATGGACGGCGTCCATGCACTCATAATTTGAAAATCTGAATGCCGTCCTGCAACTTATTGGCCAGCACCACCTAGAAAGGTAAGGTAAGGGGCGTCCAGGCACTTCTTTTGGAAAGGTAAGGGACGTCCAGGCACTTATTTGTCCACACTTTAAGAAATGTCTGTCCATCAATTTTAATTTGAATGAGCACCGATGATTCTCACAATCACTTTCGTGAGCTGTAGAAAACGCTCCAAAGCACCGAACCCACTCTACCCCAAGATCGCAATAAATTAGGGTAGGCCTATATAAGCATTGCTTCAAACGCAGATACCTCAAAGATCTATTTCTCCAATCCCACGTAGACTATACGACGACTGCTTAAAAGGCACAGCAAGTCTTTCTATAAAGACCATTATCCGAACCCACTCTACCCCAAGATCGCAATAAATTAGGGTAGGCCTATATAAGCATTGCTTCAAACGCAGATACCTCAAAGATCTATTTCTCCAATCCCACGTAGACTATACGACGACTGCTTAAAAGGCACAGCAAGTCTTTCTATAAAGACCATTATCCCATCGAGAAAAAAACACACGCGTATCGAATGCAAAGATAAACCGGTTCCTTCTGCCGTATACGTAGACCCCTATCAGATATCAAACGCCTCGCCTCAAACCGAAAACCTCCTATGCAGTAACACGCATGTCAACCTACCTCCAATTAAAACAGGCGCAAGGAAACGGTTCTAACAAGACCGCCACCCCCTCTAATTATTCCAGTTCCCAGCATCTATACGGAGACCCGATACGGCGAGGGTTGTGAGAACTGGAGAGAATTCGAAATACAGGTCAAACGGAAAGATTAAAATTTTCCTTCCATAACTATTCGTCGTCCAGGGGTCAAAACGTGAATTGTTTATTTAGAGTTTTTGAAGTCGCGAACCGAAAGGTTAGCGGTAAACACGGACGACAAGATATCCGACACCAGAGTGCTGTGGCTGCGTGCTGGAGACCTCAGTAACCTTTCTATAAATAATATTATTTATATCCATAACGGACTCGATCCTTGAGATTTAAAAAATCACATGCACAAACCTGTCCACCGTTTGATGCCTCAGCTTCTTGCTTTCTTTTTATTTATTTATATTATTTCATTTCTCAATTTGCTATAACGCCCCTTCAAGCTTTTGCTACTTAGAGGCGCTCCCGACTACAGCGCGGACACTGCATCGGAGTTTCATGCCGAAGCACACGAGCAATTTGTTTGTTTGTATGTGCTCTTGTTCTAGCTCCCCTTCAAGCTCACTACTCAGAAGCGCTCCCGACGGCAGACCGGACACTGCATCAGAGTCTCACGCCGAAACGCTGAGCAATTGCGAGTGAAGGACTTGCCCAAGGTCCCTACGCGGCGACTTGAGGTGGATTCAAACCTCGAACCCTCCGGTTTCAAGGCAACGACGCCACCAATACACCACCGTGCCCCACAAATTGCGAGTAAAGGACTTGCTCTAGGTCCCTACACGGCGACTTGAAGTGGATTCGAAGTTAAAACCTCCGGCTCCAACACACCGAACCCACTCGACTTCCCTTGACTATGTGACACCTCCCAAACTGTTCTCAATTTCACAAACTGTTGAAGACTTGGTTTGTTTCGCTTGATCTCTGCCTGGAGCGCCTGAATACGTAGTGGGGCGCGGTGGTGTAGTGGTGGCGTCGTTGCCTTGAAGCCGGAAGGTTCGAGGTTCGAATCCACCTCGCCGCGTAAGGACCTTGGGCAAGTCCTTCACTCACAATTGCTCAGCACTTCGGCGTGAAACTCTGATGCAGTGTCCGCTCTGCATTCGGGAGCACCTCTGAGTAGAGAGAGCTTGAAGGGGCGCTATAACAAGTGCACATACAAACAAACAAACAAACAAACAAACGTACCTTGAAGGGGCGCTATATAAACTATGATTGATTGATTGATTGATTAATAAGTTGACACATTTAAAACTGTGCAAAAATAAGATGACACATTAACCCAAATAGGATGGCACATCAACCTAAATAAAATGACATATTTACTGCTATGCCCAAACAAGATGACACAGAGTCGGATCCATAACCCAAACAACTTGAGAAAAACTTGTGTGATTGCATTTTAATAAACTTAAACTTAGGGAAAAATCCACCATAGGAGACATTCCGATTCCAAACCCTGGGCAGGCAGACCTCCCAACTGGAGAGATAGGCCTACATCTCCCATCCACCCCTATCTATTAATAGCCACCGCGGCGGGTCTTCTTCATCTTCCTCATCGCTCTCTTCCACCCCCACACCCCCAGATCCACCCCCTTGGATATCACTTCGTCTCTGTTGACAAATTCCTTGCAGGGTCAAGATCTTCACCCTCAACAAATACCAACGAATGTCTACAAATCACTCTATATAATATGATTCCATAACTTCTCCACAGTCAACCCCCACCCCCCCATCTATCCAGTCATCCGCCCCAGGGTTCCCGTACTCCCCACCCTTCTTCCCCGCTCCCTCTCCTCAACCACTCTGTCTCTGGGTCTGTCCGCCCGTCGGTCTCTCTCCCTCTCAATGTAATGCAATGTCTCAGGGTCTGTCTGCCTCTGTCTGTCTGTCTGTCTGTCTCTGTCTCTCTCTGTCTCTCTGTCTCTCTCTGTCTGTCTGTCTGTCTGTCTGTCTGTCTGTCTGTCTCTCTCTCTCTCTCTCTCTCTCTCTCTCTCTCTCTCTCTCTCTCTCTCATGAGACACGACTAATTGCACCTCGCGCCGACCCTTGAGACGAGAGACAACGGCAACGGGTGCAAACAGATCGCACAAATATTAACATCGACTGCCGCAAAAGCGAGATGAGGTTCACAACAACGAGTTCAAGGAGTTCGAAAGAAAGTAATTTTAGATGTGGGTCTTAAAGTCAAACGACATTCGCAGAGGAATTTCCTCACACTATGTCTCTGTGTACTTGTATTTGTATCTCTTCCTGTGTCTCTCTACGTGTGTCTCTCTCTCTCTCTCTAACTGTCAGTGTCACTCTCCCTGTCTCTGGGTCCGCCTGTCTGTCCATCTCTGTCTGTCTGTCTGTTTCTGTCAATCTTCCTATTAATATTCTGTCTATCTCTGTCTGTCTGTCCGTCTCTATCTGTCCCTCTGTCTGTCTACCTCTGTCCATCTGTCTGTCTATCAATGTCTGTCTGTCCACTTCTGTCTGTGTGTCTGTCTGTCCATTTCTGTCTGTTTCTGTCTATTTTCCTATATCTCTAGCTCTGCCTGTCTATCTTTGTATGTCTGTCTATACGTATGCTGCTGTCCATCTTCCTATGTCCATCTCCGTCTATCTATCTCTGTCTATCTGTCTCTCTGTCTGTCTGCCTGTCTGTCTGTCTGTCTGTCTGTCTCTCTCTCTCTCTCTCTCTCTCTCTCTCCACATCTGTCTGACTGATTAGCTCTGTTTGTCTATCTATCTATGTTTGTCCGTCCGTCCATCCATCCGTCCGTCTACCCCCCCTCTTACCTCTCCGCATCCACAAAACAAAAATCTCATTCCAAGTCCAACCCAAATTCATGAAATATTGCAAATAAATGAAAGCTATACATGCAGATTCCTCACGCTTGCTCTTTCATCGTTCTCCTCCTCCTTCAGAGTCCGTTGTGGTTGAACCCACCCGATAGTCTGACAACGTAACACCCGCCCATGCAGCCAGAAATATTAGCAATCATCAGATTCATAATTCATGCGAACGGGTGGGAACTAAAGGGCTCTCACCTCCGACAAGAGAGATGTAGAAGAACTGAACCAGGGTCAGAGCAAAGACAAGACATTAAATGTTCATACATGTGCCCACAAACACACACGCCATTATACAACTCACACAATTATTACAGGCATGCATATATAAAAGCATATGTTTATAGTACAAACAATATTTATGTATAATGTATATATGCATGGATATATGTATGCACAGTGTATGTAAGTATGTGGCCATTTATATAGCGCCTTAGAAGAGTCTCACCAAGGCAGGCATAAGTATTGTCGGGTGCAGTGGCGTAGGGGCATGTTCGGAGCCTTGGAGCCGGAAGGTCGCGGGTTTAAATCCACCTCAAGCCGCCACGTAGTGACTTTGAGCAAGCCCTATACTTGCAATTGCTCATGATCTTTGGCGTGAAACTCTGATTCAGTGTCCGCGCTGCAGTCGGGAGCGCCTCTGGGTAGATATCTCGAAGGGATGCGTAAACAAGTGATCATATATATATATACAGTAAGGACCTTGAGCAAGTCCTTCACTCACAATTGCTCAGCGCTTCGGCGTGAAACTCCGATGCAGTGTCCGCTCTGCATTCGGGAGCGCCTCTGGGTAGATATCTCGAAGGGATGCGTAAACAAGTGATCATATATATATATACAGTAAGGACCTTGAGCAAGTCCTTCACTCACAATTGCTCAGCGCTTCGGCGTGAAACTCCGATGCAGTGTCCGCTCTGCATTCGGGAGCGCCTCTGAGTAGAGAGAGCTTGAAGGGGCGCTATAACAAGTGCACATACAAACAAACATACATATTACATACATTCATACATACAAGAGCTAGTCTTAATCTAATTCTGATAGTCATGGAACTAATATCTAATATCTTCTGCTTATATTGCTATAGTAATTGGTGTCTCTCTGATCCCTTCAACCCCATTGTTATTTTCTCTCTTTGTTAGGCCAATACACATATACAATATACATATATCTTCCACTGGTTTCGTCGTCAACCTGTTTGGTAATTTCCTGTCGTTCTGGTCCACTTCTAGACTTAAGAGTCGGCCAATATCGTCAACAAATCGCAGATTATTCACCAGCAGAAGCACTCTACTTAATTTCATTTCAGCTACGATGTTGTTAAGACGGAGTGATATTAGGTCTATGCTGCTTCTCATACTAATTCATACACTGAATGTTTTACTTTATTCAACATTATTTAAACTATTAAACATAGATAAATTATAAATTATAATTAATTAATTAACTAATTAATTAACTATTAAACATAGATAAATTATTATTTTTATTAAACATTATTTAACTTTATTAAACATTGTTATTTATTAAGCTTTGTTATGTTTCGCCTCTCTGATTGCACCCCTTTTGATTTTGCGCCATTTTGCTTTTCACCCCTTTCATATGATACCGAGCTTTCTCGGTCGTAGGTCTGTCCATCTGGAATGACCTCCATCCTTCAAAACTGTTTATTATTATATCTGACCAATCAAACTTTGTTTAATAAATCTCTTTTTTCTTTTGCCAAGGCTGGGCTGGGAGCGCACCTGAGTTGGGACCTGTAGGAGAGCTATATAAGTCCATTGAATGAATGAATGAATGAATGAATGAATAGATTGCATAGTTGTATTGTATTGTACAAAATAAATACTGCTGTATTGTATTGTATCAAATACGGTTGCATTGCATAATTGTATCAAATACAGCTGTATAGGTTCGGAAACAAGATTCATCCTTGCCCTACTCGCATAACATTCGTTTTCCAATCAAAGAAAAAAACTAGTGACAGGCGTTCTCAGCACCCGCTGGAAACCAACTGGAAAAGTCTCCAGCGGTGGGCCCACACGCGCACGTGGAACCTACTAATGCAGTCTTCCAATGCGACAACAACAACAACAAGGCGTAACAAAGCCTCAGTCGACTCTCGCCCTCTGGACGAGCAGCAGATTAAAACGATCCGTCAAAGACTGATTGTCAAACAGTCAAAGCCCTTCTGCTTCTTCACCGCCACGCTGACTTGACAGATCATTCAGCGGCTGGCAGCTGCCCGTCCCACAGACCCTCAGCCGATGATCGATAATCTACATCCCATCACAACACACCACGTGACCGCCGCGAACCAATGGCGAGCATCGCCGATGGGTTGCCATGGTGACCGCGGTCAGAGGTTAAGCAATCCTCTTTGCCTGATGACATCTCGAGTCACTCTTCAAAATTCATGTCCGGTTACAACAGACACTCTTTAAGGTCATCGGGATGCAATCAGATAATTTGTGAAGCTGGTACAATACACTCTACCTGTGCTTGGATATGTAAATGCATATATTCATACATACATGTATATATATATGCATACATGCATACATACATACATACATACATATATATATATATATACATACATGCATACATACATACATACATAAGTAAACAGATAGATACATGAATATAATATACTGTATGCAGATATACATACCTACATACACATGCACATAAAAAAATATGTACATACATATATACAATACATAATAATTACTTACATACATACATACATACATACTTACATACAAACATATAGGTCCATGCGTACATGACAAGCCGGAAGGTTCGAGGTTCGAATCCACCTCAAGTCGCCGTGTAGGGACCTTGGGCAAGTCCTTCACTCGCAATTGCTCAACGCTTCGGCGTGAAACTCCGATGCAGCGTCCGCTCTGCAGTCGGGAGCGCCTCTGATTAGGGGCACTATAACAAGTGCACATACAAACATATGACAAAAATATACACAATTGCCCTACATACAGGCCGACAACAGAAATGAATATGTCATAATATATACTCATGTATGCACGGTACTGTATAATATGTAAGTATGTACATATATACATAATATACGCGCATGCAGGTATTCACGAAAGTATCTATGTATATACAAAGACACTTAATATAGGACCAGTTTTTATACCTACCAAAAGTCACAATATAACTCTCAGAATGCATACGTACACCATACACACATACAACCAACTGTTTGGCAGCGATAACGCTTAATGTGCTTGAATATCAGACATTCAGTGTCTAACTTTTCTCTGGCCACACTGTTTTTGGGGTGCACCATCATCCACCCTTGACATCTTGAAGCCCTTGAGCACCTAATAGGGGGCTTTAGGGACGTCGATCCATCACAGGCCCGTAATTAAGCAGACTCATTCTTATGATAATCAGCTGACGATTAGCATAAGGAAAACTGGCGCAGATGTTACCGAATGAATGGGCGTACATCACTTGTAAGTCTTTATATTAATGAATCAGATTTTCATCCATAAATCTGTCAGTGGACTCCTTCAGTAATGTAATTGGAGGTAAAACAACCTGCGTTGTTGCATAACCTCTCCTATAGATCATCTACCAAAATCGTAAAATTTAACACCCTTCAGTAGGTGGTTGCGAATATATATATATATATATATATATATATATATATATATATATTCGTATATATATATTATGATATATATATATATATATATATAACACCTTTGCAATGTACATGCAATTATCAGAACTTAACAAAAGACCTTGTTCACTTTGTACTACTGTAACTATCCAACACAAAGATGCTTTTTCCATATTTAGGTGTCCAGAGAAAATTTGTATGCATTATCTGCATATATGCAATATATAAACATATATATATGTCTGGCATACTTGGAGCACCTCTGAACGGTTCACCCTATTAGAGGTGCTTTACAAATGCTTTAGTACAATACAATACACTTTGCAAAATTCCCGGCTAAACTATTCCTTTTTTATGATTGGAACAATCCAAAAGAGACAAGTGACGCATTTACTAACCGTCACTAGCGACATCTATCTGTGGAGAACCATCCGCAGCACAACTAACGACGAAGAAGGAGGAGGCGAATATCGTAATCCAGAGAAGCGAAGACATTCTGTTTTCGCAAGCTGTTCTATTGGTCCGGACTTTCAAACACAAACAGTTCGCCACTTTGAAGATCGAAAATAAACGAGTGAAACTTGAGCGTTGAAACATTCCTGCAGTCAGAGAGATACTATACTCAGAACTGGCTTCCTTCGATTGTGGAGCAAAAGCTGGTCGACAATTTAAATCTTCTGTTTTCGCTCATCTGAAAGAAGAAAGACAAAACAAATAAATATACGAACTTCTGTTTGCATATATAGTATCAGTAATCTGTAAAATAAATAATTAAATTCCCAACTATGACTGTTGCAACTAAAATAAAAATAAAATAAGAAATAAAAGGTAAACAATAATCAAATTCCCAACTACGACTATTAAAACTAAAATAAATTTAAAAAAATAAATAATAAATAAAAGGTAAATAAATAACTAAATTCCCGACTACAACTCTTACAACTATAACTGCAAACAATAGTTTTAAAATTTTTTTTTTATTGTTTTCATTCTTCAAGTTCTCAGAAAACTCCCTTTTTCCGTTTCTTATTCGGTTTTATTGTTTTTAACATCTACGCTGCAATCACAACTAAGAATATAAGCGTCCGTGTAACCATAAAATTACAAGACAAACTGTCAAGTGTTTGGAGTGCAAAATCAGTCGACTGGCTGTGGAAAAGTAATTTGCAAAACATTCCCATGAGTGCTACAATAAAAAAAATAAGCAAACGTCTCTTTAAAAATTTCGGCAAAACAGAGACAAAAATTTTACCAAACTTTATTGCAAATTTCTCTTATCACGACACTTTGAAAGTAACCAGATAAAAACTGAAAACAGCAGGAAATTAAATTTAAAAAAGAAACAAAACCTGATGAGACAAATGTCCCTTAGGCAGAGGCAGACAAACAGACAGATAGGCAGAGAAACAAGCAGCCAGACAGACAAACAGACAGAATATTGAAAATGGAAATGAAAACAGTAGCCTCAGGGCAGAAGACATGGTAGTAACAGAAGGGTGTGGAATTCGCCACTGGGTTAAATAAATGTCACTCGAATGTGGGGGGGAGAGCACTGGTGGCTGAAACCTGGGACAACATCACTAGTCTGTCTGGTTGCCTGTCTGTCTGTCTGTCTGTCTGTCTGTCTATCTGTCTGCCTGTCCTTCCTTCCTTCTTGCTCTCCTAACCAGGCAAAAGTTGTCAGCGTCAATTGGACTCAAAATATTTGTCAAGTCAACGAATGTGCGAAATCTGCTCTCAAGTTACTTCGAAGACGTGAAGATGTGACGTTGATACAAAGATATGCCGTAGTGTTCAGCACACATATTGCACAAACGACAGCAAACAAAGGACGCATAAGGAAACGATCAAAACTCCAACCACGCTTTTCAAGTAACAGAACAAATGCATGGTGAAATTCATTCAGAGTAGGCTATAGTTCCTAGCGAAGAAAACTATTTAGAGGCACAATTCCCAGCCCAGCACAGCAGTTAAGAACAGGTTTTTCACGTACATGTATTTATAGAAAGTGCATGCAAACTACTTCACGTGAGAAGGTGCTATAGAATATGTCTAGATTAGATACACCAATTATAGTAACATTCATATATACTAGGCCTATATGTCATATATGCATGCATACATACATACATAATATATACATACATACATACATACATACATACATACATACATGTATAAATACATACATACATACATACATAATATATACATGCATTCATACTTACTATGTCACACATGCATACATACATAAATCTGTTTTAAGAGCAATGCGAATGATGCGAGTAGGCCAAATAGATCAGTGACTATCTTTTCCTTAATTTTTACATATTTTTTACAAAATCTAGCAAGCTACGGCGTACGGCGGGGCTACTTAAAATCAGCTCGCGAGCCGCACGAGGCCCGAGGGCCAGATGTGGGACAGGACCGGTCTATAATGTATCAGTAGGAGTTTTAAGTGTGTACCAGATTATACTTGACCTGAGAGAAGCAGCCAATAAAAGACAGAAGCAAGGGATGGTAGCGCTTAACTCTATTGGGTTACAGCTCCATGTTTACCTATATGCAAACAGGGGCTCTTTATAGGGATGAAAACACTTCAGTCTGACTTAATTCTACAAGCTGCTGTTTGCTTTTAGTTTGCCACATGGTTAAACATTCATCAACATCGTCATCACGACCATAATTATATCATCATCGTCGTCGTCGTCATCATCGTCATCGTCGTCGTCATCGTCATCATCATCATCATCGTAATCGTGAGAAGAACGCGAAGACGACGAAAAACAAGAAGGCAAAGAAGAGTAACACGTGACTTCAGAAGAAGAAGAAATAATAGAAAGGAAGGTGAAATGATTAATAATATAAGCCATACATGTAGCAGCTCAACATTTATCGTACAAAAGTCAGAATAAACTATATCGCCGTGGCGTAATATGTAACTGTCAAACAAAGGCCAATAGAAGGAGGGGAGGATGAGAAGAAGGAGGAGGACGAGAAGGAGGAGGAGGACAAGGAGGAGGACGAGTAGGAGGAGGACGAGGAGGAGCAGGAGAAGGAGGAGGAGAAGAAGTAGGATGAGCAGGAGGGGGAGGAGAAGGAGCACGAGGAAGAGGAGGAAGAGGAAGAGGAGAAGGCGAAGAAGACGCAGGGGAGGAGAAGGACGAGAAGGAGAAGGATAAGAAGGAGGAGGAGGAGGAGAAGGGAGAGGAAAAGGAGGAGGAGGAGGAGAAGAAGAAGAAGGAGGAGGAGGAGGAGGAGGAGAAGGGAGAGGAAAAGGAGGAGGAGAAGAAGAAGAAGGAGGAGGAGGAGGAGAAGGGAGAGGAAAAGTGGAGGAGTAGCAACTGTTTAAGGACAGATAAGGAAAGAAAAAAGGTGGCGCATAATAGATGGAGCAAACGCAAGATAAACAAGATAGAGAGAAGTCAATCTGTTTTCCAACGCCACAGTCTGGATAATTTCCGTATAACAATTCATCGCCTCATTTGTCCAGGTACCCACACACGCACGCACAGATGTATACAGTGCATCGTCCAGATATGAAGAAGTTGATATTAAGTAAGTTGTAAAGATAGAAAATGAAGTAAACATCGTTGTACTCTGAATTGCACTCAAACACTACTAAGAGCAACACTTATACGAAGAGGAGGACGAGGAGGAGGAGTAGGAGGAGGAGGAGGAATGTGAAGAAGAATGCGAAAATGAAGAAAAATAACGTGAAGAAGAACAAATTGAAAAGAAGAAAAAGAATGCGAATATGGAGATCATGAAGAAGGAGAACATGAAGAATTGTGTGAAGAAGAATGCAAAGAATTATGTGAAGAACTCGAAGAAGAATGTGAAGAACTGTGTGAAAAAGAAGAACACGAAGAAGAGGAACACGGCAAAGAACGTGAAAAGCATATGAAGAAAAATGCATAGAAGCAGGGCTTAAAGTGTGCCTGGACGGTCATGAACGGCGTCCATGCACTTGTTTTAAAATCTGAACGCCGTCCAGCCACTTATTGGAGAGCACAGACTAGAAAGGTAAGGGGCGTCCAAGAGCTAAATAATGAATGAAGAGAATTTCAAACGTTAAGTGACTTGTATACAAGCTACAGCAGTAATAAAATTACAGTATAACAATAAAAAATAACCATCAGTTGATATATTTAACATAGACACATCACAGTATATGATTATACGATTCATATCGTATGAACACGACGTGAACCCTGAACATCATACTGTTCCATTACATGCTTTCCAATAAAGCAGTCGTTGAGCTCCTTTCGACCAACGGCACACAATAGATTTCTCTCGGATGCTGACGATCAAAAGCAGTGAACGTTTCTTATTCGAATGCTATGTTCTGATTATTCATGTCATTGAATGTAGGATATAACATAGTTATGCTTATGTGTATAATGTAACTCAGAATGCGGTCTGCAGCTGAGAACCTAAAGGAATACTGTCTTATTTCCGTATGAACGGTTACAGGTTGATAATGTTTAATTAACCCTCGAATGCCCAAGGGGGGGTCCGACCGGACCCCAGGTCCGTTTTTCCCGGATAACCTTTTAACGGCTACGGATCTGCAAAAATGCTTTTAGGTATTCCTAGAGCAACCATTTGGGCATCGAATGGTATATTTTGCGTGAGTATTGTCCAGCCCCATACCCCACAACCACAGCATATACTAAGGGTACCGCACGATATGCGGTTATTTGCCATACATGCGTATGGTTACTGGCCAATAACTAAATGTTCAGCGCACGTTATGTGAAATAAAGATTCATATAAATTATTGTGATATAAGATACATCAATCGATTGCAAATTCATTTGGGATTACATAGAACTAAATTCTGTAACGATATTCCGATCCCTTCTCAAGATACAAACATGAAAACGATAGGCTTCCTTCGGTAAATGACGCAAGCAAGCATAAAATGTGTATCACGATATTTGACACTCCTATTTTACACCAGGTGGTGCTATTGTGTTATAAGATACACCAATCGATTGCAAATTCATTTGGGATCACATAGAACTAAATCCTGTAACGATATTCCAATCCCTTCTCAAGATATTCACAAAAAGCGCTGGGGTCCGCGCGGACCCCCCTCTTGGGCCTTCGTGTACCAAAAAATACCTTGGGCACTCGAGTGTTAAGAGGATTCATAGCGAGATGATCACCTCATCCAAAGACAATGCTACATTTACATTTATGCAGGTATATATGGGTACAGGTATGAACGGGTGATCACAAGTTATATTATAATCCAATTGGCCACCCATCCTCGTATATGCGGAGCCAGCGGAGGCTAAGAAACTAAAGTCGCTATCACTACATATACCCATGGCTGCTATATCTCACGCTAGCTCAGCGGAATGCTAGTTTTCTTAGATATAGTTCCTATACACAGGAACTGGGTTGACAATGAGAATACAATTGACAATGACAACGGAAGATAAGAGACAGCAAAGGAGAAGACCCTAGACAATGACAATGAAAGGTAAAAGACAGTACAGGAAAAAGACAATTGACAATGACAACCCAAGATAAGAGACAGCAAAGGAAAAGACAATAGACAATGACAATGGAAGGTAAAAGAGGGCACAGGAAAAGACAATATGCAATGACAAAGGAAGGTAAGAGACAGTAAAGGAATTCATTTGTTTGCCACATACAACAATCGGAATTATTACTCATCGTCCACAACATACATGTAGTTCCGGTGTACCTTTTGCACCTGTAGGGTTGAATAGTGTGTGCGTGCGTGCATGTGAGTGTGTGTGCACTCGGTGACCCTGGCATCTCATTTACCAACACACCTCTTCTAGAATAGCCAACCCATCCTCTCAACCACCAGCGGTTCCATGGAGGGGGGGTGTTTCCATGGAGGGGGTGTTTCCATGGAGTGGGTGGGGTTTCCATGCAGTGGGGGGGATTTCCATGGAGCGGGGAGGGGGCTTTTACAATCACAGACCCAGTGACTCCTCACAGTTCTTTCAAGTTTTCTAGCGGAAGACGCCCATTGTAGGCATCTCATGACCATCTGGGGCAAACCAGCCCCCAAGCTACTAGGTGTAACTCCAGTTTCATTTGGTTGCGAATGCCCCAGGCCTTCTTCTTCTTCACCCTCCAAGTATTACTCTTAATTCCACAACCAATTGTTGATGCACTCTGTATACTTGAACTTCCATGCATCAGACCCATGCATGTTCAGCTGCAGGTCTGATGGTCGTCTATCAACCTAAAGCCGCCCGAAATAACTCGTTAAGTCAGATGAAGGCTCCAAAACAAACATCGCATTTGTCAGAGTTAGCCGCAGTCGGTGGTGCATGCCCGCCTTGAATGCCAACTCAAACGCTTGAAACTCAAAACTTCAAGTCGACCGCGTATTAAATTGTGGAAATTCTATACCACTGACTCGGTACATCCATCAACCCTAATAAATACCAGCCATCTGCCCCTCGATCGGATCGTCTTCGTTTAAGACCTGAACAAGTATACTTGCAAGTCTTTGCAATATCCTTCAAGAACAATTACAAGCGGAGATCTATTATTCAGAAAAAGATTATTACCTCTAATAATTCCCCGAGGACATACTTTAAATCAGAGTCACAACTGCGACCTCACCAAAAAAGTGTCGTAGTTGGCACGCCTTTATACGAATTGGTCATTCCCCCTCCTGTGTAAGGAATTCGCTATCAATAGCTGCTTAGGAATTGAATCCCAATAACTTGGTCGAATTCACTACCAGGAGCTTTTAAGGCAGCGGTTCCCAACCTGTGGCCCGTGGGCCAAAAGTGGCCCGTCAAGCCTAAAAAATGGCCCGCCAGGCCTCAAAGTGGCCCTCATCTCTAAAACAATTAACAGAAATATATGAAAACTTGACAATTTTGACAGGATAGAACACATAATTATTTTCTATTACAGATTATTTTATTTTGACGTCTATAAATAACATCACACATTCTATTTTGAATCAATTTTAACAATTTGTATGCTTTTGGCTAATTAAATTTGAGCCTTGTGGGCCCCATAATGTCCTCCAACTAAGAAAAAGTGGCCCTCGTGTTCTCCAACATAGAAAAAGTGGCCCTTAAGTCAAAAAAGGTTGGGAACCACTGTTTTAAGGGGACACACAACGGGCGGGCCAATATTTGAAGTCTTTCTTATTTCCTCAATGCTGTCACGCTTAGAGCACCTCTGTATATAGCTAGTAGCCTACTGTAAGAAAACGCTTCATAAATTCTCAAATACGATCCGATATACACTAAAAAAAGACTTTGTCGGAATTCAATATATCAGCATCTTTAAAAGGGGCGTTTTTCGTTATTTCATTTCACAAACATCTGATGCCTCATCTGTCATCACTTTTGACGTGAATTCATAAATTAATGTGACATAACCACGTAATAAATAGCAAAAATTAGAACCGAAAAAGAACTGTAAGTCAGTCTGTTGTTGAAACTCACAGATCCGTAAATGTTGACTATACATTATATTGAGCATGACTGCTAAACATGGTATTATGATCTATGGGGGTTAAGACAGAGGGGCATATTGATCTAGGGGGGTTAAGGACTGAGGGGCATAAGAACTCAGGGCCTTTGGATAGCAGCTGCAATATGATTCTAAAGGAGAAGGGGGAGGACACCAGGCACATTTTAAAGACTATGCACGCAATTGCAGTCAGTGGTGCTCATGCATATAGTCAGTAAAAAAATAAGTAGACCTGACTAAGTAAGCATACATTTTATTACCCAATTGCATAATTATCCGCATTCTAGTGCAGGTGTACGTCTTAACGACTATCAAACTGTCCGTACGACAGTACAACATTCTAACTTTAAATGCCTTGCTGTAAATTATCAGCAAGAGGTATTGGCAACGGTTGTGCGATCATGGTTGCAGGGTATATTATTGTTGGGGTTTTTTGGGTGAAAGTAACCCATGCAGAACGTTACCCAGCTTCACCCAGGGCCGCAGAGAAAAGACGCATGTCTTTAACTGTAGTTCCTTCTTAACTGGTATCTGGCCCCTAAAACCTTAGAATAAATGCCACAAAATATAGTTAAACGTAGACTGTATCAGAGGAGCAAAAATAATTCATTCATTCATATTGAACACTTATATAATATAAATGTTCAATATGAATGAATGAATTATGGTTAAATCTTATATAGCACCTTTTCCAGAAGACTACTAGAGTTGCTCCCAACTCCAGCATGGATAAAAAGAACAGTCTCAAGGTGAGAAGCAACGTAGTAGGGGTTCTGGGAAAGGGGCGAAGCTCCAGCTAGGGAAGGCTATTCCAGGCGGCCTATACACTGCCTTAATGATGGGTGCATGACCCCAATGCTCCCTACTGGGATTTCCACCCATGCCTCTAGGCATTTACATTTGCATACCTCCACCCTCATAGTGCCACTTACACCCAGTAAGTGACCAACAGGAGCATAATGGCTGGGGCAAATGCACCCAAAGGGGTTAATCGGAACTCCTCCCCACCCACGTGAAGTCCTCTAACTTGTAATTGCCATCA
Organism: Lumbricus terrestris; assembly: GCA_949752735.1. Taxonomy (NCBI): domain Eukaryota; kingdom Metazoa; phylum Annelida; class Clitellata; order Crassiclitellata; family Lumbricidae; genus Lumbricus; species Lumbricus terrestris. The sequence continues at coordinate 29,994,970 of OX457050.1, forward strand.
TAATAACTTATATAGCGCAATCTCAAAGGAATGCCTGCAGAAGAGGCATTCACAACCAGTGACAAAAACTTCAAACCCACCGTCAAATAAATACAAAGGCGCAGTTCGACTGGAACAGAGGCACAAAAGAATTTGAAGGGTTGAGTTGCATTAATAATAATTTATCTCACAGTCTTAACTATAGCTTATTATATAGGCCTATGGTAAATTAAACATCTGTCTGCATAGAATGGCGTGCTCTGAGTCTATGCAACTAGTCATTAGTTACACTTTGTGGGGCGCGGTGGCGTAGTGCAGCCGAAGGATTGCAGGTTCGAATCCACCCTACCAGAATAATCTCAGCTTACACTTAATCATTGTATTCACTACACACACCTTCTTCAATTAACGGGCCTATCCAAACACATGTTTATACACGAAACAGAAAGAGCAGTCTGGCCAACACGGACTTGATTCTATATAATACCTCCCATAATAAACATGCATGGCATGGTTTTTGTGGGTGCTGTGAAATATCGAAAGTTAACCATCTGCCTAAAACCGCTTAACTGTGGCCAATAACAAACTTTTAAAACAATCCGTGTTTATCATACGATGGCACTATAGAATTATTTGTACATTAATAATAATAATAATAATAATAATAATAATAATAATAATAATAATAATAATAATAATAATAACAATAATAATAATTGTTTAGAATATATGTTAAAAAAATAAAATTCAAATAACAATATAATTAAATAATAATCATAATTAACATTGTCCCCTAATTTTTTAAAATTCTGAGGGATCATTGATACTTCAGGTAAATAAATAAATAAAATAATAATAATAATAAATGAAGACTATTTTATCTGGCAATTATCTGGCAAGGACGCACAATAAATATATATTAAATACATAATATAAATAAAAACATATAAAAATATATTATAACTTTTAAAATAAGAAGATAAGATAAGACAATAGTAAAATAAATAGTAATAAATAGTAATAGTAAAATAGTAATAATAATTATAATAATGATAATTAGTCATGAGAGATAATAATTATGTACCTCAGGAAAAAATTAATCCTAATAGCTCACCTTCAAAAGTCTAAGACCTTCGGATGCCATTTGAACGGGTAGGCTATCATATCTACCAACCAGTTGGGCAACACTTTCGCTGTCGCAGTTCAACACGAAACAGAGACAAGGGAATAAACTCCGATATATCTGATAGCGCACCTCGGAAAGTCACAGATAACTATGTGCAAACACACAGTCGATCGCAATTGCTACACAAGACCCGCTGTTTCTTCCTTGCAACGTCCACAACCTCGTCGCTAGGAATTTCGAACGCGTTCTGTCTCTCTGCCCGATCACCGCAGTCACATAAAAGCGATCTCAGAAGTGTTCAACTTTTGACCCACGTGAGATTTCATTTCCTGCCTTTTCATTCCTATCCCCTCCTTTGGAACCCGGTGTGAATGCAGCGACAGGCCCGGCCCGCACGCCCGCCCGTGCATTCGTCGCACCCGCCCGACCGGCAGCCGCCTCACTCACGACCCACCAACCGCCCGTCTTCGGGCCAATCGCAGGAGGCCAACGCCGTTGCCACCCACGCACGCCCGTGGAGCCAACGTATGTAGCAGCAGCAGGGTTCAATGAATTGCACACAAACACACATAGAAGCTGCTGCTATCGGCCACAGCAATTTTCTCATTGCCTTGCGGACACTAGAAAATTATTGGTGACGCCCGAACGGACGGAAGGACAGACGGAAGGACGGGCGGACGGATGACCAGATGGGCGGGCGGACATCCGCAGGACGTCCGTGGTGTCCAGATGTTCTCCACCCATCTGTGTCCGGATGGGTGGAGAAATGGGGCGGGATGGGCAGCGTCATAAGCGTTTTCCTCAATAAAGAAGGGGGATGGGCAGTAATATCCGGTTGGTGGACTTCCCTTAAACCCACAGAACGCGCAGTGGATTATTACAGACAATATTATGGTCGGAAGCTGCATCCAAGGAAAACTTTGTCACAGATTGTCGCCTCAAAGGGAAGATAATTGCATCAGAAGCAGCGCTATTCTGACGTAGTTCCTCCCCGTCTATTATAACTAAACATGCATACATACATACATACATATATACATACATACATACATACATACATATATACAATACGTACATACATGCATTCATACATACATACATGTATGCACATACAACTCAATACATACATACATACATACATACATACATACATACATACATACATACATACATACATACATACATACATACATACATACCTCAATACATATATATATACATACATACATACATACATACATACATGAAGACATACATACATACATACATACATACATACAATACATACATACTTACATACATACATACATAAATACGTACATGCAATACATGCCTAATTGCCTATATACATACATGCCTATATATACATACATGCACACATAAAACACATGCCATGCATTCATAGTATACAACCATAATTACATACATGCAAAACATACCATGCGTTCATGCGTTACATACAAAATCTACGATACATATAATAGGTCTACATAAAAAAGATTCTGTCCATATATATATATATATATATGTATATATATATATATATATATATATATATACGGCACATAGCTATAGATAGAAGAGCGTGTGCAACAACAAAGAGAGAAGCCAACGGTGATCTGACCATGCGGCCATCCGATTAAACCGTCCTGCTCTTGCTAAATCCCCGATTTAAAATTAATCGACATAAGACAGTAGCGCCGTCTATATTCTTCGGACAGAAAAACGACACGAGACACATTGACAGATGGAGGCACGCGTCCGTGCAAGTTCATCAGTATGGAAGAAGATGATGACGTCACCACCACCACCACCATCACCGCCGTCGCCGCCACCACCACCGCCAGGACCACCACCGCCAGGACCACCACCACCACCACCACCACCACCACCACCACCACACCATAGCAAAACTCTTCACCAGCAGTTGTTTGCGGACCACCGGAATGGGGGCATCGGGGGGGGAGGGGGTGTAGCAAGAAAACAAGCAAAACGATCCAGTCCAGAGAGGAGCACAGTGGATGATCCAATCTAACTAACTAATTAACTAACTAATTAATTAACTAAATAATTAACCAACTTATTAACTAAATAATTAACTAATTAATTAACCAACTAATTAATTAACCAACTAATTAACTAACTAGTTAACTAACTAATTAACTAACTAGTTAACTAACTAATTAACTAACTAGTTAACTAACTAACTATTATAACTAACTAACTAAGAACAAGAAGAAAAGGAGGGATTCGATGCCACTGGGCGCTATATATCAAGCGTCAGCAAACTGAATTTTTTACTGCTGCTAAAGCATTGTGGCGCACGGTGGTGTACGAGTAATCATTGAGTATGCTCGGTGCCTTGGAGCCGGAAGGTTGCGATTCCGAATCCACCTCAAGCCGTTGCATATTGACCCTGAGCAAGTCCTTTACTTGCAATATTGTTCATGCATTTCGGCGTGAAACTAAGATTCAGTGTTCGTGCTGCAGTCAGGAGCGCCTCAGAGTAGTATCTTCAAGGGTGCTATAGCAGGTGCTCATAGATACATACATACAAACGTATATGCACATACATACAAACATACACACATGTACAATCATACATACATACATTCATACATACACGCATACATACATACATACATACATACAAACATACATACATACATGCATACATACATACATACACATATTCATACATAATACATATATTCATACATACATACATACATACATACATACATACATACATACATACATACATACATAAGCCTACATACAAACACACACACATGCATACCTGCACACATACATTACAGTTCACAGCTCAACGGGTGCAACTATCCCTCGTTTCCAGTATAGCAGAACACAACGCATCAAGTAGAGCACAACCAGGGTTCTGCTACAGATTTTTTGAATGGTCAACAGGACTAAGATAAAAACTCCCGTCATATCGATATATAATTGCGAAGTTTTTGATCGTTTTGCACTCCCGCAAGCAAGTTGCGCAGTCGGACCCTTATATAATATAGGACGACGCAATTTTGAATGTCTCTCTAACCATTAGCGGAAATTGAACAAAGAGACTGTTCCGAGAAATTACTTTCCACTGGACGACCTTAATTCCAATGCAATATTGCGTAACTGGAAAAGTCATCCATTTCTATACAGCGCTCGCAAATCTGCGCGTTGTCGTTCCCGCTTCGTTCGAAGAAGCAGCGGGTCGTTTGTCGTCTGCTATAGACTGTTCTCTGTCTGCTGCACTGATTAACCCAATCACAGAGAAGACGACCATCAGTCAGTCAATAGTTGGAATCATTTACCTAAAACCGATTACCCTGTGATGACAGTTCACGTAATGCCAGGCTGAGAGATGCCGGGAGGTTGAGAGTGGGGTTCCAGTATGAGAATTGTAGAAAAATAACTGAAGGGGGCCAGACGTTGATTTATATGGCGCTCTGACGTGCAATGAGGAGCTCAATATGGCATCCTAAGAAAAACTGGGGGGGGTGAACCCACAACCACTGGCAATTCTCACCCTGGGGAGTCCTACCCCATAAGCAGGGCTTTTTAGTGTGCAGTTCGACTCGAAAGGGCAGTTCTGAATGAATTTGAATGGGTGTGAAAGCATTTTTGTGCACTTAAATATAGTTCAAAATGTTAATTATTTTCATTCGATTGGAAATCATTTACCATGAAGGATGGAGGGGGTCTGTGCAGTTGCAAAAATTCCTGCAAGAAGCCCCGTCCCTCAGTCATCAGTAGGACCACAGCCGAGTTTTCATTGAAAACCCAACTCCACATTAATCAATGTCTAAGTTTAACCCCACCCCAAGTTATTTTTCTACAATTCTCATATACTGCTCGATGTGTTCCCAGGACCGTGACTCAACTAGTTATACATCCATCCATCCGTCCGTCCGTCCGTCCGTCCGTCCATCCATCCATCCATATGCACACACAATCTCACACACACACACATACATACACGTAAGTATATATAATATGCACACACACACACACACACACACACACACACACACACACAAGGACAAGGTAATTGCACTGGCAATGATGATGATGATGATGATGATGATGATGATGATGATGATGATGATGATGATGATGATGATGATGATGATGATGATGATGACGATGATGATGATGGCGACGACGATGATGACGATGACGACGACGACGATGATGATAATTATGACGACGATGATGACAACAGTACATAGCAGTAGACATTAAACCTAAAATTTATCAGGGCTATATCCTTGCCAAAGATTCATGAGGATCTACTAAGTCTGGCAGGTGAATGTCTTTATTACTATTGTTGTTATTGTCATTGCCATTGTTGTTGTTGCTCGATCTGGCTAATTAAAAAAGGACATAAATCAAGAAACGCTTTTCTAGAAAAAGTTTTATTAAAGTAGGCCCTGCAGTAACTCATGCATTGATCACGTATACGCTCAAGCTAACTGCAAGGCCAGTGTAAATAAAATACCTGGTCATCGGCAAGGCCATCCAGTATAAAGGACCTAGAATTAATAGTCAATTGCGACACCAGAAAAACAAAACTAATGAGTAATAAAACACCTGATTAAAACACGGCCACAATAACCGACGGAAAATTTCCAGCGTGCGTTCAATAATTTATTTCTACAAAGGGAAGACCCGATGCGCAGAAGAAGACGCTGATATATGAAATGACAGAACTATATAGCCAGCCGAGTCTTGTATTGTCATTTCATTTCCATCAAACATGGCGGACACAGGAAGCAATATTTACATGAAGGAAATGGATGGAAATAATCAGAAGGAGAGAGAAGTAATATGCAGCATGTCCACTGCATCGGGCCCTGGCTGCAGTCACCATCAGAAGGAAAGCTGAAGACAATGCACAACACGCACAGCAGACCAATCAAATAATAGATATTTCAATTTTTATCCCGTGCGCATACGCTCGACGCACCCTAGCGAGCAGACGGCGGTGCGGGGAATACGCGGCAAATAACGCAAAGAAAAGTGCGAGTTTAATTGAAACGGCGGGTTTCTATAACATAATTATAGGCCTACCAGTGCTACCTACCACTATAGCCTCTGAAGTCCCTCCTAATAGTCCGAACTTCAAATTAATTTACACCATTTCTGGCACAACAATAAATCTAATGGACCAGAATAACTGAGAACGGCAGCGAAATGATTTTCAAAGGGATAGGCTATCCATGCACGTATACTATAGAGGAGTGTGTATTATAGCCTATACTTGACCGTTTGACACCGTGACACCGCATAATATTAAGCTGAGTTCCGGCAGATTGCAACTCTGGCAAATCTCAACAACGCGCCTCATATTCCAGGCACTCTACTCTGAAATCGGTTATAATTGCCTCTCCAAATTCAATTAGGCTATTAGAGTTTTTGCCGCGACTTCCAGCCTGCCCCCACATATAGCCCGCAGCTCTGCAATATCAGTTCTAAGTATTTTATGACTGAATAATCAGAAAAGACCGATAATATAATTACGCTCCCTGTGGAAATATTGCTTTGAGGCAGGTTTTATTGGCTGATGTTGTTTATTAGCAGATAGGCTAAATAGCAGGGCACAATGCAATGAATAAAGAGCATTTTTCATCTATAAAGTAATATCTAAGAAAGCGGCCAGCATTGGCACCTCAGCTGGATATAGGAAATAAATTGAGCTGTGAATTTGCTGTCAAATAAAATACTGTTTACGAAAATAATGTCTAATGAACTTAAGAAGAGAGCGGACATAATTATATAGAAAGACTTGTAGCAACAACAGCAACTTATGATTACGCATCCAATTATACATATATAATTATAAGCTTACGTATGTAGCCTACAATGTATCTATGCATGCATATAAATTGAGTCCTTGTGAAACTACTTCAAAAGAGACTTTTCTTCAATCATACGCCAAATCAATAATATATACTTACAAGTATGTGTGTGTAAGTCTCATTATCCCTGCATTTATTAAGTATCAATTATGACGTGCATCGATCAACAGAACCATGAATGCTAGAAGTACTTGCTCCTGGTCCCTACTATAGTAGTTGCTCAAACATGCACTCCTCAAGGTTTCTATCGAGAGATATATCAGTCAAACAGGTCTGACTTGTTTGCCCCACAAACTATAGGACCACAATATGCTCGATACTTTACCAACTCTGGGTCCTCTTTATGGAATTCCATTCCCTCCGCTCTTCGTGTGACTTTCCTTTCTTGACCACTATCTACATATAATATCTCTCTTCTTAAGACTTTTTTTCTCTATGATTTATCGCACTGTGGCACTGGGTGCACTACTGCATGCTGTCAGCGGCGCTATAGAAAATACAAATTACATTACATCACATTAAATGGATTCTCTAACGTGCAGTCTACAATATAAGGCAAGCAATTTACCAAACTACAGTGCCATCTAGTATCACCCTCCTCTTTTCTTCGGGCTTGGGACTGGCACCGTCAAATTACGAACAGCCAGCGGAGTTTGCAGTTCAAGAGGGAAGACATTTAAACAAAACAGAGTCACCCTCTTCTTAAATGAAGCATGACCAAGTAATGTGTTTATAGGTTGAAGATATCAACAACGAAGGGTTGGCAAGACGGGCAATTGAAGGGAGCCATAAACTTTGGGTGCTGCTCCTTGATATCTCTATTTGGGTATACTGACCAACTGCCCTCAGGCACAGAAGAACCCCTGATGGATGTGGTTTCGGACCATCACCTCACCAAAATTACCTCAAACCACCCTCACCTGCTATAACTGTGTCTTAATTTACCCCTGCATTTTTTCATAGGACAAGCCTGCAGTGAGTTGGACCAGCAGTCCATATAATCTAATCTCAAATAGGAAATCCAAATCCAATGGCAAATACTTACGTCAGATCAAATTCAGACTTAACACTGGTATACGGACCCAAAAAACTGATCCATTGATTCAGTGGCGTAGCCAGGAATTTTTCAGAGGGGTTTTGGGTTTTTTGCCTGGCAGGATACCCTTTCTGAAACCAACCCAACAGTATTACAGTAAATAAACAGGAAATAAAGTAACAAAGGGAATAAAGTAATAAAAACAATTGTTACTATAAGTAATTGTTTTGTTTTTTATTATTTAAGTGGAAAAATAGCCTTTAAGAAACGTTTTTCCTAAGCCAATGGGGGGTTGACTCCTAAACCCCCCCTTGGCTACGCCACTGCGTTGATTTAACACGTGTAGTTCTTACATAAAACAAGAAATGCATATTCAAAAATGCTATGGAATTCAAAACACAATGAGACTTGGTAGTGATTTTTTTTAAGTTGATGGAGCTGTGGCACAGTCAGAAAAGGCAATTTGCAATCACGTCATGAAAAAGTCAAATGCTGGTTCAGTCAACCCATGGGATTCCCTCAAAATCTGATATATTACATCATCGTAACACATGACTAAATATATCTGCAACACAACGCAATTTTTAATTGATCAGATTTGCAATAAATACTCTTTCCCAAAAGACATTTGGATCTGAACCCTAGCTGTACAACTGCTCTGTTATCACTCAACCACTTTAATAAGATCCTCCTGTAGAGGTAACCCAGGGCACGCACTCCATGGGCTACCCCACCCCCCAAAAAGCTGCTTCCTTACTCCCTTCGTCCGAGACTCAGGGTGCAAATAGCCAGAGGGTGCTGGGGTTCAGCCCCCTAGTTTTTCTTAGGAGCCCAGAGTGAAGTCTTCATTGCACGTATACCAACTCCACATGAATCAACATCTGAACCCAGTTATGCTTTTCTACAATACCCATATATGCAGGCCGGTACAAAATAATTATAAATTTTACTCCACAGAGTGCTTATATCAGTGGTTCCCAACCCATGGCCCACGGGCCAAAAGTGGCCTGCCAGGTCTCCAGAAATGGACCTCATCTCTCAAAGAATTAATAAAAAATATTTTAAAAATTGACCATTTGGACAGGATATAACACATAATTATTTTCTATTACAAGTTATTTTATTTTGAAGCCTATAAATAACATCAAACATTATAATTTGATTCAATTATAACCATTTTATATGCTTTCAATTAATTAAATTCTAGCCTTGTGGACCCCTAATGTCCTTCAATTAAGAAAAAGTGGCCCTCGTGTCCTTCAACTTAGAAAAAGTGGCCCGAAAGTCAAAAAAGTTTGGGAACCACTGGCTTATATAATAAAGTGCTATACTCGGTATAAACATATGTACACCACAGTGTGGATATTCAAATGGTACAATGAAGAATATATATGTATATATATATACCTACATAACCTTTATAGTATATAGGCCTACCTATAACTTAGAATATCTGCTATAACAGCCTCTGCTACGAACTTTCTGTAATATAATCATTTCTAATGTTATCCAACACTAATCCTTCTTCTGAAGTTCTTCAATTCCGTGTAACAGTCTCTCTTTTTCCTTCTATCTTCTCAAAACTTGTTTCTTCAAGCGGGGGACTTGCACACTTGGAGGGGTTCTGAGCAGTTCGTCTTATAGTAGAGAGGCACTTTATAAATGCTTAAATACAATAGAATAGAATTCGTAATAATACTTTACAAACAAATCTAAAGTACATTTAAAATAAACCAGAACAACTGATGACGCATCGAAAGATTCCACCTATAGCACAAGAAAAGGAATTTTTCGAAGCAGGCTATACAAATCTAACTATAGAGTATAGCCTATATATAGACGTAACTCCCTCTAGGGAAAAGATGCAATTAGCACTCACTGCCACAGGCTATATATACCTTTCGCAAGTAAACATCTCTATCACGCAGTCAACATGTACTCCAACAAAAAGCCGGTTGTTTATTAAAATTCTAAAACGCCAATAACAACCTAGGCCTAAACGTTAAACCATAATTATGTCGAAACGGAATTCTCAACAACATACCGTCAATGTTGACGCCGTGCCAATCTATCTACAGCCAAGCGAACGCGAAAACGAGACAGCCACACTCGTAATAGTAATCGTAATCTCGAGACTTCTACAGCGCCCGCAAAAACGCGAAGTCGCGGGAACCAGCTTATTCACAGGCGCTTAACACAAGACGCAGGAACCAGCTTATTCACAGGCGCTTAACACAAGACGATGCACAGAAAGAACATAACTATGCGCAGAATTAAAACATCAAGTTTGTTGCACGAAATTCGCAACTGTTACGCCAGGGTTGCGAAGACCAGATCAGTACTACATGATAAGAAAAGTGGGCAGTAAAAGTAACGATAACAAGCGACTGATAAGTGATCGGCGGGCGGGCAAGCGCGAGTCCTCGAGATTATCTGTGCAACACAATAAAAAGCATAGGGATATATTCCCACAACGTTGGCCGGTCCAGCCTGGCCCAGCTAGCGCACCATTAACGAGACGCTGTTCAAAAGCTAACACCGGGCACGCAAGAGAAAGGCTCGCAGGTGTTCTCATCACCTGGCCCACACCAAGAGAAGACGTACACGATGAGATCGCAAATCAAGTCAAACAATAACTTGCGAAAATGGTAATGTCTTGCATCGTGAATTGGGGGATCGAAGTACCCTCCAGCCACCCCACCCCAACCCACCCCAAACACGAGTGGATATCGACCGTAACAAAAGAGGACGAAGCACATGCAAACCCTTAATCGTAATCGCAAACTTCAAATCTCTCGAACGCCATTCAAATGCAAAGCGTATAAATAGGGCACCGGCTTATTGACGAGCGTTCAAGTTAATCCCGATTAGAGCCACGTGCATGCATGATGCATCAGCAATTTCATCTGTCTTACAGCCTCGGCATATACATGTACGAGAGCGGGTGTTCAGTCCTCTCCTTTGCCCACTAATCCTCCAGCAAACGAATCAAGACAAAACAGTCGATGTTGCATACAGCCTTTGGGAGCGTGGTAACAACGTAACAACAGCAACGCCCTCCAAAACCTGCCAGAAATGCCCAGCATGTTCGCCCGTAGTCCATATAGGACCCATAATTATTTATTTTAATTTTATTTCTCGCATTTGCTATAGCGCCCCTTCAAGCTAACTACTCAGAGGCGCTCCCGACTACAGCGCGGACACTGCATCGGAGTCTCACGCCAAAGCGCATGATCACTTGCAAGTGAAGGACTTGTTCAAGGTCCATACGTGGCGGCTTGAGATGGATTAGAATCTGGAACTCTCTGGCTCCAAGGCACCGAGCCCACCACTACAGGTTACCGAACCCACTGCTGTAAAGCCGAACTGCGTGTCGTGCTACAGTGGGCCGTATTTCGTATAACTTGTGCTTGTAATCATTCTGTGGTGTCAGATTGAAGCATTAAAGAAGATATTATTATTATTATTATTATTATTACACCACGGCGCCCGGGGTTATGGACCCGTAGTAAATATATATATATATATATATATATATATTCGTTTAATCAGAAATCAGGTTGACAAGCCGCAACACAGTTACAAGATGAACAGAAAAAATTGTTATTATGTAAAAAAGTTTTTACATTGTTCAAAGATAGCTATTGTTTCTTAATTTTAAGCTAATTCGTTTATTTTTATAATTTATCGTAGTCCCTCTATAAAGCCCACCACAGGTCCCAGTCGTCTGCCCACGGATATGCTGGCGCCGACTGGCGGGAAAGGAAATAACGAATTTCTACTTCAGTGGACGGAACGGCTTATTAGCAACTTTAGGGCAAATCTGTGTGCCAACATATTATATGGTGAGGAACAAGGAACGTCCTTGGCAGTCATTCTCAATGGGGAAAACTATCTATAGGGCTCACTCGAGGCAAACACCTGGGCAAACTGCATCGAATATTACACAAAGAAAACTGTACCCCACCCCATCCACCAGATGATGATTCATTAAATCTTGGCAGCTGTAACTCAAAAAACACTGGTAGGATTTGGCAGAGCAGACCGAACTGCGGGCGGTAGATAAATATGTGGCCATTGTTGCACGGTAGCTGAACATGAGCCGATGTTTGAAGTATTTTCAACAAAACTGTTGTTGCATAACTGTTGTATAAATGTTGCATAACAAGTGTTGCTATATATGTGAAACATCCAACAACTGTTGCATAAGACATGTTGGTTGCTCCTTGAAATTATATTCAACAATTATCACATAACAATAAATGTTGTTCACTTAAATACTCAACAACACAGCTACGTATTGCTCTGTGAAATATTCAACAACCGTTCTACAATATTCAGGTATACTATTCCTTGATATATTCAACAATGGTTGCATAATGCATATCTCAAATGTCCCTTGTCAGCAATGGATGGTCGAGAAGAGCTTGCCACCTGCCGTCATGGCTGGAGGCTAAAAGGATAGACTGAAGTGGCCAGCACTTCATAAGTTCATACTCATAGGTGCACCTTGGGGGCTAAATTAAGGGCCTGCTATCTTCTTCTTTTTCTTCCTATTCCTCCTCCTCTTCCTTCTCCCACTCCTCCTACTCTTCCTCTTATTCGTGCCCATCACAACCAAATGGCTGACATGATGATGATGATCAGAGCTTTTTTAACGTGCAGTTGTACACAAAATGTGCAGTTCTAAATGGATTTGTGCAGCTGTAGAAGCACTTCTGTACAGCTAAAACTAGCAAAAAAGGTCATTGTCCTCCGATTGGAAGTAATTCACCATGGAAGATGGGAAACGAAAGAAGGAGTTGTGCAGTTACAAAAAATTCTTTAAAACAGCCCTGATGATGATGATGATGATAATACAGTAATATAATTGGCGAATTTTCTTGTTGATATACGACACTTAACATCACTTCGGCTAGTTAGCGTAGAGAGCGCCTCTGACAGTGTGAGAATTGTGGAAAAATAACTGGGGGGTTGGACCATTATCCACTTGGAATTGGGGTGTAAAAAACATACTTTAACATGGGGCTGTAAGAAAGACTGGGGGGGTCGAAACCCCCCAACCCCCCCGGCAATTCTCACCCTGGCCTCTGAGTAGTTTTCTTTAAATACTCGGAATGAATGAATGAATAATATTATACAGTACTGTAATCTTAGTAATAAATAAAATACAACAATATATTCAATACAATAATCCAGTGTAGAACAATACATAAGTATTATAAACCATTTAAATGAATTTGAGTACAGATGAAAGAACAAAGAAATATAATAGTCCCATCACATGGGACATGCAGAATTTCAACTATTTGTATCTGGCAAAATGTCGTCCATCAAAACTTCCAAGAATCTTGACACCTATCCAGAACACACTGAAAAACATAACAACACATATCGACGTTCTAAACGAAAAATAACAGCATCCGTCCGCAGGCACGTAGGCCGTCCACTTCACGCCGAAAACACTGTCGATTAGAAAAAACTTAGTACTAATTGTCATGACTAAGTGATCGAAAGCAAGGTCATTTCAAGTGCAAATTCCGGACCTGAATGAGGACAACGAGTTGTCAAAACTGTGAAGTAGTCACATGATCCAACAATGTCCTCGCTAGAAAGAGATTCACTGCGTGGGGTGGAGGGTCACTGTAGTGGTCAACACGAATGGCACACGGATGCGGGATCGCTCCCCGCTACCCTCCCCCCCATGGGCTTCCCGCTACCCTCCCAAAAGTCCACTCAACCTTCCATTCGGTAGATGGCTGCTGTAAATTGAGCCGTGGGTTGCAATGCGCGCCTTGCATGGCTGCCAACAGTTGAATTCAACTCTTGTTACTTGCGACCTGTCCTATACTATGAATTTTGATCATTGTGTCAGTTTGAAAATTAAACAAAGATCATTACTTTTAGTTTTTTATTTTAATTTTATTTTATTTTACTTTTTTATTGCCCCGAGGTATTTAGGATCCTTCAGGGACTTTATAACTAACTACTTGTTTAAAAACCAGTCTAGAATGGCCCTAATCGTTGATTTCTTGGCTGGCGAAAGTGTCCCTAAACGCTATTGCGTTAAACCGTTGTATTGTTTTTATTATTATTATTATTATTATTATTATTATTATTATTATTATTATTATTATTATTATCATTATTATCATTATTTTCGTTATTATTATTATTAATATTATTATTATTATTATTATTATTATTATTATTACTATTATTATCATCATCATCATCATCATATATTAAGATATGTTAAAACTTTACAATTCATTAATATAACTATATACTTTATTATTACTTCTATCTGCTATCTTGCATTATATCTCGATATCCCATTGTACTTTTGCTAATGGGACAATGAAGACTATGATTACTCATTTAGTTTACTTACTGTTAAGAAGATCAAATTACCATGTCTGAAAAGTGACAGTAAGCAAAGCTGACAAACTTGCACTTTGAAATAAGCAGGGGGGGGGGGGCATAATGAAATGTTATATACACCAATGTGAAGAGAAGATAAAAGCAGCATAATGAAATGTTATATACACCAATGTGAAGAGAAGATAAAAGCAGCTTACCCACAGGGTGAGAATGGTCCACATTGAGGTTTAAACCCCCTGCCGACTCCCAGCCTTTCTTAGGACCCACCCTAAAGTAGTCTTCATTGCACACCCCTCCACAAGAGTTTCTCCAGCAATCAAAGAAAGCCTAGAATTGCATCTTGCTGGCCAGCACAATTAAACTTTGAAGGAGTCGAGAGAACTGAATATAAGACAATGCGGTATTATAAGACAATGCAGAAAAATTCAATCACAGGTGAAAACATTCAAAACAAAGCAGGATAGCTTGAAAAACAGATAACTTACAAATCATTATATACACTGAAAACAACAGCAGGTCCACTCAATCACTCTCATCCTACAATAACAGACTTTTAATGACTTTGTGCAGCAAACGCCTGTTTCATATTATGATATTAGATTCAAAAGCATCCTTACAATGCGTAAGCATCATTATGCATATTATGTAGGCCGAGGTAGCACAATTTGCTTGACTTTAAATTCAGCAGAAAACTTGAATTGAAATTTTGTGGAATCCCCGCATGAGACAAGATATGGAAGTTCAAGGATTCTAATAATTAATTTTTGTCTGTCTGTCTGTCTGCATGCCCTTCAGTCTGTATGACTGTCTGTCTGTCTAATTGCATTTTTGTCTGTGTTGTCTGTCTGCCTGTCTGTCTGGCTGTCTGTCTTCTTGTCACTGTGATCTAGCTCAATAAATTATTCGTCTCAACCAAAAGTGCTACCGGAGAATCACTCCAGCCATTATAATATAATAGGCTATACCTCCGAAAATGAGGCTCACTTAGAATGACGCCTCGGGCACATTTCCATAAATGCCACTAAGTCACCTGTAGAACCTTCAATTTGACCGATTTACCACCCACCCCACCTCCCACCTCCCACCCCCTAACAAGCAACCATCCACCCTACCCAGATTCACTTTCTACCGTGGGTCAATCGCATAGCCGCCACTACAACGGTAAGAACACCATACCATGCTCACCGTTGCTCAGCTTTCGTCTCTCCATCGTACAACAGTCTGGCTGTCCCATCGCGTCGGCAATTACGGCCCTAAAGCGAAGGGTCATCGGCGGAGTAGAGGGCCATTCAGACCCATTCTGACGCCCCGTCATTCGATGCCCATTGCCCGTCCACTCAAAACTAGACAATTATTATTATTGTGGTCATTGGAGATTAGTCGCATAGGGTGGTCTGCAGGATAGATGGATGGATGATGAATGAATGAATGAAGGATGGCTGAAGGATGGATGGCTGAAGGAGGAGAGCAGCGACAGGCGACGACGCCATTGTGCGGATGACAGCAGAAATGAACAGAAAATCCTAAACACGGTAAGGTGGTATAGGCAGCCAAGCAGTCAGGCTGGCAGGCAGGCAGATAGCCAAACAGACAGGGAGGCAGACAGGCAAGGGAGGCAAGCATGAAAGCAGACAAACATGCAGGCAGGTAGGCAAATAGGGAGAGAGGTAAACAGGCATGCAGACAAACTGTCAAGCAGGCAGGCAGGCAGGAAGGAAAACAAGCAGGGAGACAAACTGTCAGGCAGGCAGGCAGGCAGGAAGGAAAACAGGCAGGCAGACAAACTGTCAGGCAGGCAGGTAGGTAGGCAAACACGCAGGGAGGAACCAAGGCAGGCAGGTAGGTATATAGGCAGGTAAACAGGCAGGCAGGCAAATTGTCAGGCAGACAGGTAGGCAAACAGGCAGGTAGGCAATTAGTGAAGCATACTGCCATTCAGACAGGTAGGCAAACAGTCAAGCAGATGACCAGATAGATTCATGATAGAATACACTGGACAACAAATTTTTACAAAAGTCATGTTACTGAAATGAAATTAGTCAGTTCTTATCAATATTTATGTGCTGAACACGAATATGACAGTGAAATTGCTTAATTGGCTCTAGTTTTTTTGTAATCTCAAATGAAGTAATTTTATATCGCACAATGCATTCCAATAGTGATACACTTACGGTTAATATTTGTAAAAATCAGGTCATAGACTAGTTCTTAGATTTTTTTGCCTGTCACTTGTACAGCTGTTCGGGAGCATCTCTGCGGAGTGTCCAGCAGTAGTCAGCAAACATTGTAGTGGACCATTTTCCCTGGTACCTTTGCTCCATTGTTGCGATATCTTGATGAAAGCGTTCGCCATGTTCGTCACTAACCGTATACCACAGTTGTCAGGGAAGAAATCCCGATGGGAGTGAAGGAAATGCATCTTCAGCGACATATTGCAGCGAAATTTCTGGTACTGCTTGAGCATGTCTTCTACTAGTTCCTTGTAGTTTTCTGCCCTAACATTCCCCAGAAAGTCTGTAGACACTAGACGAAAAGCATTCCATGCTTGTTTCGCATCACCCTCCAGCAAGTTGTTGAAGCGGTCATCTTTGAAAAGTTCTCTAATCTGAGGACCCACGAAAACTCCCTCTTTAATCTTTGCTTCGCCGAGTCGAGGGAATTTTTCATGCAGGTATCGGAAAGCTGGCGAAGTGCGGTCCATGGCTTTTACGAAGTTCTTAACCAAACCTAGTTTGATGTGAAGGGGTGGTAGTAGAATTTTGTGAGCCTCGGCCAGAGCTGGGTGCTGGATATTCTTCTGTACAACTGCCATGTTTTGTCTGGGAGTCCATTCCTTCCGCACGTAGTGCAACTCTCTTGCACGACTATCCCACTCACACAAGAAACACATATATTTTGTATATCCTTGCTGCAGTCCCATTAAAATGGCAACTACCGTCAAATCACCGCACAGGTGCCATTTGTACCTGTTATAGTCAATGTAATGCAGTAGCTGTTTTAGTTTATCGTATGTCTCTTTCATGTGGACAGCATGCGCTAATGGAATAGATGGAAGACGGTTTCCATTGTGCAAAAGCACAGCCTTAAGACTCAGTGTCGAAGAGTCTACAAAGAGTCTCCATTCTTGTGGGTCATGAGTGATCTGTAAGGCATTCATGAGGTCGTCAATATTGGAACAGAATACCAGATTACCTTCCTTCATGAAGAAAGGTTCCAACTGCTGATGGCGCTTTCTATATGAAGTGATTGTGACATCTTCTTCTAGAAGATTCCATTGTTGGAGTCTTGATCCTAGAAACTCTGCCTTGTTTTTGGATAAGTCCAAATCACGAACAAGGTCATTTAGTTCTTCCTGTGTTATTCTGTGTGGGGTTGATGATGCACCATCTTCTGGTGAAAATCGGGATCACTGCACGCTGACGGACCAGGAGAAGAACATGTCGGCTCACCCTTGTCCTCATCAGATGATTCAACGAAAATATATTCTGCTGGAGGTTCTGGAATAGGAAGTCCATCACCATGTGGAACTGGTCTCAATGCAGACGGAATGTTTGGGTAGACTATTGTCGACTTCTTTTGCTTCGTTATTCCACCGGAAAAAGGAGGAACCAAGCAGAAGTAACAGTCATCTAAGTTGCTGCTTTGCTCTCTCCACACCATGGGAACTGCAAACGGCATTGATGGTCTTTTGCCATTCAACCACTGTGAAAGCTGTGTTGTACATGTAGCACAGCATAGGCCTATATGTGGGGCCCATAGTCTTGGTTACCAACCTTGCATCCGAAGTAAGCACGATATGCCTTCTTGACTTATTTACGATATTGTCGCAGTTCTACTGCATAAATTTACATGGTGAAACATAAGAAATGAACTATATGAAATATTTTCAAAACGAGAGCCAATAAAAACTTTTTATGGTTATATTCGTGTTCAGCACACCAAGATGCTACACATTAGGGCCTTTTCCAGTCAGTAACAATTTCTATGTTGACCAGTGATATCAATTAGTCAGGCATGCAGTCACAAATCTTTAGTCTGACGTACAGTAAGGCAATCAGTAGTCAGCTCGATAGATAGACTAGACAGGCAGATGGGCAGGCACACGCGCAATCTCTCAGACAGACAAACAGACAGACATCATGTCGGTATAAGGCAAAAGAGACAGGAAGTCCAGCATGCAGCCAGGCATACAGCAGGAAGGCAATCAGACTGACAGTCAGGCAATGAGTAACATTGAGTATGGTAGTCAAACTGTCAAACTGTCAGATAGCCACACAGACAAGTAATCAGGCTGCAAGACGGTTGACAGTAAGTATGCTGACAGTAATGTGTGTTGACAGTAAGTGCGTTGACAGTAAGTATGTCGACAGTAAGTATGTTTACGGCAAGTATGTTTACAACAAGTATGTTGACAGTAAGTATGTTTACAGCAAGTATGTTGTCAGTAAGTATGATGACAGTATGTTGAATTTGTTGATGGTAAGTATGTTGACAGTAAGTATGTTGACAGTAAGTATGTTGACAGTAAGTATGTTGATGGAAAGCATGCTGTCAGTAAGTAAGGCAGTCAGTGATTAGACAGTAAGAGAAGGAAAATAACTGGGTGGGGGGTCAGATCAGACTATGATCCGCATGGAGTTGGGATTTGCAAACAAGACTTAAGTTCAATGAGTCCCAAGAAATACTTGTGATTTGAAAGTATACCCGATTCCTCTGTAGCAATTCTCACCCTGTGTCGGTACACTACAGGTAAAGAGAGACACTTGGTAATCGTAATCTTAACATTTCTAGAGCGCCACTCGAAAGCCAAGCGCAGGGCACCAGTTTATTCATGAGCACCTCTATGATCTATCTATCGCTACACAAAACCCTATTAAAACAAGCCAGCCGTTGAAACTGTATGAAAAGAAAGAATTGAAACAAAGGCAGACAAAGAACAAAGAATACGTTGGATAGACAACAATATAAAGGATGACATAACATCACTTGAAACAACACAGAGTAGACCAAAATACTTGACAATTGACCGAGGATAATGGATATATTTTACTCTTACCTATCGCCAACAAATGGCTAGCATCAGGCACTGGGGGTGGTGGTGGTGGTAGTGGTGGTGGTGGTGGTGGTAGTGGTGGTGGTGGTGATGATATATTTATTAATAAATACCATTCAACAGATCTTCAGTTGGAGAATAAGCTGTTCATTTGTGTTCAAGTACATGCAGGATAAACTAATTATAAATAGGATTTATAACTTTATGACTCTAATAATTGAAATCTCAATAAGCAGAACTTTAGCCCAGTAATTATCATTGCTCAGTCGTCAATATCTATTCACTCTTCTGTGCTGAACTCGGTAATTCTTTTAACTGTTTGTATCAATGCATTGTTGTAATTGCAAAGCTGTCTGTTCAGTGAGTAGTTAAGTTTAATTAAGATTACTGCATAACTTGTAAATGTAAAGCGCAGTGCGTCTTGCAGGCGCTCAATTAAAGAAAAGATTATATTATTATTATTATTATTATTATTATTATTATTATTATTATTATTATTATTATTATTATTATTATTATTATTCAACAGATGACTACTGTATGCATAAGTGCATAAAACAAGCAAATAAGAATGTATATAAGTAAGCATGCCGTGTATGCATGAATGCATGTACGTACGCACGTGCGTACGTACATATGTATGCATGAATGCATGTACGTACGCACGTGCGTACGTACGTACATAATGTATGTATGTATGCATATGTTTATGTATGTAGCCCTTAGCCAGAGGCCCTCCTAGCGGTTCTAGCGGGATTGCAAGACTCCTTCCGAGTCCCTTGTGCTGCACAAGTTGTGCAACCAAATGGAAACTATTAGCATCATTACTTAAGCACTGCTTTATTTTATTTTTCTAACTTTGTTTCTTTGATGCTTCATTTGATTTGATTTGTTGCTCTGGTTGCCAAATAAATGAATTGAATGTATGAATGCATGTATTGTATGTGGTGTTGTGGGTATGTTCACTTGCCTTGCAGCCGGAAGGCTGCAGGTTCGAATTCACCTCAAGTCGCCGTGTATACAAAGGGACCTTGGGCAAGTCCTTCACTCGCAAATGCTCATCGCTTCGGCGTGAAACTCCGATGCAGTGTCCGCGCTGCAGTCGGGAGCGCCTCTGAGTAGGGAGCTTGAAGGAGCGCTGTAACAAGTGTGCATACAAACAAATCATGGATTCATTTGTGAATTGCGATCATGGCCACGTGCATGAAGTCACGTATATACATTGCATATACAATTATACATGCTGTCATTATTGACATAAATATGGTGACGCATGTGTTGTGTGTGTAGACAGTGTACTTATAAAAAATCACAGCACAAACGGTGACTTCCAATAAACATGCGGCAGTGGACATCGCGTCATACAGGGATGGCAGCACATTGCAGAGAGTGACCTGTAGTGACCAATGCAGTGGAAAGTGCAAACATAATAGTGAACACAGGACAGCTAACAATGCAATCTAGAGTGACCACAGGACAGTGGACAATGCGATGGGGAAGTGACTACAGGACAGTGGACAATGTAATCTTGTGACTAGAGGACGTTGGACAATGCAATCTATAGTGACCACAGGACAGTGGACAATGCAATGAGGAAAGTGATCACAGAACAGTGGACAATGTAACCTTGGGACTACAGGACAGAGGACAATAATGACCACAGGACGTTGAACAGTGGACAATGTGATGGTAAAAGTGACCACAGGACAGTGGACAATGTAATCTAATGGCCACAGGACAGTGGACAATGTAATCTAGCGACCACAGGACAGTGGACAATGTAATCTAGTGACCAAAGGACAGTGGATAATGTAATCTACAGTAACCACAGGACAGTGGACAAATGTAATGTATACAGTGACCACATACAGAGTACAGTGTAACCCAGTGACCTCAGGACAGTGGACAATGTAATCAAGAGACCACAGGACAGTAGCGTGAGTAGACAGTATCATTTAGTGAGCAAAGGACAGTGGACAATGCAATCTAGAGTAACCACAGGACAAAGACTTTTGCATCTTCTTAGTCTATTAATTCCTGAATGTCTACGTGGGTGACTTTACATGTTGGACGTTGCCCTGGATGGCTAATAAAAAAATCTCCCCCCCCCACACCCTTCAGCAAAGCCAGAATTCTGCTCATATCCGCCGCATTGCCAACACACTTCAGGAAATTCGATCTCAACCGGTCCATTGCCAAACCGCCTTGGACCACCATCGTCGAGAAGCTATCAAATGAATTAACAATCTGATCATCGACTATATATATATATATTGTAAAACACCTCAAGTGAAGAAACGAGAAAGACTGACTAATCAAAATAGAAATGATAAGTCTGCATGGTGTCTCTTTATGTTAATGGTCCATATATATAATGGAATGTAAGAATTGATTATCTTAAGTCAATTATCTTATCTATCTATCTGTCTGTCTGGCTGTCTGTCTGTCTGTCTGTCTGTCTGTCTATCTATCTATCTATCTTCTATGTATGTATGTATGTAAGTATGTATGTATGTATGTATGTATGTATGTAAGTATGTATGTATGTATGTATGTATGTATGTATGTATCTATCTATCTATCTATTTATCTATCTATCTATCATTTAAGTATCATCTATCTATCCATCATCCATCATCTATCTATCTATCTATCGTTTATGTATCATCTATCTATCCATCATCTATCTATCATCTAACTATCTATCATTTACGTATCATCTATCTATCTATCATTTATGTATCATCTATCTATCTATCTATCTATCTATCTATCTATCTATCTATCTATCTATCTATCTACCTATCTATCCATCTATCTAAGGAATTTATATAGCACCACTTCAAGATAACTATTCCAAGACGCTTGTCATCCTTATCAATTATTAATAGGTTATTATAATTCTTCTTCCTATTCTTATTCCTATTCTTATACTTCCTTTTCCTCCTCTTCCTCCTCCTCCTCTTCTTCATCATCATCTTCTTCTTCTTCATCTTCTTCTTCTACTATACTATACACAGCCAAGATATTAAGTGGAAATTGGACAAGGAATGTTTTCAGTTTCCAGTGATAGACCTGGATAGAAATACCAACAGACGCAGTTTGAAGCGCTAACGAGCAGAGGTCTTTAAGGCGTGCTATATAAATGCAGATCAATTGATTGATTGATTAATAGATCGGATGAATAAATGAACGAATGAATGAATGAATGAATGATTGATTGATTGATTGATTGATTGATTGATTGAAGCATTCAAGGGGACAAGGGCAGATGAAGGATCTCTGCTCACTGTGTCTATAGCACAGGGGCAATACAGCGTTTAGAAATATTGAAGCCATGAAGTCAATGAAAGTAGCTTGCAACTGAGCATGCTGTATATATAAATATTATACCTATTACAATTACAATCAATTACAATTAATAACAAGACGGTGCATATATATATATATATACAGTCCATTTGAAAAGCATAAGCAAGGGTGCCAGCAAATGTCGGGGGGGTGGCACTTGCCCCAATGGAAAAATAAAAATAGCTGCGGTGCTTGATGTGCAGTTCTTACTGCAGGAAGGACCGAGGTCTAAGCCTCTAAAGTAAGGAAGGTAAGGATGATGATAACATTGATGATGATGATGATGATGATGATGATGATGATGATGATGATGATGATTATGATGATGGTGGTGGTGGTGGTGATGATGATGATGATGGTGGTGGTGGTAGCGGTAGCAGCAGTGGCGGTTCTACCGGGGGGGCTGGGGGGGCTACAGCCCCCCCAGATGGAAAGTTAGCTCCCCTAGTTTTTCCTAGCCCCCCATGCACATTTTAGCCCCCCCAGTTTAACGTATAGTTGGTTAAACAACACATTGCGTTCAGTGTTTGTTGGCAACAGAGGTACTTTCCATAGATCAATAATTGACATGAATGATTTGTGTATATATATATATATATATATATATATATATATATTCTCATTCTTCATCAATATATACTATATACTATAATAGCTGTCCTGTGACTACGATGACCCATGGGATTTTTAGGAAGAAAGTGAGGAACAGATTGCAGCTTGAGTGGCAGAGATTAGGCCATTCCACCAGCACTTGATGAAAAGTGCTCTGGTGATACCAGCTTCATTAGCAAAGACGAAGACAGCAGGGTGGGCAGCAGGTCACCACCATCAGAAGCATGGCATGGCAACTCTTCATAAACATCGTATGTCCATAAAAGTTAATTCTGAGATAAACACAAAAAACTTTTTATTTTTTAAATTTATTACTACATATGCAAAATATTACATAGCATCATTCAGAAACATATCAGAAGTCTAAATTAAAACTGTAAATTAATTAATTCACATCACACTGTGAATTATATCAAATTTTAGTTTATACGATATTTTCCCGGATATTTATGCATTTTACGTGCTAGTGCAAATTATCATAAGTTCATTCCCAACAGTTTTATTAAATAAGTTGCTCAAAGAAGTTGTGGTGAGCTTGTGAGATTACAGTTTTGCAAAGTTCTTTCAAATCAGCCAGTTTAGGTTTAGTTCTAAAAATTCCTTAAAAACAGCCCTGTAGCTTAGGCCTAGGCCTACTGTCTGACAGACAATTGATATAAATTTCTTTTTTCTTTTTTAAAAATTCATTTATAATTTATAAATAAATTATTATTCTTATTTAGACCTATGAAATGTCAGCCAGATAATATCAATTTATAAATAAATTATTATTCTTATTTAGACCTATGAAATGTCAGCCAGATAATATCAATTTTCAGGTTTCTATAATGTTGAAACGGGCGACTGGGGGGGTTGGGGGGGGGGGGTAAAAAGACTCAGCAGTATTAACATATACACCTTTGAGGAGGAAGGGGCTAAGGCAACTTTTAGCCCCTCCAGTTGAAAAACTCTAGAACCGCCACTGGGTAGCAGTAGCAACGGTGGTAGCAGTAGCAGTCGTACTAGTAGTAGAGTAGTAGTAGTAGCAGTAGTAGACTAGTAGTAGTACTGTAGTAGCATGCAGCAGCAGCAGCAGTAGTAGCAGTAGAGCAGTAGTAGTACTAGTATTTAAAGATCTGCACGAAATGAGAAATTGTCCCTACCTTTTCGTCAACAACACGTGCTCAAGAGCAATACGAAGTATTACGTCAATTGCAACGTCACCGCTGACGAAAACATCGCTAATACTACAGTTGAGAGAGATCGTCTGCTCGCCGCGCTTTCAGCAGACGACAAAACATTGACATCCGAACGCGCGCTTTCGCTCTATATTATCTAACTTATTATTACAGTTCGCTGTGTGTCCTGGCGAGACGAAAAGATACAAACACTCGCGATAGATAGATAGATAGATAGATATGCGCGCATCTAAGGTATCACTCGCACACACGCACACAAACGCCCACAGCCGACGCTCGTTGAAAGATATTGGACAGCGACCTGAAACGCCACACACAGGCAGGCGCACGCACGCAGGCATAGAGAACGCCACACAGGCAGAGACACAGACAGACAGAGTCGTGCGTACACCGTCCGCCGCGCCACCATCCAGGACTCACTTCTCACCGTTCGTCCTTCTGTCCTCTGTCCTTCCGTCCTTCGCGCATATAGGCCAAGCGACGAATGCAGTAGCGTCGACGACGGCCATAGCCAGCGTTGCCACTCCTTGGGTTATTTCACAAGATCTTGGGCTTTGCCATCCGAACTTGGAAAATGGGGTTTTTTTTCGAGAAAACGGGTTTATTTGCTTGGGTTATTTTCGACGGGAAAACCGGATTTTTTTGATATTTTCGAGAAATTTTTGACATTTTCGGGTAAGTTTGGACATTTTCGAACGATTTGTGCCGGATGACTAAAAAGAAAAAGTTCATCAGAAATTTCGGACGGAAAATTGTGAACATTTTCGAAAGATTTGAGATTTTCGGACGGGGAATTCAGAAAATTCTGGACATTTTCGAAAGATTTGCTGAACTTGGGTTTTCTTGGGGTTTTTCGGCCCTCCAACTTGGGTTTTTTCATTTTTTAGAGTGGCAACGCTGGCCATAGCTCGCATAGCTTCGGCGCCGACTTATTTCTACACACACGCTGCCCTGGAGCGACAGATGCCAATGCCGTAGCGAACGGGTTGCGACGGGTCCCTCCCTCCCTCCTCCATCATGCATCCATCCGCGGGTATTCTTCTCCTGTGACAGGGTCCGGCGCCGTTCCCATGGACCCTGATCCGCCTCTTCCCATGACTTGAAGCGACAAACGTCAATAAACAGTTTCGCCTTTCCGACCCTTTCGTAGAGATCATCTCGGCTCTTAGCATTCCACAATCAAACCACATCTTATGTAGGTCTATTATGATAGAACGTCACATTTTTTCAGCACAACATAGGCCTATAATATGTTGCATCAAACCACATCTTATGTAGGCCTATTGTGATAGAACGTCACATTTTGTCAGCACAACACAGGCCAATAAAATGTTGCATCAAGATAGGTCAATGTAATCGTGATAGGCCTACACATTTCGCTATAAGGGCATCCTACCGAGATGCCCCAAGAATCGGATTTCGGTGATGGCTACAGGTCAACAGATTATGCTAAATAATAATAATAATAATTAATAATAATATTATTATTATTATTATTATTATTAATTACCTTGGGCTTGCTGCGTTGCGTGTTTCTCATGAAACATTCTCAAAGTTAATTAAGTCGCACTTGTTCAGAACTGCCCGGTAGCTGCGTTAAGCGCCTTCGTGAGGTTATTGTAAGGCGCTATATAAATGTTCATTTACATACATTATTATTATTATTATCATCATCATCATTATTATAATTGCTGTTATAGACTTATATATATATGTGCGACTCGGTGGCCTATCGGTAACGGGCTTGCTCACGGAGCGGGCGGTTGCGGGTTCGACTCCGGGTAACGACCTTGGGCAAGTTTACGCACACGTGCCTCTGTCACCAAGCAGTAATTTGGTACCGGCGTAAGCTTGGAAGTAAACGGCAAGTCCTGCGATACACTGGCCTCGTATCCAGGACCTTGGGATTCGTCCATTGAGGAGATGAGCGCCTCCCTGTGTTCCACATGGAACTGGATGGACTTACTATAGACTTAGGCCTATATAAACGCAAGGTGAGAACTCCTAGGGGGTTGTGGGGTTCACCCCAGTCTTTCTTGGCACCCCCACAGTTAATTAAGTCTTCTTTGCAAACTCCACGTGGATGATGGATCTGACCCCCCTCCCTCTTACAATTTTCATACTGCATAGACGACAGCCGAATATCTCACTGCCTTTCCCAAATTCCCAGGTGCTGCTGGATCAGCCAGTGCTATCTAGACGAACTCATATTCCGCAAATAAACCTGCTCACCCAAACCTGTGTGCGCTGGGTCTACGCGCGAACCCGCAACATCCCCGCAAGAATAACGGCGGCTTCGCAGGTTTTATGTGGCACTAAATGTGTCGTCACGTCCAATGTTTTTGAGTGGCATTGTAACAATAACACGAGTTTGTTTACATAGGGGTTGCCGGCTACATATACCAGACTGCACGTTGGCTGTCGCTATCTGTACAAGAAGAAAACCTCTTGTGAGCGATTTAAATGACTTAAAATGAGCTCTTTGGAGGGTTTTCCCTGTCGCGCATGGCAACGACGCTAGACTGGTAGTGACCGGAACGAAACTAGTTAACTGCGAACAAAATAACTCGTAAATAACAAGAAATTTTCATTATCAAATATGATATATAACTCTATAACGTTTGCGAATAGAGAACGCCTCATCTGGTGTGGTCCAGCTTGTAGACATCCTATAGAGTCATCACGCTTAGCAGTCAGTGTTTAATCTAGTCCCTCTGCTCATGGAGTGGGGGTATCCGGGGTTTTCGGGGTGGGGCGGGGAGGAACAAACCACCATTTGGCGGCCGGTGACTACACCGGCCAACCGCTGAGGCTGACCACATCAGCGGAAGTTTTTTTTACTCTTGTCATCTCACTGTTTTCTCATAACCCTTTTTAGTCTTTTACCAAATGTTTTATAACATTATTTTTACTATACTTATAAATATTATTTCTGTGTTTTATTTTACATTTTTGACATGTAACCGGGTGCGGTGTGTCACCAGAAATTGTCTGATTTTCAATTAAACGAATATACAATACCACAAATTGAAGTATACTAAACTCACAGTTGGAAGCATGTAATAATCGGATCAAATGTTTAGTATATCATCCGATTTCTTAATTCTACTAACTAGTGGATAACTCTTTCCTTTACATGTAAAAAGCACCTCCTCAGTTTTTCTCGGAGAGGAAATGTCGTTCCTCGGAGGGCGAACTCCACCCCCCCCCCATCCAGGCCCCAGAGACACTGCGTTTAGCTGAAGGCCGAACATTTCAACACGTCTACTGTTACTACTGGTCAGTATACGAGGGGCTGACCTCGCACAGAATGACCTCTAGACAACAGCAGCAGCAGTCGAGTAGTGTATACGCGGGCAATTTATTTTGGATGGTAGATATAGCCAGATTAGGCCACATTGGATGGAACTTCGCACTTGCCTCAGGCTGCAAGTAAGCCTAACACCATTTTCGGTCCATTCTGCGGTGTGTGTGCTAACTGTGGTCGATAGTGGACCGCTGGACCATCAATTGAGAGGCGTGGGGTTGACATCTTCGCCAGGGCGGAAATTCAGTTTGAAACTTCTGGTCCACATTCAACCAGTGTGAGAATTGTGGGGGGAAAATAAAAACGGAGGGTTGGACTATGATCCACTTGGAATTGGGGTGTGAAAAGCAGACTACTATGGGACACTAAGAAAAACTGTGGGTGTTGAAACCCCAACCGCCCTCCGGCAATTCTCATCCTGCCTGCAACCACTATATGGCCCAGCTATAATGACTGACACTGACCATACACACACACACACACACACACACACCTACACACACACACTGTCGGATGGGAAGATAAGACGGCACGGGAGAGGGCTGGTCACCTACCTTCATATGCTAATAAATTAATGAACTCGGTCATAAACACTTCATACCCATCATGGCTGCCTCAGGGCCTGCCACAGGGACCGTCGTTTACAAGTGTGTTCTTGTCCCAATTTCACACACTTAACACATTTCAGTTTAGTTTTACAAATCGAACACTCGTATTACAATAGTCGTCTCACTATTTAACATTATTTTAAAGTCACCCACGCCTGCCAGTGCCAGTCCCAAGCCTGAATAAAGGAGGAGGGCGACACTAACCATTTTTGATATGGCACTGTTGTTAAACTCGTGACAAGCAAGCAACCACGTCTAACCAAACTCTTGGGGCTATCCCTGTGATATGCCCTTGCGATAAAATGAAGACCACGATTTGATTGACCTGTCTGGATGTATAACTTATAGATGTTATTCCGAGAATATGATGGTCTTTACAAGAAGTGGAACGTTACATGACGTTCTGATGTTCCGACCAAAGAGCGGTATATATAAGTTGAAAATTTTTGGCATTTGTGGCTTTAGAACAAGAGGTGGATAGGGGTCAATGCAGTGTGAGAATTGTGGAAAAATAACTGGGGATGAGGGAGGGGCTGGACTATGAACCACATGAAGTTGGGGTGTGAAAAACAGACTTTACTATGGGGCTGTAAGAAAGACTGGGGGTCGAACCCCACAACCCCCAGGCAATTCTCACCATGGTCCATGGGAGCTGAGGCAATGGACAAGAGACTATAATAATATTATTATGAGGGATTGATCATCTCATTTTATATGTGGGGCGCGATGGTGCAGTGGTAGGTCCGGTGCCTTGGAGCCGGAGTGTTCCAGGCTAGAATTCACCTCAAGTTGCCACGTATAGGAACTTTGAGCAAATCCTTCACTCACAATTACATGTGCGCTTTGGTGTGAAACTTCAATTTGGTGTCCACCCTGTAGTCGGGAGCAATAGAAAATGTGAGAAATAAATAAAAGTAAATAAAATTAATCATAAATGACATCATGTAAGTTAACACCATGGCGAAAATTTTCTTGCCTATGTATGTATGTGCAGTTGTGCACTTGTTATAGCACCCCCTTCAAGATATTCTACTCAGAAGTGCTCCCCACTACGGCGCGAACACTGCATCGGAGTTTCATGCCGAAGTGCCCAAGCAATCGTGAGTGAAGGACTTTCTCAAGGTCCCTATAGGAGGCGGCTTGAGATGGATTTGAACCTGGAACCCTCCAGCTGCATGGCAACGAACATACCCACTACATTACCGCGCCCCAGTAAATGGACCTCTCTCAATAGTCCTGAGAGCTATCTTTAAATTTTTACAGATTCTAGGTATCTGCATCTTTGATTAAGCTTCCTGAAGTGGCACTATATATACATTTTCGTTATGAATGAATGAATCTCGGAGAGGCGCTAGCCTAACTGCAGATAAAGTCCTGAATCGTTTCTATTTCTGGACGGTTAAACGCACTCGATGCCCCTTTGCTACCTGTGACTGGAGAACTGAGTGCAGCAAAGTGTCATCTTATCAGAGACAGAGAGTGTCATCCACCCCCATAAGGACAACAAACGTCAGTTGAGGGGCTGAGACATCATGACACGATCTGTCATCTCCGTCAAAAATATATCTACAGGAAACAAGTCACACACATGCAAATGAGGCAAACACGTGTGCACAATGACACACACGAGCACACACACACACACACACACATGCACAGAGAGGCACAGACATAATGTGCACACAGACACATTATATATAAACTGACATATTACGCATACACACATATAATTATATACAGAGATAATCACACAAGTTGAACGCACAAACACATACAGGTAGACAAACACAACCATGTACAAAAGCACACACACACAAGCACACACATATTATATGTATACAAGCACACACAAGAACAACACACAAGCAAACACACACACACAAAAGCACACACACACAAGCACACACACATGCACAAGCAAACATACACACACAAAAGCACACATACACAAGCACACACACACAAGAAAACACACACACAAAAGCACACACACACAAGCACACATGCACATGCACAAGCAAACATACACACACAAAAGCGCACAAACACAAGCACACACACACACATGAACAAGCAAACACACACGCAAAAACACACATACGCAGCATACACACACATAATCAAACACCCATTCACAAACACACCTATACACCCTGGTACAAGATAAAGCATTGCAATCATCAGCATCTGAGGCACGTCAACAAGCCAAAACTACAAAGGCAACACGACACACATCACACCCTGAACAATCCCAAATGAGAAGAGAAGTAATTCTCCAGAATCCCTTTCAATATACATGTATGTATATACTCAATCATTCAAACCCATAAATCAAGAAAAAAACTCAACTGTAATACAACCATCATTTAGCCTCAGCCATAACTTCTCTTTGAGCTTCACAACAAGCGGAACACACCACATCCACCTGATGTTGCCTGCCATCAAACAGACAATGCATGACATTGTCTGCCATCAAACAGACAATGCATAAAGTTGTATGCCATCAAACAGACAATGCATGACATTGTCTGCCATCAAACAGACAATGCATGACATTGTCTGCCATCAAACAGACAATGCATGACATTGTCTGCCATCAAACAGACAATGCATAACGTTGTCTGCCATCAAACAGACGATGCATGACGTATTCTGCCATCAAACAGACAATACATGACATTGTCTGCCATCAAACAGACTATGCATGACATTGTGTACCATCAAACAGACTATGCATGGCATTGTGTACCATCAAACAGACTATGCATGACATTGTCTACCATCAAACAGGCAGTGCATGACATTGTCTGCCGTCAAACAGACTATGCATGACATTGTCTACCATCAAACAGATAATGCATGACATTGTCTGCCATCAAACAGACAATGCATAACGTTGTCTGCCATCAAACAGACGATGCATGACGTATTCTGCCATCAAACAGACAATACATGACATTGTCTGCCATCAAACAGACTATGCATGACATTGTGTACCATCAAACAGACTATGCATGGCATTGTGTACCATCAAACAGACTATGCATGACATTGTCTACCATCAAACAGGCAGTGCATGACATTGTCTGCCGTCAAACAGACTATGCATGACATTGTCTACCATCAAACAGATAATGCATGACATTGTCTGCCATCAAACAGACAATGCATGACGTCGTCTGCCATCAAACAGACAATGCATGACATTGTCTGCCATCAAACAGACAATGCATGACGTTGTCTGCCATCAAACACACAATGCATGACATTGTATGCCATCAAACAGACAATTCAACACGGAGACAACGCAGACAAGACATTCGAAGACAGCTTTGCTCCGATAAAAACCTAGCGGACAATTCTCACCGAATTCCAGTAACAAATCATTTCCTATCAACAAAGACGGACGGATCCATGCGAAAGAACCCAAAGTTTGCAATCTTTCTCAGACAGTTCCTAGAGTCCAGAAATAAAATTCACAGGCTGTTTAAAAGTCGGTGGGGTGTACAAAACAATGGCCAACAATCTGCAGAACTTCAGCCTAAATATATACATCGAAAACAAGAGGACACACACATTCCTGCCCCTCATTATGCAGCTTAACCCCCACCCACCACCCACCCCAACCCCAACAGGCACATACAGTCACGAGGGTCAGATGTAAAACAAATACGGGGATGGGAAAGTGGACCCGTCACAAGTGTTGGAAAACAGTCGCCCCGCTGGTCCCCTATACCACTGGTCCCCTATACCACTGGTCCTCTATACCGCTGGTCCCCTATACCGCAGGGTGAGAACCGATGACAAAAGAAACAAGAGTTTCCCACCCTCGCAAATGACAAAGCACTTTCACCACAGGCTCTTCGAGAGCGAATAAAAATGATCCTCGATAGTAAAGCGGCGGCGACGGCGGTCAAGGCTTGTCTATCTTCTTCTGAAGCCGCAGACTGACTCATTGGAAACAGAAGTTGAAGATGTGCGTTCAAAGCACACAGCAGCTTTTAACTATTCTGTCACTTGCTTTCATGTCAACATTTGCAAACTGAACGGAAGTTAAAAGTTCTGACTAATAAAACAAGTCTTCATACCTCATAAAAATCACCAACAAGTTCTAGACATGCATATTATATTTACATGTATATATATATACATACATATAATATGTATGTCTATAATAAAGTATATATCTATACATATATAATTATATATATGCAGGGCTTGGGGGAGTAGTTGTGGGTATATATAGGGTGCCACCTGATGCTGCCGCATAGGGACTTTGAACATGCAGGTCCTTCACTCGCAACTGTTTGAGCACTTGGGTGTGAAACTCCGATGTCGTGTCCGCGCTGTAGTCGGGAGCGCCACGGATTATATCATTCATATTAAATATGTATTAGGTCACTTAATATAGTACACCAAGGCATCTCACTAAAGCATATTCTCTGTGTGAGCCTTATATGATGCTTAAATGTCATATGCAACAAGACAATCGCAACAGTTAGCAAAAATGCACAGTGAACAAGGGCTATTATAGAAAGAGTCACCAATGGCAGGCCCACGCACACACGTGCAGCCAACTAATGGATTCTCGTATAAACCAAAATACGATCCATCTGTGAATGGCATGGATCATATTTGTAATTTTGTAAATGTCAGAACTGTAGGCCTACTTGAAGTCGGTAAGTGTATGTGCGTATGTGTGTGTGTATGTGTGTATGTGTGTGTGTGTGTGTGTAGGTGTGTGTGTGTGTGTGTGTGTGTGCGTGGGTGTGTGCGCACGTGTTACTACGTGTGGGTGTAGGCATGCATGCGTACAACCAGATAATTCTGCAAATTTCATAAATATTTCAGTACTATTATCATTTTGGATCTCAATATAATAATCATACTACAAAGATATGATAAAAAATAGATATATCATAAAAAGGACTTGTCGTCATCATCGTCATCGTCGTCGTCATCATCATTTCCAGTCCTGTTCTAATTTATCAACACACTACTAGGCCTACAATCTCTCTTTGAGAGCCGCAATACACACAAGTACGGTCCGGAACCATTTCACCGAACTTATCTTAATAGCGAGAGATTAAGCTCATCAATAACAATTAAGCTGACTAACTGAAGACTTTAACGATCTCTAAACGCTGGATGGGAGGGGTGGGGGAATGGGTGAGTGGGTGTGGGGGTGGCCAGCCAAGATCTATCCACACAGCGATCAAAAGAGAGCCGCCCTCTAATTGGCAATGGAAATTATTGAGCTCATCTCTTTCTATGTTGACGCCGACTGTCATTATAATTCGGCTAATTAATATTAATATATTAATATTAATGTTATTATTTGCATGGTTATTATTATTATTATAATTTTTATTATTTCAACAAATATTGCAAACAGACAAACAGAACAAAAGCTGTGTGAATTTTAGCGAGTCCAATTGACATCCATGTCAATTAAAGGCTTAATAAAATACCCTGTGAAAGCCACAGCTTTATTATTATTATTATTATTTTTTATTTTTTTATTTTTTTATTGCCCTGAGGTACTTCGTTCCCCCAGGGACTTACGAGTTTATAAAAGCAATGCATCTGGAACGATTAAATAATATTAATTATTAATAAGATTAAATAAGATTAAATAATAATAATAATAATATTATTATTATTATTATTATTATTATTACTATTATTATTATTATTATTATTATTATTATTATTATTATTATTATTATTATTATTATTATTACAACTATTATTATTATTAATGATGGCATGGGATAAGTTAGAGTCGCTCCCAGTCCAACCACAGCTAAAAAGATAGGTCTTGAGCAACTTGTAGAAAACAGGCAAATTATTCACTTAATTCATTTAGCGCATTATTAATGATGGCGTGGGATAAGTTAGCTGTTAGCACAACAACCGCGGAGTTTAGAGTCGGAACAATCCACCACCAACGCGCATGACTTCTGTGCGTAGACCAATGTGGCCACTTCATTCATTTAGCGCATTTTGTACCGCACAAGAGAGATACGCAGATATATAAGAATATATGTGTATATCATATCATCTTCATCGCCTGCATTCCAATCTGACAGCAATCATATCTGTCTGTCTGCCTGTCTGTGTCTATCTGTCTGTCTACGTAGGCCTGTCCAGGCTATCTATAATATCTGTCTGTCCGTCTTTATCCATGTGTGAAAGTATCACTTTCCCTGTCTGCCAATCTCTTTGTGCATTTATGTATACCTGACGGTGTCCACAACTATTTGTCTTAATGCATGTAAGTATGGCAGCCTGCCACTCTGACAAGTGCAACAGTGTATCTGTCTGTCTGTCTGTATGTATGTATGCATGCATGCACGCACGCACGCACGCACGCACGCACGCACGCACGCACGCACGCACGTACGTATGTATGTATGTATGTATGTATGTATGTATGTATGTCTGCCTATCCTGCTGCCGTCTTGTCTGCCAGCTGCCTCATTTTCTCATTCGCTCTGTCTTGGGAATAGCATTTCGGAGCTGTCAGAGTCTTTCAAGTTTCTTGCAGAATTTAGGCCTACAGACGGGCATAAATACCGGCATCACACACAGACACACACACACACACACACACACACACATAAACACAAACACCCACACACAAACACACGTAAACACAAACACCCACACACAAACACACGAGAGATTCAATGGGATCAGATAAGAAATTTTATCTAGGTCCTAAATCAGAAAGCGGTTATCATTTCTCAGAGAGTCAACGTACGGCTCATAGTTCAAGAACGGAAGCATACATACGACCGCGCCCTAAATTCTCTTCAGCACTCTCTCCTCTCGTTCATCCAGCCATAGATATATAATTATGTTTACCCAGCTATAGAAGAAGAAGATCAGTGTCTTTAGCTGTAGCCCTAAACTACATCTATTAAGCTTTATATAATATATAAACTATTATTATATAATAGTTTATATTATTATATAAACATAAATATTGTTAATAAATATTAATATTAATATTAATTAATATTAAATATTAATATTAATGTTAATACTATTAAGCTTTATATATAATATATAGAGCTGTCGTTCGATTAAAAATTTTAATCGCGTTAATCGCACGATTAAAATTTTTAATCGCAAATTAACGCAATATTAACGCAATATTAATCGACGTTTTTCACATTGTCTGACATAGCTCTGTTTACTTACTATATAAATATATATATAGTAGGGCTGTTGTTCGATTAAACATTTTAATCAAAATTAATCGCGCGATTAATTTTGTTAATCGCAATTAACTGCAAATTAATCGCAATAGCCTACATTTCCTTCAAATAATATTTGATTAAGATTAACATATTATGTTAATCTTACTATTTTATAAGGACCCTTGAAGCATAAAATTTCAACGACTGAATGCATTCTTTCTATTGCAAATATATTCAATAACCTTTGGCTTAGGCCTATTGAATTTCTGCAGTTAACTTATTGAACAGTTTTGTATGACAGACAGAATTGAAACACTGTTCAGATTAGTCAACTGCTCAAAATCCGTTAATTTTTTCATTTAAGCTACATTTAATTAAAACGATATAGGCCTACATGTGAAAACTAGACAACCGTTTTCTGACTCTCAAAATTAATTATTTATTCAGCCAACTGTAACCTATTGGCAGACCAGTTTATTTGCATTGGTAAGGTCAAGGGATACTCTTATTAATTAACAATAGTATGCCTAGGTCTAACTATTGAACCTCATTATCTAGTCACAATATTTTTCACAAGAGGTAGCGGTTCTTGCCAAACCTTGTCTCAGTTGTCCTTCTGTAAACATTTATCAATTGAAACCTGAAATCCATTGGTCATCTCCTGGAGTTCATCCAACGTAGTCTGACGGGGTGAGAAAACAACCTTAGTGGACGATGCGATGCGGCCGATGTCGACGGTTCATGTTAAATGCATGTTTTGGTTCGCATGCAAGCGATAATTGAGCGACGAATTGCTACAATACTCAAATTCTTTTTTGGAATATTTGCCAAAGAATGTATCACTAGTTTCAAGTTTGAGCCTTCCGTTTAAAACGAGTTTTACTGCCTCTGATTCAATTTTAGCAAGATCAAATTAACGCATGCGATTAATGCGTTAAAAATTTTAATCGCAAAATTTTTTAACGCGTTAATCGCACGCGTTAACGCGATTAAATCAACAGCCCTAATAATATATTATTATATAATATAATATATTATTATATAAACATAAATACTGTCTGTATTTGTTGTTTCTGCTGTCGATTTCCATTCTTTCTTTCGTCAATTCTCTCAGTCCTTGATTTCTGATGTATTTCTTTCCTTTTCCTTGTGTCCAGATTTAGTTTTTAGTTTTAGTTTTCATGCCCGTGGCCGTGGGTATGAAGTGTTAGCGACTTCATTTACTCAGCCTCGGCTTATGAGGGCCATAGGTGTCCAGTCCTCTCCCTCACCGTCTCATCTTCCCACCAACAGTGTACGGTCGATGTACTCGTCACAGCTGAGTAGGCTATAGGATTCTCCATGGAGGGGATTTGAACTCACAACCTGTCGCTTGACAGTCGTGTGCACTAGCCACTAGACTACCACCCGCGCACCCACCCAGTCATATACCTCGGTGAAATCGTAATCGCCCAATATCTTCTAAAGAGCCATCGTTCGAAAGACGAGCACATGGCACCAGCTTATTCACGAGTGCTGCGTTAAGTCAGAGTCTAAAGTGATATAGACCAAAGGAGGTCAGAGTGCGGTTACACCAGAGGTCAGAGTGTAGCCTACTGCTAAGGTGGATAGGCTATACATGTATCGTTTAGGTCGAGAATTCAGACCCCCCTTGCCCCCGAGAGGGAACAGAGGGTCAATGTCCAGGAGTCCAGCGACTTTTAGGGCTATGACTGGATAGTTAATTAAATATATACAGGGTGGCTCAAAAAAAAACGTACCACCGGGGAAAATGCGATATCTTCGCAGCCGATCGAACTTTTTCTGCGAAAATTTTCCAATTTGTAGGGGAATGAATTTCCAACAATACCTGAAAGTTTCATTTGAAACTTTTCATGTTTGCAAAAGTTACAGCTGTTCAAACTTAAAATTTCGTTTTTTCAATTATCCGCGGAAAATTGACGTCACTTGTAGATTTCCAAGTCAAATGATATCACTTTTCACTACGACCTCAGCATTCCGTTTTGCAGTTTATTGTAAGGTATAATGAGAGTGTCCACTCCCTGCCTTAACACAAGCTCAAATTCTTTTTGTGAAGCTCAGTATGGCCTT
The DNA here is from genome assembly GCA_949752735.1 of Lumbricus terrestris. Classification (NCBI taxonomy): domain Eukaryota; kingdom Metazoa; phylum Annelida; class Clitellata; order Crassiclitellata; family Lumbricidae; genus Lumbricus; species Lumbricus terrestris. The sequence continues at coordinate 30,032,773 of OX457050.1, forward strand.
GTTGGTCGGGTCCTGCGGCAACTGACCCCACATTAGCAGCAAGACTTGCTTCAGCTGGCCAATGTTCTCCAACTTGGGATTAAATGTCTTGCAGCGTTCCAGCATAGCTCCCCAGACGTGATAAACAAGAGGGTTAAGGTCTGGCGAGTTTGTAAATCATCTTTGCCAATGCATTTACTTCAGTTGATGTCAATAAGGTAGCGCCATCATAATCAACCTTGCCGTGCGAGCAAGCAGGCGCACTGTCCTGCTGCATAATAAAACCAGATGTTAGAGCATACCTGGTCTTCAATGAGTCTGGGTAAGCGAGTTCAATGATGAGTTTGACATCTAACCTACTGAATGGGATTAATTGCAGTCTTTTCTTGCAGCCGCAACACACGCCGGCATATCTGATGCCGAAACCACGATTTGCTTTGCAAACTTGACCTTTCGATTACCAAGCGAATTTCGTGAAAATCGCGCTTTTTCCGTCAGATCAAGCGACCACTTCCTGCCTCTCTTCCGACATCTGATCTTCGTTACATAAACACGTTTGCAGATAGTCTTCAATGTGCTCAGGCTCCACTTTTCACTGGGTATTTTGCTATGATCACGCGATGTCTCAGTCTCTGTTCATGCAAAGTCCGAGTTCCCATTTGATCTTTTGCAGAAACTTTGCCCATGACGTTCATTGTTTGGGTTCACCAATTGAGACCTTAATCTATAAAATATCACCAAATACCAGCAGATTGCTTCATAAACAGCTTCTTTACAGCTCATAGTGAGGTCGTATGACATCATCATCAATGTGTGTGTGTTGTAATTTGCCAAACATCCTAATGAAATCACTTGTATTGGAGCATGATTCTCCGGATAATTGAAAAAACGAAATTTTAAGTTTGAACAGCTGTAACTTTTGCAAACATGAAAAGTTTCAAATGAAACTTTCAGGGATTGTTGTATATTCATTCCCCTTCAAATTGTGAAATTTTCGCAGAAAAACCCCAATCGGCTGCGAAGATATCGCATTTTCCCCGGTGGTACGTTTTTTTTTGAGCCACCCTGTAGTACCACTCAGAGGCGCTTCCGATCCAGTTCCGGAAAAAAAGAAGTTCTTAAGTAGTTTTGTATTAAAGCAGAATGAATGCAGGTCATAGAGAAGAGGCTATCCTTTCTTAAGTGAGAAGAGACCACGCACGGTCGGTAAATTTATGCCCTTGTAAATAATATAATGCCACTGACACTTACCTATAGAATCAGTTTAAGCTTCAAATTAACAACTGAATAAAATTTTAAATTTTGTGAAAATATTACTATATTGTAAAATATCAATGTTATTATATTGTATAATATAAATATTATTATATTGTATAATATAAATATTATTATATTGTATAATATAAATATTACTATTTTGTATAATAATATATAAATATTATTTTGTATAATGTATTATTTTGTATAATATGAATATTATTTTGTATAATATAAATATTATTATATTGTTGGTTGTACTCGTACTTTGATTACCCCGTATATCAATTTGTTTGTAACAAATTCTCATAAAACCTTAGGATTGTTTAGGGGCCAGTGACTACTCTGCCTAGAGGTCAGAAATTTCTCATCCGCCCTTCAAGAATGGGGAGAGGGTGATGGAACGGTGTGAATTCTTATAGAGGCGAGACTTCGGTTTTAAATGGAAAGTCCATGAGGCGATAGACAGAGGAGCCTGGGGCAGATTATAATGGTGGGTTATTGACAATGACGATTGTGTTAATTCAGAGAGTGAAAGTATAGCTGTTCCCAATACCCCCTCCCCCTATACAGACCCTACGCAGTTATGACACTTTCACACCCAGTCAGCAATCGGAGACAGCTGGGATTTAACCCCTTAACAACCAGGTGACATTTAATTGCAGTGGCTTACGGGCTCTAAAGAGTTAATTAGCGCAGACGTCGCCTGCCCTGCCTCTTTCTAAATTGGCCGCTGAGACTAATTGGCGCTGGCTAGCGACATCTATCCGTCAGGAAATGGTAACAGCCTAACTAGTCTAGAAGCAACGCAGAACACTCCGTTCTTTGTTGGAATTGCCTTCAGGGCACACGCTGCAACAGAGGCCCATCTTGTCTGACTTGAAATGACCTCTCAACCTTGAAGTGACCTATAAGCCTCGAAATGACATTTACACATCGAAATGAGTTATTAGATTTGCCAAATTTTCTGACGACCTTTTTTCTAAGAAAGACTGGGGGTTGAACCCCACCAACCCGAACCCCGCAATTCTCACTCTGTATAGGGGTTGCAGCGGGAGCAGAAATATTCAAGCAATTCTATCTGGCTGACGGGGAAAGCAAAACAGATCTGCCGCTGAAATGGCTGGACATAATATTGTAGCGGAACTAGGTTGGGCAAATTACACCAGGAGACCAAAACACCACCCCTAGCCCGTAAAATATATCCGGGTCCGGCTTTAGCGGTTGACTAAAGACTAACCAGGTTAAGGTTTAATACACGTTTATTGGTTTCCAAACACAAGGCGATTAAGGTACAAGCGAAACAGAACAGAACAGAACGATACTAGAAATGGAGCCAAAGGTGGACCGCAGCAACCCCTATAGTTCTCAGGTATCCCTCCCACGGTCGGAGTCAACTGTCCTACCCGTCAACAGTAGTCGAATATCGTCAGTTACTCGTCTGTCAGTCACCGTAGCAATAGTCTTCAGCCGGAGGCTGAGAAGGTAACCGTAGCAATAGTCTTCAGCCGGAGGCTGAGAAGGTAACCGTAGCAATAGTCTTCAGCCGGAGGCTGAGAAGGTAACCGTAGCAATAGTCTTCAGCCGGAGGCTGAGAAGGTAACCGTAACAATAGTCTTCAGCCGGAGGCTGAGAAGGTAACCGTAACAATAGTCTTCAGCCGGAGGCTGAGAAGGTAACCGTAGCAATAGTCTTCAGCCGGAGGCTGAGAAGGTAACCGTAACAATAGTCTTCAGCCGGAGGCTGAGAAGGTAACCGTAGCAATAGTCTTCAGCCGGAGGCTGAGAAGGTAACCGTAACAATAGTCTTCAGCCGGAGGCTGAGAAGGTAACCGTAGCAATAGTCTTCAGCCGGAGGCTGAGAAGGTAACCATCACAGTCAATTGTCAGCCGTCGGAGGGTTCGAACCCCTCTAATGAGAGTAGGGAACCTCTAGACCGATGCCTTGCTACAAGATCAATAGAGGCCGCGACACCCACTCTCATAATCAGTCACCACTCAACCTCACGTTTTACCGTGTGTCAAGTGCCAGCCTCTCTGGTTAGCTTCGTTGGCCTTACCAGGAGTTGGTAGTCAGTCCCCTCTCGGACTCACGTTTTACCGTGTGTCGAGAGTCGATCGACCAGTCAGCTCTTGCGGCTTCCCGAACGTCGTGTCGTCAGGCACCACTCGGACTCACGTTTTACCGTGTGTCGAGAGGCGGACAATCAGTCAGCTTCTAGGCCGTCCGAAAGTCTGTAGTCATTCACCACCTGAACTCACGTTTTACCGTGTGTCAAGTGCCAGGCTCTCTAGTCAGCTTCGTGGCCAACAGGAGAGTCGGTGGCGAACAGCGGAATCCTGCCTTTTTATAGCAGACAGAGCGCGGACGGAGGCAGACAAGCAGGCGGACAAGCAGGCGGACAAGCAGGCGGACAATCAATAAGCGGCGAGTCAGTGCATGCAGCGCACAGGCGGACGCAGCGCACAGGCGGACGGAGGCAGACAAGCAGGCGGACAATCATAGAGCGGCGAGTCAGTGCATGCAGCGCACAGGCGGACGGAGGCAGACAAGCAGGCGGACAAAAATAAAGCGGCCTAAGGCTGTCAGCACACAGTGCGTCCACGCAATGCATTAGTCCAAGTCTCTACATGCCTCCCCCAAAAGCAATCCAAAAGTCCCATTTTGGAGCAACTAAACCCGGCATTGCACAATAAAACATGAGGGAACGAACACAATGTCCCAACCACTTAACTAGACGACTCAATACAGTTTACAAGTTCGAGCACAATCGCAAAATTCGCAAAAACGTAGTTTACAGCAAACTGTTCTCAATGCAAAAGAAATAAAACAATTCAGTGTCCATCGCACTTAATCGATTAGCAGCACTTATTGGAGTTCAGTTCAGTACAAAGAAATCGCAAAGCCGTACTTACGACTATTAAGTAAAAGTCCATAGTGTTCGCACACGGGTTCAAAACAGAAACGGTCGATTCTTCTCTTCCTTTTCGTAGTCATTCTTTAGTCGTCGTCGATCCAGATCACGTCCTCGTTCGACGGGGTCGTCGAAGGATTGGGAATAGGAGACGAGGGTAGGCACCCGTCGAAAACTCCGCGAAGAAGGTCGATGGACCAATGAGGATAAAGGTCCAACATCCTCTGCACGAATTGTTCGATGGTCATAGTTGAAGCCATCGCGCGACCCAGTCTCACAATACGAGTAGTCTCCTCCCTGGTCATAGGAGGGGAAACCGAATCTGGAACAGAGTCCAAAACCGGATCGGGCACGCTTAGCGGGAAGTCGGTATCGGATCCAAGCGAGACGTTAGACTGTTCACCCGGTCCATGCGTACCAGCGACCGGTTCGGCTGCCAGGGCAGCAGGCGCCGTCGAGACGAGTCTGGCGGAGCGAATCCGAAGAACGCGGCACTTTGCTTCATGTTGCAAGATCCTTTGAGATGCTTGTGTCCCCGCAAAACTTGACCGCAGCCGGAACAGCGACGAATCTCCTTGGTTGCCATTTCTTCAACTGACGCAGATCAGCGGCCAGAGAGGTTCTTTTATAGGCGAACGGGAGGCACATGCGCGCGACCCAGGCAGATTGATACCGCTAGGCAGCCGTAGGCGAGAAGATGACATCAGCACATCCAGGCGCGCTCGCACGTAAACACATGCGCCGTCGAAAAGCTCGCACACACGCCCATGCGTGCACGAAGAGGAAACGCGCGCAGACAAGCGCGCCGAAGAGGAGTAGACGACGAGGAGGCACGCGCGCACACAAGCGCGCCGACGATGAAGCCACGCGCACGTCCATGCGCGCACGAAGAGTAGTAGACGTCGCGGACGTAGAGGAAACGTGCGCCGTCATCCCCGTACACTTTACTGGAACCGGACAGGCCGACGAACGGCCCGACGAGGTCTGCTTGAGACCGTCGTTGCTCCGCCCGAATCTGCTTCCGTTGCTTCTGTTGCTTCTCCTGCTTCTGTTGCTTCCGTTGCTTCTCCTCGCGATGCAAAGGACCCGGTACTTGGCCGGTCGACGGCAGAAGCCGTCGCACCATCGCTGACGTCGGTACGTCGTCGTCCCGAAGAGGTTTCCTTCGTAAGTGTTTCTTTCCAGCGGTGACGCGGCTGACGGCTGGAAGAAGCTGTAGCGCTGTCCGTTGCTTCGACGTATGATCCTTCGTTCGTCTTTGCAGGCGACTCGTCCCACTGTCTCTGTAGTGCACCCCGCCGGTACTGGCAACAGGGTCCACAGTGTTGGCAGAACCTTTTTACATCTTTGGACCATCCGACCCAGTAGGCCCGTCTCCGAACCTGCCATCGGGTTCGCCTGACACCCAGGTGTCCACCAGTTAGACCAGTATGCGCCAGTCTCAGATAATCTTCCTTGAGGTTCCTCGGCACAAGTACCTGTTCCAGTTCATCCGGTGTCCGTCGGTAGATTACATCTTCTTTCAAGTATAACAGATCCCGCTGATGCCAGTAGATCTTTACAGCCTCTTCTTCCTGTAGGATTTCTTGCAGACTTGGCATTCCCTCGTCTAGCCAAGTTCTGACCATACGCAGCACTGGATCCTCCTTCTGTGAGTCCTTGATGTCCTTCGTACTGTCGTTCTCGTCCGAAACCTCAACCACTTCCCGGACAAAGTTGTCCACGGAGTCGGTTTCCTCCCAGTGGCACTGTCGACAAGGTTTCCGCGATAGAGCGTCCGCATTTCCATGCTTGCGTCCAGGCCGGTGCAGTATTCCGAAGTCGAATTCTGCCAACTTTTCTAACCATCGGGCCTGTTGACCAATAGGATCCGGAGTACGCTGAAGCCATCTCAGCGCTGCATGATCCGTTCGAAGTGTAAAATGTCTACCCAGCAGATACTGTCTATAGACCTGAGTGAAATGCACTATGGCCAACAGTTCCCTCCTTGTCACGCAATAGTTGCGTTCGGCCGTTGAAAATAAGCGGCTGCCATAGGCAATCACTCGTTCCTCGCCATCAATGGTTTGAGACAGCACTCCACCAACACCTAGATCCGAAGCATCGCAGTCCAATGTGTAAATAGCGTCATCTACAGGCAAACTGAGTACTGGAGCGATGGTTAAAGCAACCTTCAGACGATCAAAAGCTTCCTGACATTCATTTCCCCACAAGAACGGTTGATCCTTCCTGGTCAGTGCAAACAATGGTGCTGCAACCGTAGAGAATCCCCGAATAAACTTACGGTAATAAGAGCAGAGTCCTAGAAATGCGCGAACCTCCCGCAGATGCCCTGGCGTAGGCCACTCAGCTACAGCCTGTACCTTCGATGGGTCCACTGATATACCCTCAGCTGTGATTATATGCCCAAGAAAGGATACGGTACGCCTAAGCAAATGACATTTACTAGGCTTCAGCTTCAAATTAGCTTCTCTAAGTCTCTGAAAGACGCTACTTAGACGAACCAAATGCTGTTCTGCAGTAGTGCTGAAGATTATCACATCGTCTAGGTACACCAAGCATAATTCGAAATTCAGTCCAGATAGCACAATGTCCATAAGTCGCTGAAAAGTGGCGGGCGCATTGCACAACCCAAAAGGCATAACTTTCCAACGAAAAGTTCCTCGTCTGGTGATAAAAGCAGTCTTGTCCGCATCACCCGGGTCCATCGCGACCTGATGATACCCGCTTCGCAAATCCAAGGTGCTAAACCATCCAGCTCCCGACAAAGCATCCAAACAGGCGTCTATCCTAGGAAGAGGATAAGAATCCTTCCGGGTCTGGTTATTCAGTTTCCGATAATCAATACAAAACCTCAAGGACCCGTCTTTCTTCTTAGCAAGAACAACATTCGCAGCCCATTCACTCACAGCAGGTTCAACCACTCCAGTCAACAACATCTGACCCAATTGCTCGTCGATAGCAGTCTGATACGGAAGCGGCTGTCTCCGTAATGGTTGTCTCACGGGACGCGAGTCTCCAGTGTCGATTCGATGCTGGGAAATCATGGTCCGTCCCAAATCCTGGTCGGTTGTCGAAAAAATATCTTCATACTTCAACAATAGACCTTTCAGCCCGTCTTTCACGTCCATCGGAACATCCTCCGGGATATCTTTCATCAATTTCTCAACCAAGTGGTCTTCGGGACCTATGTGTCCTTCATTTCCCTCCCTTCTTTCGACCTCTACTGGGTGCAAGTCACTCAACATTCGGTTAACCGTCAACAGGGCGGACTGCTCATTTAGATTTACTACGCGAATACAAGCCCTATCAGCCACATCATCCAATACCACCCTAGCCACATGCAAACCGGGCTGGATCTCCTTGGACTCAGTCATCCACGCCTGTGCAGCGGTCGACAAATTTCTATATTGCGTCTTGCATGGTATATCACACTGAGATCGAGGAAGTACAGTGGTATCTTCCGCAACCATTACTCTGCGGCACCAGAAAGAACCATTCCCTCGGACTAGTGGAATACGGCGACGACCAACGAATAGTGCTCCTTGCCCAAAACCAAGCCTACATCGATGCTTCCTTAGCCAGTCCATCCCAAGCATAGGTTCGCCTATCTGATCGGAAACGAGAAAGCAAGTATCGATGGAAAACCCTCTGGAGATTTTAATCGGGACATCCAGCTGACCCAGAACTCTAATTGGAGAACCATTCGCAGCCAAAAGGACTCGGTTACAAGGTTGGAGCATCAAACCATCAACATCAGAGGAGGGAACCAAGCTTACCTCCGACCCAGTGTCCACTAGGCAAGTTCTTTGCTGTCCGTTGATTTCTCCACGGATGTAGATCACGTTACTCGTTGTACCGGTCGTTCGCTCCCTCGTAGTGTGGTTCGTGACGATCGGTCCATCGTTCTCGTACGTCGTTGGACCCGAATCGTGTGCGTCTTCTTGACGGTTAGGATTCCGTCTGCGTTGGCGGCACTGACGAGCCACGTGACCCACGCGTCCGCAGTTGAAGCAGGTCACGGGTCGACCAAAATTCCCGGGAGACCTTTCCGGAGACGGAACCGGCGGAGAAACTGTCGGCTCGGCGTCAAGACCCGTCCGATGCGAGCCTCGGAGTTCCTCCATCTGACGGCAGATCTTCCCTTCTAGATCCTGTTGCCACTTGCGTTGCTCTGCGAAGAATTTATCCAGTTGGGACTGAAGTTGTCCCCCGGCATCACCTTCCTGTGTCACTCTCACCCGATTGGCTGGTTTCCGTCGGTCTTCCAATTCCGACGTCTGCTGATAGGCGGCGAGACGTAACGCGGTTCTGTATGCTTCGTCAATCGTCTTTGGTTCACGTTCCCTCACCTTGAGAGACAATTCCCGGTCCCGGATTGCTTCGAGGAAAGCGTCCTTCGCGACGATCTCTGTTGTCTCATTGGACGTCACTGGATAAGCGAGGACGACAAGTCTTCTAATGTCGTGCAGCAGGTCTCCAAGCGTCTCGTCTGCTCTCTGTCGGCGATAATACAATTGGGCCCGGAAGGTTTCAGCTTGACCCTCTGCGCCATAACGTTGCCGTAATCTTTCGACGAGCTGTTCGTATGTGATTTCTGTCCTGGCTCCGAAATCCCAGAGCAACTGTGTTGCCGCCTTCTCTAACGAGCAGAGAAGGAAATCGACCTTATCATCTGCAGTCCATCGGTTGTGTCTCGCACACACATCGAATTGCGCCAGAAATGATTCGAGAGATCCGGTTCCATCGAACTTTCCTGGTTTCATCGGACTCTTTCGGTCTCCGATCATGTGAGCGACTTTCTCCATGACCCTTGTCTCCAGGACGCTGACGTCTTTCTCCGGGATCAGCATACTCTTGCGGTCCTTCTTCGGCGAATCGGCGAAATCAATCTTCGTCAGGAAACGGCTGGATTCGACCTCGTAGTCCACCAGGAGGTCCTTTCGTCGTCCTGCGTCTGGCGACGAAGTAACCGGGTAACCAGGAACAGTTTCTTCCGTCTGACCGTTCCACATCATTGTCAGTCTGTCAGAGTCAAAGTCTACCACCCCAAGTTCCAGTTTTGTCGAAGGCCAAAACCACCAAAGGAAACCAAGAATCGCCCCACTTACCGGGTACCAATATGTAGCGGAACTAGGTTGGGCAAATTACACCAGGAGACCAAAACACCACCCCTAGCCCGTAAAATATATCCGGGTCCGGCTTTAGCGGTTGACTAAAGACTAACCAGGTTAAGGTTTAATACACGTTTATTGGTTTCCAAACACAAGGCGATTAAGGTACAAGCGAAACAGAACAGAACGATACTAGAAATGGAGCCAAATGTGGACCGCAGCAACCCCTATAGTTCTCAGGGATCCCTCCCACGGTCGGAGTCAACTGTCCTACCCGTCAACAGTAGTCGAATATCGTCAGTTACTCGTCTGTCAGTCACCGTAGCAATAGTCTTCAGCCGGAGGCTGAGAAGGTAACCGTAGCAATAGTCTTCAGCCGGAGGCTGAGAAGGTAACCGTAGCAATAGTCTTCAGCCGGAGGCTGAGAAGGTAACCGTAGCAATAGTCTTCAGCCGGAGGCTGAGAAGGTAACCGTAACAATAGTCTTCAGCCGGAGGCTGAGAAGGTAACCGTAACAATAGTCTTCAGCCGGAGGCTGAGAAGGTAACCGTAGCAATAGTCTTCAGCCGGAGGCTGAGAAGGTAACCGTAACAATAGTCTTCAGCCGGAGGCTGAGAAGGTAACCGTAGCAATAGTCTTCAGCCGGAGGCTGAGAAGGTAACCGTAGCAATAGTCTTCAGCCGGAGGCTGAGAAGGTAACCGTAACAATAGTCTTCAGCCGGAGGCTGAGAAGGTAACCGTAGCAATAGTCTTCAGCCGGAGGCTGAGAAGGTAACCATCACAGTCAATTGTCAGCCGTCGGAGGGTTCGAACCCCTCTAATGAGAGTAGGGAACCTCTAGACCGATGCCTTGCTACAAGATCAATAGAGGCCGCGACACCCACTCTCATAATCAGTCACCACTCAACCTCACGTTTTACCGTGTGTCAAGTGCCAGCCTCTCTGGTTAGCTTCGTTGGCCTTACCAGGAGTTGGTAGTCAGTCCCCTCTCGGACTCACGTTTTACCGTGTGTCGAGAGTCGATCGATCAGTCAGCTCTTGCGGCTTCCCGAACGTCGTGTCGTCAGGCACCACTCGGACTCACGTTTTACCGTGTGTCGAGAGGCGGACAATCAGTCAGCTTCTAGGCCGTCCGAAAGTCTGTAGTCATTCACCACCTGAACTCACGTTTTACCGTGTGTCAAGTGCCAGGCTCTCTAGTCAGCTTCGTGGCCAACAGGAGAGTCGGTGGCGAACAGCGGAATCCTGCCTTTTTATAGCAGACAGAGCGCGGACGGAGGCAGACAAGCAGGCGGACAAGCAGGCGGACAAGCAGGCGGACAATCAATAAGCGGCGAGTCAGTGCATGCAGCGCACAGGCGGACGCAGCGCACAGGCGGACGGAGGCAGACAAGCAGGCGGACAATCATAGAGCGGCGAGTCAGTGCATGCAGCGCACAGGCGGACGGAGGCAGACAAGCAGGCGGACAAAAATAAAGCGGCCTAAGGCTGTCAGCACACAGTGCGTCCACGCAATGCATTAGTCCAAGTCTCTACAATATACTGGAGACGACGAACAACATCTCAACATTCAACCATGGACGCCCAGATAATAATAAGATAGAAGCGCTGGCCATATACATCAGTTGGAAGGAGAAGAGTGGCAACATCTCCGAGTATCATTGTGCATGGCGACGTGGATGACAGCTGGTGGTGGTGCCAGGCTGTGGATGTGTATACAAGAGAATGGTGAAGAGCAGAGGCAGATCATCATCATCGTCGTCGTCAACATCTGAGGCTTCATCAGTCCTCAGGGCTGAAGTGTGTTGGGTCGGTGAGAAGATGAGACTGCGAGGGAGAGTAATGGCTGGCCACCATCCTTCTCCTTCTCCTCCTCCTCTTCCTCTTTTGCTCTTTCCTATTCCTCCTCCTCCTCCTCCTGTTCTTCCTATTCCTCCTCCTCCTCCTCCCTATCCTCCTCCTCCTCCTCCTCCTCCTCTTCCTCCTGTTCTTCCTGTTCTTCCTTTCGAGTGGCCCTTCAGAAGTTTAGAGATTACGAATTTACGATTACACAAATCAACCTCGAAGCCAACACATTTATAAATTATACCATGCACAATCGATTATAGCAGACGGTCACAGACGGTCACATTCCTCTTGCGGTTTCTGCTCCACATCCATCAATCGTCACACGCACACACATACATTGTACATGTATTACACATGGCTTGCACAGCGGGAAGTCATTCACTGCCTGTCAACGTGGACCATAGGCGCCGAGTTGACCCGAAGAGTGTGGGTGCCCAAACGAATGTGAAAGAAATGCGGAAAAATTTTTTGAGCCTTTTTTATAGGAGAGTCAGTGAAATGACCTCTGTTCATAGGCGGAGACTTGTTCATGGTTTTAGGGGACGAACTCGCGGTCAAAGGACTATCACCGAGCGGGGAAGGGCGGAAGGGGCTTGGGGAGGGGATGTGCTCCTATAGCCATTTTCGAATTTATTTCTTGCCACACTGCGATGGCAGCATCTTAGGCTGTCATTTTAACGAAATTGTCGTGGTTTGAGACTTGAAAAGCATCCTTTCCGTTGTCTAAAAAATTTCCGCACAACATGAAATAGTGACATTTTGAGTTGTTAGGCTATCTCATCAAAATTTTCCATTATTTCATTTTTAAAGATATGATTTAATACTTCAATAAATTTCCGCACAACATGAAATAGTGACATTTTGAGCTGTTATCTCATCAAAATGTCCCATTATTTCATTTTTAAAGATATGATTTAATATCTCAATAAATGTTCTTCCCAATTGCTTAAAAAAAATTATAACTCTTGGCATGTACTTTTCTTGGAATCCACACAGAAGAAAAGCACAATCTTCGTTAGCATGGGCATCTTGGAGCACTCTCCCCTAATTAGGTCAACTCTCAAAAGACTCAAATTTTGCACAAGAAATCAAAAATTTCTGTCTACATTAGCCACTATTAATTTTAGTGAGCCAATATTAACATTGTGGAAGACAATTTTTCAAATAGTTTTCGCAGACAATTTAGTCAAGGCTGATTTGTTAACGCAGACAAAACAGTATCCAGCTTTTGTGATGTTGTGAGGTGATTTTCGCGCAGTGATGATCATTATATAACCCAGCATGTAGGCCTACAATAAAAAAAAGAAACAGTCATTCAAGTCGTCGCCTTCGTCCGTAATAAAACAAATGACTGAAGCGGATCGAATGAGCGAGATTTTGAGATTTTCCTCGTATTGGTATGGAGTTCAGACTACCGGACGGAGTAAAACTGGAGTAATATTAAGGTAGACTTACTGAGATAAAAGAAAATATGTAAAAAAAGCAATGATTTTTATAGATAAGCAACGCCAACAGAGAAATAATATCATAAAAAGTACATCTTGTTGGCTGATTTCTGGTGGTGCCCAGCATAGGGCGGGCCTCGCATGGCCAATTTCTGGTGGTGCTGAGCACTCACGGGCCTCGCAGAGTCGGCGCCCATGACGTGGACCACATCACAAGGACAGTGTTGCATATATGACACCGTCGTCCCATTTCTAACCAGCCTTTCAGTTCCCAGGTCGGAATTAGTCAACCTTTGAGTTGATGAAGGGTTTTCATCTGTGAAGCCCCTTTACATCAAAGATCTCAAAGTTCACTGACTTGCGTTGCCTCTGATGAAAGTCTTAAACACAGACGAGAATTTTAATGCTCTACTCAACAGAGGAGTGGCATCATTGGAGGTTGGAACCTGCCGAATGGCAGAGAACCTAAGAAGAAGACTCACATGTAAATGTTGATAAGGCCTATAATGTAGAGAGTAATTTCTATAGCGCCACTCACTAATTAAATGTTAATTGGGCTGGATAGTTATATATATATATATATATATAATATATATATATATATACAGTTTATGATTTATGTCTTTTAAATATAATATAACTGACACTTAACTATGTACAATCAATTTCAATTTAAAATTAGCGGCTGAATAATATCAAAATTGTACATACATAATATTATATTATATATTATGTATAATATTATATTATATTGTTGGCCATATTCGCACTTCATTACTTCAATTTCTTTCTAGAAATTCTCATAAAGCCCAAAGTTAGCTTACAGCTGTGACATGGCCTCTGGGCCTAGGGTCCCAGAATTTCTCTCATTGGCCCTGCAACAGAGGCATTACTCCTCTAGATGACTTGGGTATACGCCAGGTCACGAGGTCAGTCTAAAATATATCTGGATAATTTTATAAACCAATTATATATAATATTATATATATATAATATAAATATTATATATATAATCACATATCATGGGGTACAAAGTACAGAATTGCAAACAGATCTCATTTAAATTTCGGAATATTCTCCGTTGTCAAGGGAAGGAAAAAATACAGTTTATTGCCTATAGCGAGTCTTTCTAAAAGACCAGAGTTCTACCCGCCTCAAGTGAGCATGCACATTGCACAAGTACTAATGCAACACATGCATCAGCTGGTTCTTAACAAATATAATTCAGCTAGACATCTACTAACCTGGAGGGAAAATAGTCTGAGTGTCAAGTGTATATACAGACGCAACACGTGTACCATAGGTCCATGTATGCAGAAGGGTGTGACCGAGGGACAGAGGTTAGCAAGTCATGTTTATAACGCATCTGCTAGCAGGCCCGTTGGTTAAAAACTTCAGAGCAGCATTGCTGAATGTCGTTGATCACTTTTGAGAAAGGTGGGGATGTTTTCAAATATCTCAAAGTTCACTGACTGGATTTTGCCTCTGAAGCTTAATCGTCAATACCGACCAGAATTTTAATGCTCTACTCAAATGCTTATGTAAATATAATGTAATTAGTAATTTCTATAGTGCTGTTCACATCCATGGCCATTCCGCAATGCTTGCAGTGTGAGACCCAAGAGAAAAAAAAGGTTTTAAGAGGAGAGATAGATGTAGACAGCAAGCCAGAAATAAGAGTACCCTGCAGAGTGGAGGGATGGGAATTCCATAATGAGGGTCCAGTGACAATGAAGGATTGAGTTTGATCAATAGTGGTCCTAGCTCGTGGGGCAAACAAGTCAGACCTGTCCAGAGAACGGAGAGGAGGTCGATGAGAAGATGCAGAAAGAGGAGAATGAATAAATGAATGATCCCTCAGATATTTCATCAGAGCAAGAGGCAACCATGGTCTGCACTTTTTAAACTTGACTTATCATGTAAATGTAAATATATTGAACAGTTTATTAAGTGCTTACCTTTCAATGAATTGATCTGGTGTATCGTTCGCAACAAAGAACCATCCAACGGTGCAGGCTTCATAACCTGCTGAGAATATAAAAAGAAACAGAACCATCTAAAAACAAATCTGCCCAAGATTGTAATTGAAAATTGTAAAGAATACCTGCCAGCGGTAATCAAACACATTAAACTCTACAATGAGCTTTAATTTAAAAACTGAAACGGAGAGATACTGCACATTCACAACCAGAAAAAATAGTATTAATCTTATCTAATCTAATCTAATATGAACATTAAATTTTGTAGAGCACTTCTTCTCACTGCAGAGCTATTCAGAAGCGTTCTCAGCGTGAGAGGCCCATGAAAAGATAAAGCAGCAATGAGATGCAGGTGAATTCCCAACAGAATCCTGTTACGAATTGCAGGGGGAAGGTATGAATAACTAAAACCGAGTTCAATACACTTAAGCACATATGGTAAATGACAAGCATTTGCCCACATTCCTTTTTGACACCAACATTTTTACAAATATTAGTATCAATTATTATATTTTATCTATTACTCACACAGGGCAGTAAGACTGGATCTAAGGGGGAAAGCAACAGTGCATGCAGGGCTTGTTCTATGCCCTACACATCAACTGTCGGAGAGGAGGCAGGAACCCAGACTATCTATCTGTACATAAGAGCCAAGCACTTTTACCAATAACTCCGCCACTGGTTGCACTCTGCCAGTGCCAGTCCCAAGACTGGATAAAGGAGGAGGGCATCGCTAATAGTCTTTGTTACCACACAGTGAAGTTTACACACACACACATACACACACACACACACTTTTACCAATCATAATTATGTACCATCCCATTAAAGCGCTACATGTAACATTTCCACCCCCAGAAAAGTAGGTAGGCCTATGTAAAATCTGCACCTCAGAATAATTCAACAGCACTGCACATTGATGTAGGCCTACTAAAAAAATCAACAGATATAAAAGAAGGTGAACTTACCAGCGGAATTTGTATGTTTTTCTGAAAATTTGGCACAAACACTAAAACAAAGGTCATCAAATTTTAAAATAACGGAATTGGAATACGTTTTCCGGAAATTCTGGGAGAAAGAAAGACTATAACAAAGTGTCGTCAGAAAAATATGTGGTCACTGGTCAAAGGTAGTCGTCGGTGCCTGGGCTCAGCAAATTTCTTCCGCCCAAAACGTCAGTTTTCCCGCCCCTCCACCCAGTGGCGGATCCAGAACGTTTCGAAGGGGGGCCAAAATTTTTGCTCTTGTTGGTTGGTGGGACAGGGGAAAACTTTCGTCTTGTTCGTCGCTAAAAAAAGTTGATCACCTTTTTTTGTCATCAGTCCAATTTTTCAGGAAAAAGATACCAAGTCAGCCGCCAAAAAAGTTGATGACTTTTTTTTTAGTTGTCGATCGTCGTAGTCGAGAGTGTGGTAAATCAAATGGGGGACCACGTCCCATGCAATTTCTTTAGTGGGGGGCCTCGTATCCTATTTTTCTCACGCACTGCATTTATTTCATGGCTTGTTGAAACCAAATGGGGAGGGCCACGTCCCATGCAATTTTTCAATGGGGGGGCATGGCCATTTTGGCCCCCCCCCCTGGATCCGCCCCTGCCTCCACCCCCCTCAAAACAGAATCTTTCTCCCCTTTCAAAGCATTGGTGGTACTAGATTAAACACTGCCAATTAATCACGGCCTGCACTTGCTACACTACAATAATTATCATCGAAATGATCTTGAGAATCTATTTGTTCACACGAAGTCAAATTAATGATAAGCTTAACCCCGCCGATGATATTTCGCTTTATCTTCACAGACGACTATGACAACATGAAAAACAAGCACGCGAGAAATGCTAAGGGCGACAGATATGGAGACAATTCTTCTGACAAAGTGCAGCCTATGTCTTGAAGCGTCCACTCGACTCATATACTGACTTATTTATACGTCTGAGCTATGCAAAGAATCTCAGCCCCGATTTCAGCGTGACATTGCTCGCTGTGGTTTTCGCCTTTTCGGGCGGTTGTAAAATAGCTGAAGAGGCAAGTCTGACTCCAGATGTCTGTGGCATGCAGGCACCAACCCCTAACAACCATAACAATTACCTGTCTGCTTCAGGCGACCTGACGCCAAGTGAAACTCTAAAATGTTAAAGGTCATCAAAATACTCATCATACGCATCTACTCCGTCCGCTAAGTGGCCTAATCGTATAAATTTAACTTTCTAACCTTGCGAAGTTGTCGGCCCATCATACAGGGCTCCAATCGAACTGAACTGGCTCACGAGTATATAGGCTTACGGTACCGGTACGGTAACCTTGCACTTCGTAAATCTCAACTTCAAACACATCAACGGCAAAGTTTATGCTGGGCCCTGTTTTCCAGGTACATGTATACGTCGTATTTAACCTCTACACGTCTAGCAATACACTTACTTCAAATTAAATATACTTCAAATAGACTTGCCGACATAATTAAAAATTAGGTCCCATAGTAAAGAGGATAATTCAAAATACACTTAGGCTTACTAAAATATACGGTGTTTGCACGACAGTTCGCCATTCGCAGAGGTCAACAACAAAACAGTCAAATCTTATTTGACATTTGTCTCGGAGATAGTAAAATGAAGCCGACGACTCTGACTTCACAATGAGAAAACAACCGATTTCATTAGAATTAATTAACACCTGCGTTTGTTTATAATTATTTCACGCCATTTCGACCAAAGTCACGTGATTAAAGAGACCTAAAATTTATATAGCTCATTAGAGGCGCTGCATTGACTCGCCTCGATCGCATGTATCATAATTATGTGTAAAAGTTATTCGTTTAATAAAAAGCAAGAAATAAACGCTGAATGCGTACATAAACACAATTGACATTATGGCTACTTAGGCCTATGGTTGAGTTTGTTAGTACATGTTTTTAAATATCATTCTTGAGATAGGCTAAAGTTCATTGAGCTCTTTAATTGATGGTTATATACTAGCCTATAAAATGAAGAGGCTACGTTACGTTTACATTTACGTTACGTTTGGTTACGTTCACATTCTTCACGACCTCCTCCCTCCCCTTAAGGTCACTCCATACAATAGGCCTACTCGACCAAGGTCACATAATTTAACCCTTCCTAGAGTTGATTCTTTTGCCAGAAACAGTTTTATTATGCGAATGGTAGGCTATATAACTTTGCACAAATGTTTTATATTATTATTTCCTCTGTAAACTACTGTGCGTTTGCTGGTGGTATAATAAAGAATATTCTTACTTACTTACTTACTTACTTACTTACTTACTTACTTACTTACTTACTTACTTACTTACTTACTTACTTACTAACGGATCTCGCTGCAGTAGAAAGAGTGAAGTTTGTTTGTCTGAACAGCTTTAAGCAGCCCAGTGTCAGCGCCTCTTGCGCTAAAGTTTCAGCCGCAAGGGCATCGTGATGCGAGTAGGCCTATATAGGTATTTCAAGCTCGTCTAAGTCTGTTCATGAAGCCCTCAATGCGAATTTGTCCACTGCACTTGCAAGACCCAACTAATGGTACCATGCAGGAGAACCATATAGAACTACAGCCCTACATCATTCGAGATTATGATAATTATCAACTCTGACTTCGTATGAATAGGCCTACGCGTGCCTGGTTAGCTAGTAACTATAGGCCTAAGTCAGTCTATAAGACAATAATGACACCGTTAATAAGCATA
Organism: Lumbricus terrestris; assembly: GCA_949752735.1. Lineage (NCBI taxonomy): Eukaryota > Metazoa > Annelida > Clitellata > Crassiclitellata > Lumbricidae > Lumbricus > Lumbricus terrestris. The sequence continues at coordinate 30,050,999 of OX457050.1, forward strand.
TATTTCCCCGTATGCCTATATTTAGACAGCGCAAATTAACGTTAATATTTAAGATCTGCCAGATAATATAATAGCAGTCACGTAGAAGACCGTATCTGTCACGTAAGCATAGTCTCTAAATAACTCAGTCCTGTATACACTAATCTCACATGCAGTGACGTAATTTCGTGGACACATTGCCTTGCAGTTGCATACCGTCACGTAATCTCACAATTATAGCCACGTGGTCTAGTCGTTTCGTTGTCACGTCGTGTCCCCATTTCACACAATCTAAGACTATTGCTTCGACCCAGCAAAGATGAACAATAGACAATAGAGGTCAACATCCGCATTGTCTACGTTGTTAACCACGCGTAGGTTAGGCCTATACATTGTACACTGTACGGTTATATATCCATAATGAGTGCAACGTCACAATTATGTAAGACACAGCGGCGCCCGCAGGCGTAGGCTACGCACGTACGCAAGTGCGTACAGCGCGATGACTAAATAAAAAGGTCATCAGTTTTTTTCGGCGGATGGAAAAGGTATGTTTTTTGGAAAATTTTGGCTGATGACCAAAAAAAAGAAAGGTCATCAGTTTTTTCGGCGACTTCGATCGACGAAAATTTGTTTCCCCCTTCCCCCTCCATCGAAAATTTCTGTGCGTACAAGAAAAAAATCCTGCGTGCGCCGCTGGTAAGACACATGAAGTATCCTACATTGCTTTTGCTTTTATTTTGTTCCTTCTCTGAACTTTTCATGTAGTGTTTATTAGATTAGTTTTTTTATAATAATTTTTTTCTTTCCCTAGTTAAGTAATATCTCTGCATTCAAATACTCCCTTCAGCTTTCACTTTCTCACTTCACTTTGTTAATTAGGCCCCTGCTTAGCGGGACTTGTCCCTTTTGGTGTGCCTATTTGCTCCCTCACTCTTATAATACCTATTCACTTTGAGTATTTTCTTATTGTGAATTATATCTATACTTTGTTAAACATACATGTACAATTGTTGGGATCAATAAAACTATGTCTATGTCTATGTCTAGACCATTTCCAAATGGATTTCCTGTGTTCTGCACATGGTTACATACTAATATAGGCTGATAGCGCCTTTGCGAAGATTCCTAAATGGGAGGATTCTCACGTAAGCCTATAGCATACTAGGCTTAGGGGAAGTTCCTCGTATGGGAGATTCTCCGGCGAAACTAGAGTATCGGGGTCGATTCGGGGACCGAATGACGACACTAACCCACCATCACGACGCCTAAATCTGACCTAATCGACCCTCACGACGCCTGACCTCACCCTAACCCACACGTCGATCCCCGATACTATAGTTATGCTGATCCGCCTATGCGATGACAATGACGACGACGGTGGTGGTGGTGGTGGTGATGATGATGTGCAATGAAGACTTTACTGTGGGTCCCAATCCCGTCCCATGAAAAAACTAGAGAGTTTACCCACCCCCCTCAACTCCCGCCCGGACATTCTTACTAGGTGGTTACCAAAACTTTAATTTCTTATGGATACATAATCATAATTATAGACCATATTTCAGGGAAATATTATCATCGGACATGGATAGCCTCTGTTGCCTATAATACAACAAGTGACAGGTTCAATCGAACAGAGCAGAGAAAGTCATGCAGTGTGTGCATGAGCATAAGAATATCGAACCTAAATGAACAACTGCAGGCTTCGTCAGCCTTTTTCGTCATCATCATCATCGTCATCATCAGCAGCAGCAGCACCATGCACCACCACCATCATCCTCACCACCACCACCACCACCACCACCACCATCAGTTCCTGTTGCCCGTCATTTGGCAGCGATATGTACGAATAATTGTTCTCCTCTGTCATCAGTATTAGTAGGTATACATATATTAGTAGACCTTTTAATCGTAATCGTAATCGTAATCGTAATCTCCTAATTTCTAAAGCGCCACTGGAAAGCCAAGCGCGGGGCACCGGCTTATTCACGAGCGCTGCGTTGCGTTAGAAGGGTTGTCCGTGAGAGTAGTCCGTGGTGGTCCGGGTCGAGTTACCATAGATCAGGATCAAATGCGCTGAGTCAAAAGGGTTGTCCGTAAGAGTTGTCCATGGTGGTCCGGGTCGAGGTACCGTAGGATCAGAGGGGTGGAACAGCTACTAAGGTGGGTGTCGTCTGAGCCGGGAATTTGAGGATGGGGGATCAGATGAAACAGGATAAGAGTTCTTGAAAAGGAGTGTCTTTAGTTTCGAGTGAAAGGCCCGAGGTGTGATGGATAGAGGAGCCTGAGGAAGGTGATGGTGCGTGATTAGTAATGACGGAGGAGGAACTGAAAAGGATCGGAACTCAGCAGGCAGATCATTCCAAAGGCGTGGTGCTGAGTTGGATATGGCTCGGTTGGAGAACTTGAGATGACTTGTGACCGGCGGTCGAGAGAGTGTAAGGCAGGCGGATGATCGGGTAGAACGGGTAGGCTGGATGGTGAACAGTTCGCGAAGATATCTGGGCTGGGAGCATTGTAAGGAGTTGTATGTTAAGGAGAGAACTTTGAAGTGAATTCGCTCTGGGATTTTCAACCAGTGAAGAGACTTGAGGATGGGGGTGATGTGATGATGTCTGGGTGTTCTGTTTTAGACCCATTGATGTTATGTCTCAATGTATAGCCATACATACAATATTTATGTCAGCTACCTTATAGTTTAGAGCTGACCTTTGTGAATATCAGATGCAAAAGGTTAAAGGTCACGCATATAATTATATACGGAGGCCATGGGGCGTATGTCCTGATGCTGTAAGCGCTAATTTCCGGATCTTTACACAATCAAACTTCCTCCCCCGGTTCGTAGACGAGCAAACTTTGCGCAATCAGGCGTCACAGAAAGACTATACATTGGCAGGATGCAACAGCGCGTAACACGTCATCGTGGATGGCTATTAATAGCTCTTCCGGACGCTATTTAGCTCTATGCAATCGGAGGCACGTCTTCAGAATGATCAAAGGAAAAGATCAGAGAAAAGGGGAGACTGGGGCTAATAGGGACAGTGTAACCTTCGCGCTTTTACGACAACGGCCTCCAACTGCTAACTTTGCCACTTTGCTTTTGGGCTGGGGACTATTTGCAGTCAAGCAGGCGAAAGGGATGTTTACGGTTTAACCTACCCAGTGGATTTCAGATGTGTATAATTGTGTGCAAGAAGAGGCACGTGTGTATCGTGCATTCATGTACGCATAATGTCTCGCACATAATACCTATTATATATATATATATATATATATATATGTGACGCGCGGGGGCGCCGCCTGTCCTACCGTTTCCGCCCCCAAATTAATGGGCTCTACTGTTGCGCGCCCCCTTAAGCGCGGTTGAGGAAAGCTGGGTCTTAGGTCAAGGGTATTGGTGTCAATGGTAGCGAGTTCGAATCCTAACCTAGGGTGTGAGCTTCTCTGGTTACCAAATTCCTCAGGATGGGCCGATATTGGACATATGTCAGCGGTGGCTGTTAAGCTCACAACAGCCCCACTAAATGGGTGCTTATCTGGGTTCGATTCCTCAACTTTTCCCCAAGCTCCACCACCCACTTTACCTTCAGCTACCGACTTCACCATTGTTTCACATTCTTTCTGGCGGGAACTTAATTGGGCTTGCTGCATGGAAACTAGATTCAGCTCTTCGGCTAGACCGATTAAAATGCTACTCTGGCGCTCCATAAACTGTTCTATTGTAGTCATTTGCTTCTGTAATCCAGCAGGGTCTAAGTCATCAGTATTGTCTGTAGTCCCCAACTCAAGGGTTTCTCTCGGACATAACTCATCTTCCTCTTGTCCTGTCCCTAAGACACTGTCCGTTTCCCTGTCTGAGTCCATTATAATTCGATAGCAGAAATCACTTCACAGTTCTCTATTTAAGTTTCATTTATTGTAGAATTAATCAAGCGACTGTCTGTCGTTCATTAGCAATTATTTACACAGCCGATAAAATAGAATCAATATTAAAGATTCACTATTAAGGCCTTCCTAAAACGCCTATGTCCCTTGACTAGCTTAAGTTTTATCAGATCAGTTCACAGACTGACTATTTCACACCTATCCGATCAGTTCACAGACTGAATACACCACAACTAATATTTACACCAAAATAGCGATACAAGTTTTATCTAATTACACTTAGTTCAGGTTCGAGCTCTATAGATTAGGTTGCCTATACTTCCCTGTTCCCATTGATATTTTAGGACAGCCAATCCACCGTTTTCCGTCCTGTAGAAAGTTATTGAGTCGTCGGCCGATGCCAGAATTTCTCCGTAGGAAGCGTATTATTAATTTAATCGTTGCCGGAAATCTTCGTAATTACACATCGATTCACAAGACATCGGAAGAACCTCGTCTTCTACCTGAGAAAACTTGCCAGAATCGAAAATACCATCAATTTTACCACGATTCACGATTTCCACCAGCATAGGTCCTTCCCGATTCAACTCTGCAGCCCGACTGAAGGTTTGCGCGTTAATTTTCCGCAAGAGAGCGCTTTTTGGCGCCTAAAACATCGCGTGATGTCTAACCAATCAAAAATCGCCGGTGGTGGAAAGTTCCATTGAAAAATGCATGGGAAGCTAAATATAGCGATGACCGCATCGATCAGTGCTAAGCATAGCACCCATGAATTCGTAATAGAAATAGCGGCCTTACTTAAGTAAATAAGTAAGGTAGCTTGTAGCAACCTGGTTCGCTACACCCCCCACAACTTACTCTTAAATTTACCAGTACCCTGGTAAATTTAATAATACTTCGGAGCTCGAACCGGATACATAGTACTTGTATATCATCTAGCATGCTACAGCTCACAATGTCTCAGAAGTTGCATCAATTGGCATACAAATTTGTACAATGACTGATTATTAGTCAGTCATAAGGGTTCACATATGCCCAACAACAGCTCTTAACTAATCGAGGTCTTCACACTGACCAACAAAGTCTTGCTAATCTCCTCATTTACATAAACTGTCACAGTTTTTATCATTACTACCTGCCATCAGATTACATACATCGTATAGCAATGATATCTCGGAAAGGTAAAACATAGCAATGCAGGACATAGCATTTCCAAGACAACTCAGTAACACAATTGTATAGTCCACATAAAATAACCAATTGAAATCATATCTTCATTTCACGACTAGTGTTATATGCTAGATCCCTCGATACTAAATTATAGGAGCCTGGTACATTTAAGCGGTAACATTACTGCTTACAATCAACTCGATAGCGTTAAACGAGGAATGGCCAGAACCATGCGGCCTTCTTAATAGTAAACAGCGTTGTAACTATCGCCTCCTCATGACTTCCTACCCAAGGGGATATCAAATCCAAGATGTCAATCTTATCTTCCATGCCAACTGGTTGTTTCGGTCTGTAAGAGGAAGAGTAATCGTTTAACGTAACCCCATTAACTACACATAATTACAATCACTTAGCTTAACTACTTTTAGCAATTATCCACAATGAAACTTAACTACACACTACTTCCAGCAATTGCACGGAACCCTAGCGAGAGAAAGTCCTCTTAACACATGTAGTCATGTTCCGGCGCCAAATCTTATATTAATCCGTTATTACATTTTTATACAGCAGTAGCATTATTAGAATTTCACATATAATAATCACAATCAACAAGAATCGCTATAGAAGAATCAATACCTTACACAATTTTATGGTTATGATACTATGCTAAATCTCAGGTACACAAGAGTCTGAGGCCATAATCCATTTAAACTTGTCATCAAAAGCCACAAAATGGGAAATGCATCTTCAAGCACACTCAGTCGCTCTCATACATGCTACCTTACACTATCTCTCAGACAATGTTTGATTTCCACAAACCATCTTTTCTACTGCAATCCGAAACTAAGGTTCACCCATTCACCAAGCCAAACATATACAGCAACTTAAAACTAGAGCTGTGTTTTACAGGCACGCATTCCTTTTACAACAAGCCACTGTTACAGAGATGAAGCAACGTCAGATCATAAACCTAGGCTACTAATAATGCATACCAACATGCACACGTTTCAACATTACATCAAGGCTTAGCTACCTGGATCGACGAAGGAATTACTGCTCAGCTAAGCATACCCAAGGCATAAAGGATTTATTCCCATATCCTATAATAGTCTATTACATTACAACCCCTGCAGGAAGTAGTCTAAGACTGGACGAATTCATTTCGTCACTAATCCACAGGCACAGCTTCACCATTGCATGCAATCTCCACTGCCTGCTACAGTGATTCTGCCTCTAAGTCTATAATCCAACTTACTCACTAATTCTCAGGGCGATGCTTACAATTGGGTGCTCTACTCAACCTTACTACACAATCTAGCCCCACATTATCACCAAGTTACTCATTCATCCAATCACACAAGGTTATCCTTCAATCACCACGCAGAATGCTAATTACTTCTACCATAGCATAATTATTATAATCATAATCAAGTAGTTTACTGTAACGGTGCCTATTCAACTATGCGCTCTATTTTCTATGGCGTTCCGCAAGGATCGAACCTTGGACCTTTATTGTTTCTTCTTTTCATTAATGACCTTCCGAACGCATCTCCCATTATGTACTTCATCCTTTTTGCTGATGACACTAATATCTTTTATTCTCACAGCTCCCTTACCACCCTCTATCAAATAGTGAATGGCCAACTTACTCAGATTGCTAACTGGTTTCGTGCCAATAAACTATCACTAAACCTTGATAAAACTAATTATATTCTATTTAGGTCTTATAGAAAAATCTCAGTCGCTAATGTAAATGATTTGTGTATTGATGGTCAGTCCATTAAACAGGTTGAATCAACCAAATTCTTAGGTGTCATATTAGATCAGCATTTGTCTTGGAAAGATCACATTAAAGCTATTTCTTCCAAAATTGCTAAGAATATTGGTATTATAAAACGAGCTTCCTTCCTGCTGCCTCCTCATGTTAGGCTAACCCTTTATTACACACTCATCTATCCTTATCTTACCTACTGTAATATAATATGGGCTTCTACTTATAAATCTAATTTACAAAGGCTAACAATTCTACAGAAACGTGTCATTCGCTATGTGGCTAATGTTCCGTACAATTCTCATACTTGTCAACTATTCCTGGAATTTAAGTTACTAAAAATTGATCAAATTAGGACGGTTCAGATTGGTGAATTTATGTATCGAAACGAACATAACTTGTTACCAGTTGCTTATAGGCAAATGTTCTTCCGTGCCTCTGATTTTCATTCCTACTTAACAAGAAATTCTAATTCGTATAGACAACCATTTGCTCATACCAATACTCGGCTATTTTCAATCAGATTTTCAGGTCCTAATGTTTGGAACAGTATCCCATCTGCTATCTGTCAATCTCATAATCTTCATGTCTTCAAGAAATGCCTTCGTTCTTATTTAATCGATTAAATTGATTGATTGCACATTGTGTTATATTGGGTGTGTTAGTTAAGTATTAGTTAAGTGTTCATTAAGTGTTAGTTAAGTTTTCTTTATCAAGTTCATTCCCTGTTTATATTTGTGTTCCTGAAATTGTCTCAACTGACTGTCATGTGTTTTGATTAATGATTACTGGGTGGCCCTGTTAGCGGGATTTCCATCCCTTCTGGGTCTCCCCTTGATGACCACTAAGCTATTCATTACCTTTGTTTACTGCTATAATTGTTCATCTGGTGGTTTCAGGAAATAAAAGATTGATTGATTGATTGATAACTTTTTTTTTACTTGCAATCATTGTTATGCACATAACATACAAGCACAAAATTTGCCCTTCTTCGTGGCAACAAGAAGCAATTCAAATATTTAAACTGAGTTTAAAACTACCCTTTTTATTTCAAACTAAAGGACTACTCTTTAAGCATTAGCATCACATCACTCTACATTACTTTCTTGTAACTGCTACTAAACACTTACTGTAAACATTTTCACATAGTTATAGTCAACTAGCTTACATCAGAAAGCACAGCATTTATGCACAAGAAAATAAAACAATGTATCCCCACATCACACAGTTACATATCATCATAAAGTAAATAAAACAGAGAAGATTCTCCCATCGCTTACTCTCGTCGCCATTACACGACCTGGAGGGATTCTACGCGAAACAAGTACAAGTATCTTTACTTGGTTATCTCTTATTTATCCCATTTCTTTATTATTCATCTCATCTACTTAGTTATTTTTATCATCAGAGGATACACAGGTAATCTGAAACACTTAAGCTACACTTCACACTAATAAAACTATGCATTCTCACATAACCTATATCATCATATTACACTTCATTACTGTAATCAACTTTCACATTTTTACACAGTAAGAAAGCACAATATATCAAAGCACATTAAAATAAAAATGTAAACCTACATCTCAAGGCCACATATAATATCATCAAAACACAACTAAAGCAGAGAAGACTCTATTCTCTATTCACCTACTTGTCGCCATTACGCGACAGGACTACCCTATCATATCACATTACATCACATTACGCCCCTAATTTGCCACAGCCTCGCCAGCATTGCGAGTCTGTTCCTCCGGTGAATCTAGTCATCTGGTCGACATCAGACTTCTGAGAGCGAGCAACTTTTCGGAGTGACACCGACTCTTTCACTCGCACTGATTCGACAGATGGCGTCACTGGAGGAAGGCAAGTTCCACCCCGGAAGGAAGTACTGGAATCGACCCGAGGATGCACATCCGGTCGACGTGGGATTCCGGCTGCCACCTCAGCAGGGCAGAGATTTTCGAAGCGGCTGGACTCGGCAGAATTCTTTTCTGGAACCACAGTTTCTGATTCGACGGTTTCTGTCTGCACGGCACCGATTTCTTGTACGATTTCCATCTCTGGTAGCACTGTTCGAATTTCGACATTCGATTTACTGTTCGTTTCAATGTTCAGAGAATTTTGCAGGTCACAGACAGTTTGTTTTGCTCGCTGACTCTGCTTCAGACTGTTTCTGCAAGACACGTTCAGCTGAAGATTTCGCACAAGGATCCATCCTTTCCCTACATGCCACAGGACAGCTTCCTTCACCATCCAGGAGAGACCGAGAATGAGCTCAGTGACCTGCTTGGTCACTAGGCAAGGAATTCCGACATTCGTTTCACTGTTCGGTTCAACGCTCAGAGAGTTCTGCAAGTTTCGAAAAGTTCGTTTTGCTCGGTGACACTGTTTCGCACTGTTTCTGCAAAGAACGTTCGGCCGACAGTTCAAACGAGATTTTACTTTCTCGCTCGATGGATCAGCAGCTGAGTTCTGAACTTTCTCAGCGGCTTCTTTCTTTTTCGTGTTGGTTGATGGAGTTGCAGTACCACCAGTTGACGCTCGATTTTTAGCTGCAACTTCTTCTGCTGGGAAAGAAAGACTGACTGTCTTCCCTTCAGTTGTTTGCAGACAGTGACCTTGACCGTTCTCTTGACAGTTCAGTCTGGCTAAGCTGAATATTTCTGACGATGAATTCAGCTTCATGACGTTGACAGAATTTTCCATGACTGTGCGCGTCATGGGCCACGGTTGCATCTGGATCGGAAGAGAAACTGCTTCCGCGTAGACAAGGAAGACTGGAGCAGGTTGAACCATCTTCTGACTGCAGTGCGCATACATGGGCTGACTGTTAGCCCCATGCACGTATTCGTAGCTGTGCGTGACTCGAGTTTCCGACGACAGAGACACCGTAGACATGATCGGTCGACTCAGAGCAGATGTGTACGCGAACATCTGAGGAGCAGACGCGAAGCTTGTGAGGTTTCTTCCCAGTTCTGCTTTCGACTCGCAGAACAGAACATCAGAAGCAGCCGAGGTGACTGAAGCAGTCACTTGTGACAGCGGATTACTCGGTGACCGGAATTTTTCTGCTTCAGGAACCGACGAGGGGGAAAAGGTGGCAGCCCGATGAATAGCGATCGCTGGCTGGCGAGGATGTGCATCCCATGTTCCCACGTGGTCGTCGCTCAGCAACGAAGAATCCCCCGATTTTCCATCTGAAACTACAAGTCTAGGATTAGCACAAATTCTACCCTCGTTTTGTTCTACCCTTAACGCTTTTGGTTCAAGTTCAACTCTATGTAGGGATCGCACATCAGTGATTTCTGAATCATTGTTTTCAGATTTATTTTCTTTTCCAATTCTAACTAATTTATCATCTTGTTTTCTACACATGTAATTTTCAAAGTCAAAATCTCTATACAAAACATTTGTATCATAACAATGCATTGCTTGACCATGCAACATGTCAGTTGTATTTACTCTTTGACCTTGACCTTGACCTGGACCTTGTAAATCATTTACCTTTTGACCTTGTAAATCATTTACCTTTTGACCTTGTAAGTCATTTACCTTTTGACCTTGACCTTGTAAATCCTTTGGTCTAGCACCAAAGTATTTCATCTGTACATCCATTCTTCTTGGATCATCTTGTGAAAAATTTTCTTTTCCATTTTCCACTTTTTCCCATAAATCTTCTGCTCTACTAAATCTGGGATCCATTATTATTTTACCCTCTGACCCATGACCTTTTGTAGCTTCACCCCACTTGCTGGAACCAATTGTGACGCGCGGGGGCGCCGCCTGTCCTACCGTTTCCGCCCCCAAATTAATGGGCTCTACTGTTGCGCGCCCCCTTAAGCGCGGTTGAGGAAAGCTGGGTCTTAGGTCAAGGGTATTGGTGTCAATGGTAGCGAGTTCGAATCCTAACCTAGGGTGTGAGCTTCTCTGGTTACCAAATTCCTCAGGATGGGCCGATATTGGACATATGTCAGCGGTGGCTGTTAAGCTCACAACAGCCCCACTAAATGGGTGCTTATCTGGGTTCGATTCCTCAACTTTTCCCCAAGCTCCACCACCCACTTTACCTTCAGCTACCGACTTCACCATTGTTTCACATTCTTTCTGGCGGGAACTTAATTGGGCTTGCTGCATGGAAACTAGATTCAGCTCTTCGGCTAGACCGATTAAAATGCTACTCTGGCGCTCCATAAACTGTTCTATTGTAGTCATTTGCTTCTGTAATACAGCAGGGTCTAAGTCATCAGTATTGTCTGTAGTCCCCAACTCAAGGGTTTCTCTCGGACATAACTCATCTTCCTCTTGTCCTGTCCCTAAGACACTGTCCGTTTCCCTGTCTGAGTCCATTATAATTCGATAGCAGAAATCACTTCACAGTTCTCTATTTAAGTTTCATTTATTGTAGAATTAATCAAGCGACTGTCTGTCGTTCATTAGCAATTATTTACACAGCCGATAAAATAGAATCAATATTAAAGATTCACTATTAAGGCCTTCCTAAAACGCCTATGTCCCTTGACTAGCTTAAGTTTTATCAGATCAGTTCACAGACTGACTATTTCACACCTATCCGATCAGTTCACAGACTGAATACACCACAACTAATATTTACACCAAAATAGCGATACAAGTTTTATCTAATTACACTTAGTTCAGGTTCGAGCTCTATAGATTAGGTTGCCTATACTTCCCTGTTCCCATTGATATTTTAGGACAGCCAATCCACCGTTTTCCGTCCTGTAGAAAGTTATTGAGTCGTCGGCCGATGCCAGAATTTCTCCGTAGGAAGCGTATTATTAATTTAATCGTTGCCGGAAATCTTCGTAATTACACATCGATTCACAAGACATCGGAAGAACCTCGTCTTCTACCTGAGAAAACTTGCCAGAATCGAAAATACCATCAATTTTACCACGATTCACGATTTCCACCAGCATAGGTCCTTCCCGATTCAACTCTGCAGCCCGACTGAAGGTTTGCGCGTTAATTTTCCGCAAGAGAGCGCTTTTTGGCGCCTAAAACATCGCGTGATGTCTAACCAATCAAAAATCGCCGGTGGTGGAAAGTTCCATTGAAAAATGCATGGGAAGCTAAATATAGCGATGACCGCATCGATCAGTGCTAAGCATAGCACCCATGAATTCGTAATAGAAATAGCGGCCTTACTTAAGTAAATAAGTAAGGTAGCTTGTAGCAACCTGGTTCGCTACATATATATATATATATATATATATATATATATATATATATATAATAGGTATTATGTGCGAGACATATGCATAGGCAAGAGAGGCTATCCATGTCCGCTTATGTCTTATATGTGTATGTATGTAATATGGCCATGGATGTGCCTATAGAAATGAATATAATATTATAGAGGATATAATTATATTACATACATAGACATATAAGACATAGGCGTATACATGAATGCACGAGGCATAGGCCATATATATATATATATTTATATATATATATACACACTAAACGCCTATAAACGGGCAGAAGCCAACAAAGAATTTTCAATGAGGGACAGTTTGAGCCATGCCGTAGACAGTGGCCTACACCTCAGTGCAAATCTTTTGCTCCTATTGACAATTCTAAACTCAGTGGTGTTTCCAGAAAATAAAATAGGCAACTATATATATATATACACTCATCCATTCCGGAAACTGACATAGCGCCCCTTCAAGAAACCTAGGACTCTATAATATTATATTCAGTTCTATAGGCACATCCATGGCCAATGAGGAAGGTCACTGGTCACCATCGAAAAACGTTTAGCCATATGTGGTTCCCGATGATGTATAGAGGTATGTTCAATGCCTTGAAGACGGAAGGTTACAGGTCCGAAATTTCGAATCCACCTCAAGCCGCCGCGTCTATATAGAGACCCCGAGCAAGTCCTCCACCCACAATAATGCTCACGCACTTCGGCGTGAAACTCCGATTCAGTGTCCGCGCTGTAAGCGAGAGCGCCTCTGAGTAGTAGGCCTAATATTGAAGGGCGCTATGACCAAGTGCTCATACATGTCTACAAATGTGCGCGGTGCACTAACGAAGTCGAGACACTTGTGTGTCAGTCTGTCAAGCATCGCATTTCGCGCTCTTCCGTCCGCGAAAGACACGTGCGCGTTCAGCCAACCCACGTACTCCACCGCACCCCACAATCCCGAGATCTATTATTGACATAACGATGATAAATCTGAAAAAACTTGCCAACAACCTTCTAGAGGTGACACGCACCTGCAACTCTCAAAGCTATGACGTGTCAACACGCGCACTATGATTATATATATATATAATTATATATATATATAATTATATATATATATATATATATATAATATGCGTATCTGAACGTACATGCATACATTGGTCAATAAGTATGTTATATTAATTACGTATAGGGCCTAGAGATAATGTGTGCTTTGACGAAGGGCAGCTGGTAATGGCCACCAGCATGGTCCAGAAGGCCTTGTCGCGACCTGTGAGCGGCGCATACTCGTTATACAATGCAAAGCCCGTCTTAGCTGTCCTGCATTAATAATCGTACGGGAGGACAAAGGATGGATGGATCCAGATTTGACGAGAGCGTATATTATGACAACAAATTGAGTAAAGAAAGTAATGTAATCTAATGTAAATCTTCGAGAATTTCTCAGCGCCCACAAAAGCCACGTCAGGGAGACCAGCTTATTCACCGGCGCTATATCAAATCAAGTCCGCAATAGCCAGAGCTGCCGTTTTCGTTCCGGTGCCAGGTCAAAATCCGAGGAGGTCAAGCCGAGGAGACAGCGTGGTGCTACGGTGGTTGTCGGTGATGGTAAGAAACTACTACTACTGGGCCTACTACTACTGTTACTGCTGTTGCTGCTATTACTCAGTGATCCTCAGTGGCCGAGTGGGTTGGTGGCCCCCTCGCCACGCCGGCGGCCCGGGTTCGGTTCCCGGTCGGTCGGTTTATCAGAGATTAATTTCTCGGATCTTTACTGCGGGTGGCTCGGTCGCAATATAAACGTGGAGTAGCGGTGGTGAAGGATCTCACCCTCAGGGTCGAGGCCATAAGACAGCCGCTAATAATACAAATATGCGATTACATTACATTTACTACCACAGAATAGATAAAACTTTATCTATTCTGTGCTACTATTACCACAACCGCCGCCGCCGCTACCACAATAATAGTAGTAGCAGCAGCAGCAGCAGCAGCAGCAGCAGCAGCAGTAGTAGCACTGGTGGCAGTAGTAGTAGTAATAGCTGTAGTAGTAGTAATAATAATAGTAATAATATATACTAATTATTGAAGTGGAGTGAGGGGTACGGGCGGATGCCACTTGACCGTCGGTGTCCTGGGGCTCTTCCTTGGCTGCAGTCTGCCCTCTGCCGGTGGCTGTGGCTCCCGTCAGATCCTGTGACGAGAGAGGTAAATGGACAATGGAAGGGGAGGTACTAGGTAGGTTGAACGATATCCTGTGGGTCAATAAATCGGAAGCAGCTGACGGAGGGAGGAAGAGGATGCTAGGAAGAGGACGGAAAACGTAGGAGGGAAGCGAAGGAAGGGCGCGGTTGGTCAAGGTGGGAAGAACCAGCTGGAGAGGAAGCGGGGGCGAAATTAACCTGTGCAGTCAAAGACGGATTGTCATAGCCAATTGTTTGTGTATTTGTGTGTGTCACGTGGGTGAAGAGAAGGAAAAAGGTATAGGTCTAAGGAGAAATGAAGAAAAAGGGTAGAAGCACCTGGTGGAATAAGCGGGGGCGAAATTTGTGGCCCAAGACCGATTGCCGCATAATTTATAGTGTTTTAAATGTGTGTGTGTGTGGTTGTCTGTCTGTCTGTTTGTGTGTGTGTGTGTGTGTGCGTGCGTGCGTGCGTGCGTGCGTGCGTGTGTGTGTGTGTGTGTGTGTGTGTGTGTGTGTATTACTCTGTCTGAATGTGTGTCACGTGGCGGAAGAGGAGGAACATGCGAAGTATTATAAACGGACATCCTCCTGTCTCATTGACGTCGTCCATGTCAGTTCATGTCTGTCATGTCAGTTCCGGTCCTTTCACTTTGAATGAAGAGACGATAGCAGACATAGAAACGGAAGCAGCCCGATGACGTCTCCATTGTTCGCATTGAAGGCGGTTCGGCCCCCAAACTATCCTCGGTCATGATCCGTAATCCACACGTATAGAGCCATATTTGGAACGGACGACAGTCACGACACACAAGAATTATCCGAGGATATTCGACACCTGGTGTCGAGGTCACGAAACAGTCGAACGCCAACCGTATAGCCTATATTCAAACGGAACATATTTCAGAAATTTAGTGAAGAAGCTATGCAGATTTATACATGCATACTTGACTTGACTTACTTGATTTATGGCTTTGACGATGCTTTCGCACTTGACATACGCTCACCTACGGAAATTCTCCCGCTCTCTCGTTTACTTTGTGTGTAGCCTCCTGTACGGACCAACCCATCTCCCGACAGTCCTCTCGTATCATGTCGGACCATCACTCTGCTCTGGTCTCCCCTTTTCCCTTTTTCATGCACATATCTGTTGACAGCTATCTTTAGGTATCTCTCATCCCGCATTCTGGTTACGTGGCCAAAGTAGCGTAAACGTTTGCTCTGAATTGTGTGTATTAGGCCTATGCTGAATATTCAGGCTGTTGTATATCTCTGTATTCCTTAGCCTATCCTGCCCTTCTCGTGACTGCCTCTATCTTTCGTAGGCACGACATTTCAAACACCCTCAGCCGCTGCTTCTGTGCTTCCATATTTGAGTTTCATGATCAGTTGGTGTGAAAGGCGACTCATCAGGTCTCTCCCTCTTCCCTGGTTCAGATTTAGCCACGACCAGGTCCTGTTGCCCACGGGAGACGACGAGGACGTACTGAACCTTTCCCCATGCATACAAGCAATGGTATTCGGGATACACGCACGCGCACAAATGTATATCTCCTTTATAGATGTAGATAAAGCGCTTCTTTGATACAGTATTGTACCTATAAAACTATGTAGCGCCACTATAAAATGACTTTTCAGAGGTGCTCTCAGCACGAAAAACTCTGAGGAAAGAAAGGCATAAAGAGTGACAGACAGATGAAGAAAACCGAGTCACTATAGCTTTGTCCTTAGTGGAGTTAGACCTGTTGTGCCGGGAAAAAGTAATTCCAAATGGAGGGGCCAACCACAGCAGACGCCCGATGTTGGGCAAGAGCTGCAGTCCTAGTCCTGGGAACAAAAACAGCAAGACGACCAGCAGAACGCATTGAGTACAGCCTAATTAGAGGTATGCCCACAGTGTAAAACCACTCAAAAAATCGTTAAGAGAACAGTCAGAAACAGTCGGCAGCCTAATGAGAAAATTGTTTTGACGTTCCGAGGGCCAGGGGTTCCAATGACAATTGCCACAAAATAGACACAACAACAACAGCAACGAGAACGATAACAACACATAATTAATTTTTTTTTAATGATTCATTTGGAGGGTTTGAACCCGCACCATAACCCCTAAATAATGACCCATGGGAAGAGCAGTGCCCCAGATAAGAACTAAGCACAAGCTGAGGCAGGAAAGTCATTCCCCAGGAAAGAAATCTTCAACCCTGCCATAAGACTCCCTCGTTTCCATCATATTTCAACCACTATGACACATATGGGATGCGGTGGTGTAGTGGCGAGTTTGGTGCCTTGAAGCCGGAGGATTCCAAATTCGAATCCACCTCCAGTCACTGCATAGGCACCTTGAGCAAGTCCTTCACTCCCAATTGCTCGTGCGCTTCAGCGTGAAACTCCAATGCAGTGTCCACGCTGCAGTTGGGAGCGCTTCTAACTAGTAACCTTGAAGGGGTGCAATAACAAGTGCTCATACATAAAACTACCTAAATCTCTAGATGAAATTATTGACAAAGGAAAACAAAGCCAGTATTCTTTAAACAAACAAAAAAACGCACAATCTTTTTACCTAATGTACATAGACCTACGACGACGACTCTATTTCTCCATTTCTCCTACTACAGTCCAACGGTATAAATTACAGCGAAGAAGTCATCTCGACCGATCTCGACGTTCTCCTGTCTCACAGGAGAGTAAGTAAGTAAGTAAGTAAGTTACAGACCAAGTAATGAATAATTAATCAAATCAAATGAATATTCAATTCATCCTGACCAATGGGACGTTTCGACATCGCAGAGACACGACATGCCAACACACACACACACACACACACACACACACACACACACACACACACACACACACACACACACACACACACACACACACACACACACACACACACACAGCTACACACAAACGTGCACACACCAACACACACACATATGTCCCCACACCAACACACACCTACACATACATGCACACACACCCACATACATACACACACAATGAATCAACTTAAAGCCAGAATCACCTATTTGTCCTCGCTCAAACAACAAATCACAGCAGAGAAAACTGGCAGAAATCGGCAAAACCCACCGGAAGCATTACATAAAACCAGCAACTAATATCGGACAGCATCTGTTGGTCCTTTCATGTGGAATGACCATCCTGTTATAACTAATGCATAGATATTTGTCTAGGCGCCCTACTGTTTCTGCCCGCTCTCTTAAAAGCCTTTTCTTTGCATTGGGTTTTCGAACAGGGATCGCCCGACTTAATTAGGTCGTACAGTGAGAGGCGGATGACAAGTCCGAATACAACAGAACTGGTTTCGAAGACGAGAAATTCAGAACAGGAAACGAAAAGATACACAAATAGATCTGAGTTGATGGCACAAGAGATAGAAGCACAACGAAAGAAAACTACAACATAGATACAAGATCAGGTTCAGCCATCGATCCCTCATGCCCTGCATTCTCATGAGGACGAGTGGGAGACTACTGGAACTAGAAGCTCAACTCAAACGCTCATAATGCTCCTTGGCATATTTACAATCAAGAAGCAATGATAACAATACAGATAATAATATCGTCATGCACATAAGATAGTTCTGCGTTAAATGGTCCACTTCACTTGCCTGAATCGAACTAACACACAGAATGCTATATAATACGTGTGGGCAATGGAAAACTGCTTGCTACCCAATCACTGGCAAATAGAATACAGCAATCACACACGCACTCACGAATACACACACATATGTACGCACACACAAACAAACGTGTACACACACAAATGCATGCACACCACGAATACACACGCATAATCGTCGCATATGAATGAATGCACAAAAACACACACACACGAACCTGTGCGCAAGCACGCACACACACCTAGAGACACATTGAAAGACAGCGTCGAGATATTATAAGCCAGCAATTAGGAGGAACAAACTGAAACGTTGCACAAGATGGACGACGCTAACAGAATATCTTGTGTAGGAAGGCACGCAACACAACGGTTTGATACAGGACATGTGCGAGTCTCTTCACACAGAACCACACATGCGTCGACAATTGTTTTATATTGCCAAGCTGCAACTGAAGTGTCTTACGTCATCAACTAACCTAGTACAGCATGGACTTGTAAATGCCAAGTCAACAGACCCTATGACGCAGCATGTAAACAGGCCGCATATTTAAAGAAGATAAGTCAGCATTTAGCGCTACAAGGCAAGTGTGCTGTATTAACTAGGGCACAACCGAACATTCACTTCAGGGTCGAATAGCGGGCCAAATAAGCTATTCAGTATTGAGCCGAATAATAGCAGTTGGACCAAACACGAATAGCGGTAACGTGACATCTGTTTCTGCATATGCGACTGCTATAGCGAGTGTGCACAGACTGGCAGAAGGATGCAAACAATTACATGAAGTTAACTGTTTACTATTAGTTTAGGCATTTAATTTACTGAACTGAAAGTTTCCAATACATTTGAAATATTTGAATGTTGTTGGTAGTCCTATTTTGTACACTATTTGCATTCGTATTAGGCTGAATCAATTGCGGAGCGTGCTTCTTTCAACTGCCGGTGACATGAAACGGAGTATCCCTCTGAAAGCTATCCGGGGGGATGAATTAATCCATCCCCCGGATGAAATTAACCGGTCTATACTATCCGGGGGGATAGATTATTCTATCCCCTTTTTTGAAAAATGCGCATAATAAAAAATTATGCTGTAATCAAAATTTGAAGTGACTCTTAATTGTTTTAAGTGTCCTAAGCAATGCTCAGATAAAGGCAACTCGATTTTATTTAGTGACTCTGAGTGTTCTTAAGTGTTTTAAATGTTTTAAGTGTTCTAAGAACAGGGCAAAACAAATTATCTAGTAGGAATAAACATACCTGTTAGTGTCATTGTTCAAAACAAAGCAGACGAAAATTAATTTGCAAAACAAAATCCACGTGGAAGCGGTTTTTCCAACTTTTTTTAATTTGGGGGGATACAAATAATACGGGGGATACTCTATTTCGTGACACCGGCCCCCGCTGCTGGAACAGTTTGCCTACCACTGTTCGTTCGACCAACTCAGTTGAGGTCTTCAAATCTCGACTCAAGACATGTCTCTTTTCTAAGGCTTACATCTGACTGATTGTGTTTGTAGAGGCGCCCTTGTAACGGCATGTGCTGTGTTACAACGCCATAGAAATTGTCGTCATTATTATTATTCAATTATTTGTATTCAGCCAAATAGTGATAATCATGAGTTTCGGTACAGCCCGAGAATTAACCAGGTTAATAACAGCTTTAGAGGGACAAACCAACAATTCACAAAGTATTGTGTAAAGCAATGGTCACTTGAAGAGTCACATTGAAATTATATAAATCGATCAACTGAAAACTATATATAGCACATCTGCAACATTCCTATGTATGTATCAGGGCCTCACACATGCAAGTATTTGACAATCTGAAGACAAATTTAAAAACGGAGGCCAGTAACATCTTTGTTAAACCGAGAAATTACTCAAGAAGATAAATAAAAATAAATATTACTACCAAATTGCCTGAAAACGAATTGCTTGTCTGACAGAGCTTGAAATATCAAATCACATCCAACATGTCGTATACTTTGGCATTTCTAAAAATAAATACAGCCATTTCTGATAGATCAATATTAACTATAATCGCAACACGTACACTCGTACAGCAATTTAAAAACTTAACTAAAACTATGACTTATTACTTCAATAACTTTACTATTAATTCAGTTTAAAGATGAAAAGTTAAGATATTAATTAAAGTGAACAAGAAACAGAATGTACATTTCAGGATGCAGCAAATATTCCTATCTCAAAACCAATACGCACACCATGAACAGTTTACGATTAAGCAATTGCTCATTAAAGATTATACTTAATAACTTACTTACTTATAAATGTCTGAGTTAGTCGGCAATGATACTCTGTTGATGCTGACAAAGAAGAAACCTATGATGACTATTTTCCTTGACGCATTGCATCTAATAACTGTACCGTGGCACCACATGCAACCACAAATGAAACTAAAAAAAAAAATCACAAACGGCACCAAACAACGGCCAAAAGTAATCACCGATGTCATCAAATGTAATCACTGATGTCAATAAGCTTAATCACCAATGCCACCAAATGCAATCACTGATGTCAATAAGCTTAATCGCCGATGTCACCAAACGTAATCACGATGGCACCAAAAGTGGCACCAATCAAAATCAACAATGGCATCAAATGAAATTAACAATGTATGACCTTCAAACAGATTAAAAAATTCCAGCGAGCTTCCCAATGTCAATCACAAGCCGTGTCTATATTCATACGATAATTAAATTTACTAACCTCCACAACGCCCGAATTTCGAACGCAAGGTGTCAATCAAACAATGGCACGTTGAGTAAGCAGCAATAAATAACTGAGCACACAGCGTTTGTTACAATAAGGATAAAGACGTGTTTTACTTTGACAGGATCTTTAATGGTGCTGAAGAAACAGCAGGATTCAGATAGGACACAAACGATGGGTCTAGTTAAGAGAAAAAGGAAGATGAAAAAAGAGAAGAGATTTTATTTATTTCTCGCAGTTGATACAGCGTCCCTTCAAGCTCTCTACTCAGAGGCGCTCCCGACTACAGCGCAGACACTGTATCGAAGTCTCACGCCGAAGCGCGCATGCAGATATAACTAAAACGTATTTTCAACAGATGTTGAAGTTACACTTGGATATGAAGAGTCAGACATGCCAACCAGACACGCCGATACATAACCAGACGGAAGTGTCTGAATCAACGAGTCAATCAAACCATTCAGGGAAACTGGAAACTTGCTGAATTAGATAGGAAAATTAGGTTAGCACACAGCTACACACAGTTCTAATTAATATTGAATTAAATAGGGAAATTTGGTCAACACAAAGATACGCACAGAATTAATATCAACAAGTAGAATACTGCGAGACATGCACACGTATGATAACCAAACAGCATAGCAATAATAGCCAGATATAGGATGAACCAATAAATAAAATTACTCGACTATAAACTGCACAAGGTCTACAGTAACAGAAATAAGATGTCAAATGGCTGTTGTTTAAAACACGTTCCATGGCAGCCAACGTCGTCTGCATTCGATATATCATCCACACATCTACTTCAAAGCAGCATATAGTAGTCCATCAGTGCCAAAACGCTGTCAAGTTGTCTACATAAATACCAATTAAAGTAAGACCTAACGCAGACAACAGAAAACCCTACCATGATCAGTCGCTTCAAAACATATTGCCGCTAATTACTAAAACATGCGCATAAATTAACCCTGAAGCACCTTCTGGTCGCGTACAATTCAGAACTTTTGAGACAGCCTTTGGTGAAGGTGCAACAAAACATATAAACACACAGAAAACAATGGCAGACCATAGCAGACCAAGAATAATATGTATAATTCACCTACTGTGGTGACCCAAGGACAGCTTATAAGCACACAGAAAACACTGGCAGACCACGAGTAATTTGTAGAATTCAATTACTGTGGTGACCCGAGGACAGCTTATAGTGGACTTAGAAAACACAGCCTGACATATCACATCGAGCACAAGAACATTAAGAACATCAAAGAACACTCTCACAGATGTTTATGCTCGGCAACGGATATTTTTTTACTACCAGTCGACATAGATAGCTAATTTTTTCATTGCCACCATAAACGACGAAAGAAATGTTCAAAGACAATTCAAGACAGCTGCAAATATATAGCGGTCTCCGAGTCGTGCACCCATTCTGTTGTAAACATAACCAATAACCAGCAAACAGAAACTGATTAAAGACCGAATCTACCCTAGTTACAATGAGTGGAAAAACCCAAGACCAAATCTACCCCGGTTCCTTTATTTTGAATAACAAAAGAGCAAATCTAGCCAAGTTCCTTTATCTTGAATAACAAAGGACCAAATCTAGCCAAGTTCCTTTATTTTGAATAACAAAGGACCAAATCTAGCCAAGTTCCTTTATTTTGAATAACAAAAGACCAAAACAAGCCAAGTTCCTTCGAGTAACCCATTCAGTTAATCAAACAACAGATACTGATTAACCCAATCCTACCAAAGACACCTCAGTTCCCTTGAGTGGATAAACCATTCAGCCAATCAACCACCATACTTAAAACCGATTCAAGATAAAACCAAATTAGCCCTAGAAGGCCAAGTTCCTCACACGCTATAAATCCTTAGAACTCAAGTAAGCATCACAATTTTGAAATTACTACTTTACAACTCATAGCAGGATGCCAGGCAATTCAAGAGTGCTGTGTCACATCAGAAAGGTTGTCAAGAAACTTAAAACAATGATAGGCGTCTGACGACAAGAGGTTCCAGACAGTTTCCAGACAAAAAACTGCACTGTTAAACTAATATTCATACAAAAAATCCCTTATTTTCAAACAGAAAAGTCAACAATAGATTAACTACAGAATGGAGACAAGAAAAAAACGTGCAAATGATCGGTCGCAATGCCTACCAACGTAACCAGAAAAACAAGTAACAATTTTTTGTAGTAACGATATTCATTTTAGAGGTAAAGTAGCGCGGTCAATGGCAGGGCTGCTGGGCGGATCACGTCCGTGAGGCATTCGCCGATTCCTCATCCTGGCGACGTTTGAAGTCCTCGAGCGTCTGCCCGATCGTATTTACAGAGTAGCGACACTTGGGGGAGCCACAGTCACAGGTAAAGTCTTTGTACTTGATGACCCAGAACTTATCTCCGTAGTCAAATCTAGGCACAAATAAACGACAGAAGATATTAAATATCATAATAAGTCAACAAATTGCAACTGCAAAAATTCAGTTAGGAAAAAAATATATTTTCATTCTGTACAGTGCATTTTAAAGCACACCCGTTGAAGTATATGACGCACCAAAAAGGCCAGAAATTAACATGTGACAGGTTTTGAGCCCCTCTGTCACAAATGATGTATTCACGAATTTTTTTGAATATTTCAATGTTAATGAAATCGAGTAACTCCAGATAATTCTCTACAACTGATATCGAAAAGTCAGAAGCATAAAACTCATCTCACAAATTTCAGTCAGCGAGATCAGCACCACGACATGGCCAAGCCTTGCATTGAGTATAGTCGAGAACAGAACAGTAAAACAAAAATACCAACGATAACCCAACGTACCCTAGTTCGTCGTTCGCTTTGATGTCGCGATTGGCAAAGAAGCACATTCGGGGAAAGCGCAGATCCTGATGGTCGACGAAGACCTTGACAGGAGTGAGATTCGGTTCGCAGAGGTGGTTGATGAACCGACTCACGTTGCCGAACTTCGCGGCGTCCACGCAAAACGTTTCCGTGTCCTAAGCACGTTAAATTTCAACACAGAAACTATAACAGCAGCAGACTGTCGGGTAGCTACATGAAGCACCTTCATGAGGTTTCTGTAAGGTGCTATATAAATGTTCATATGCATACATATACAGGATGCCTCGTAGGGACCTTGGGCAAGTCACTTGTAATTGCTCATGCGCTTCAGCGTGAAACTCAGATTCAGCGTCTGCGCTGTAGTCGAGAGCACTTCTGATTAGAAATCTTGAAGGGGCGCTATAACAAGTGCACATACATACATACAATACATAGATACACACATATAATATATTATACGCTCTAAGCGTCCAATGCCGGAGCTCTCTCCGCTCTTCTAAGCAGGCTGAGCTTCTTGCCCCCCTGGTCGTGCGCTTCTATTAAGCAGTGCCGTGTCTTTTCTGTTTCTGGCCCTGCGACCCAGACCTGGCTCCCTGTGGAACCAATTTTAATGCCTAGAACTCTTGATACCAAATTCTATTCTACTCTCAAGACTGTTCTCTTTAGTCGGGGTTGGGTCGAGAGTGCCTCTGAGTAGTTAGTTCTTCTTGAACAGGCGCTATATAAATGTCTGAAATGAATGAATGAAGCAGTAGTTACAGAAAAAAACAAGAGACAAGAGATAAATTAACAGATAGACCAACACATATGATGGCTCAAGAAGATTGGCATGCTACACTCATCCAGGTGAGAAAAAAAGGCCGAGAAACATGTTGACAAAACGGAAAGCATTTCCACTTGCCTGATTGTCCAGATCAAAGAGATACGAATCATCGCGTCGTCTGTCTGCCTCAGCGTCCGATATGAGTTCTCCAAAATATCTGCAGACGAATAACAGACCACGCAGTCAATCAACGACTTTCACCTCAACGTAACCATAGAACATTCATTCATTCATTCATTCGTTCGTTCATGCAATTACAGAACCATAAAACTTCGATAAGCACTGTTCGTTTTGGCCGTGCTGGAGTCGGGAGCACCTCCGAGTAGTTTACTTAATGAGGTGCTATATATATACAAACTTGAATGAATGAATGAATGAATATGACATCTCTCCAAGGTAGATATATGGGATGCAGCACCGCAGTGGTATGTTCTGTGCCTTGTAAGTGGAGGTTTGCAAGTTCAAATCTACTACAAGTCACTGCATGGTGACTCTGGATATGTTGATCACCCATTACCGTATGTGAAGAAGGCAACAGGAAGTCAGCCAGTTCACTCATCCCCGAGCGACATACAAGCCAGTAGACCTGCCTTCAGGAAGAGAACTTGTGCAAAACAGTGTGGCAAAACTCTGAATCCAAATCATCATCATTACAATACACACATCCAATGAACCAGAGTGCTTCCACCCGAACACAAACTCCCATGAATGTGAAAATTGTGCATGTCACATTAGAATGCCAAAATATTCCCCGTTGTTTGTACTAAAGGGGGAAAAATCAGATGTCCAATTGTCTATGGACAGGAGATGAATTCGGGGTGATACTCACTCGCAGACGAACGACCCTTTCGATATGTTGAGCAGCGTCCGACAGCCCCAGCCACGATGATGAGTTCGGAAGACCTGTAGACGACACCTACAGAAACAACAGATTCCAAAGCAAAACCATAACCATCAACTTACAGAGCAAAAAAATATACAAAATAACAATGCGTCAAACTAAACAAGTAATCTCTTGGTCACAAAAAGGAACCCAGAAGGGAATGCAGACAGTGCACAGAGTATCGTTGGTTAGGGTCACCTATAAATGCACATTTTCTGGCGCTAGATAAAAGTTGACAGGTTAACTACGGTGAATGTAAGTATCTTGTGACGTCTAAAGATATTAGCATTCCATTATTGCAAATCAAATCTCAACTAAGAGAACGTTCGCCCATATTCTAAGCATCATAACAGCGTGAGAGGCCTGTGAAAAGAGATAAAAGTCTTCAAGCTGCAAAGAGATGCAGGCGAATTCCTCACCATAATCTTGTCACAAATTGCATGGAGAAGGTCATTCAACATTTTTCCCATCCCCAATAGCTAGTACGACTTTCTTGCTCATAAAAGTGAAGCAATTTTAAACATCAACTCACACAATGCCCAGTTGAATGACTCTGTTCTGGCAGTTGGCGTGACATTTGCACGCTCGGTTGCATTCGTAGATCAAAGGCGGATCGTGATAATTAAATTCTTCAACCAAATGACCTTCCTGTATAACGATAAACATTTATCATCTAGCTACGTGTCACCATTATTTTCAGAAAAAAACTGCATCATTTACAAAGTAATACAATAATAATAATAATAATAATAATAATAATAATAATAATAATTTTCCTTTATTGAACAATTCGGTAGACAGACCGCAACCGGTTACAGTATAGAGCAATGCAATTGAAACAATTCACAAGAACACAAATCTTAACTACTAATAGCGCAGACAGTCTGCAATACAAGGGCACTAATATTTAGCAGACCACAAAGCATGTCTATCCTACGGGGCTTCGGGAATCGAACTTGAGTTCGCTGATCTCCAGGCCAGTGTGTTATCCAATGCGCCACCGCCCCCCGACCCCACACAGATGAGGCGTTAAATAAGACAAATGCAACGCATTTATCCAAGGTTTCTGATGCTCACCAGTGTAGTGGTTAGTGCATGGGGTTATCAATAGACGACAGGTCAGGTGTTCAGATCCTAGCCACAGCAAAGATTTCTGTGAAGATTTCTGCTCCACTTGCATCCCCCAGCCAACTGAGCCATACTGAGTACACTGACCTCATACTGAGTACACTGCAACAAGGCAATTACTTTTAACTCGACACTGTTTTGCATATAAACACGACATCACTTTCTGCTCAGGTTTTTAACTACAAAATTAAGCAAAGAAGATAATCACTTTCGTTAGTAGCAATATCTGTGACAATAGGAGCTAGCACAATGAGAAAGAAAGCCATTACCTTGTCATACCAGCACTTGATACTGCTACGCATACAGTTACAATTGATCGTGGAACATTCTTCCCTGCCGCTCCCTCCTTCTTTACACGTGCACATCTACAATCGTAATCCATTGTTGTATAATAGCAAGTAAGTAAGCCTCCTTCCTTACAGTTACACATCTACAGTAGTAATCCATTGGTGCATTGCATTGCAAGTAAAATCTTTATTACTCTATACATGTGCTAAATAAATGGTACACGAAAATTGAATAAAATGACCGCACGTCAAAGTACCGACGCACAATAATATTAGAAAACATGATGATTAGTATTGTACAGCATCCTCTCCGTGAATTCACTTCTTGCGGCAAAGTAAGAGAGTGGAATCACATACATTGCTGCACAGTCTATACAGACCATTACTGTGCATATTGCATTATTATTTACATCCATACATACTTAAATCCCTCCATACCTCCACCCAAAACCTTCCCTATACACCCACCCATCAGTGATATTGAGCAGTGAAGGATTTCCAGCACAGGTCCATCTGTCTGAAATGATCTTCCACTGAAGATACGCTTGTTACCAATGGTTGACTCATCAGTGTTTTACAGGCTCCTGAAGACCTATTTGTATCACCGTGGTAGGACTGGGAGTGCCTCTGGGTGGGCTACCTGATGGAGCACTATATAAATTCTTGAAATAAATGAATGAATGACCAAATCGCTTGGCAAACAATTGCATACTAAATAACCGAACATTAAATGACCGAACACAAGTGATCAAGCACAAAGTGACCAAATAGTAAATGACTGAAATACACTAAATGACCGAGTATAAAATGACCGAACACAAGTGACCAAATAGTAAATGACTGAAATCCACTAAATGACTGAGCATAAAATGACCGAATAAAAATGACCGAGTACTAAATGACCGAAACTCAATGATTCGGTAGATAAATCAACCGACCCGGAGACTCGTAATCACGCGATTAATGTTGATCGTGTTCGTCTCGACGTAATCAGCGACGTACGTAAAGTCTTCCGGAACTCCGAGGTTGTCAACGCCGTTGACAACGGTCACAGGATTGAATTCACGGCCCAGAGAAACATCGCTGTTTTAAGGCAAAAAAGACCGTTAAATTCACACCACAGTCAATATTCAAAATGATAAATTATGACCAAACAAGCATCAAATGTGTTTCATCATTTAATATAAGTAAATTATAATAAAACTACGCAGGGTGATGTAACATGGTGGACTGTCAGTAACAAGCTTGGTCATGGATCAGAAGGTTGTGGGTTCAAATCCGTGTGATGACCAATGGCAAGCTGTCTGTATATTATACACAACTCTGTTACCCAGCCGGAGAATTTGGTAATGGTGCAAGCCAGGAAGTAAATGTGATGTCCTGGTTTATCAATTCATTATGGGGATTCATATAGTGCTTTTTCAAGGTGACTACTCAGAGGCGCTCCCGGTCGCAGCATGGCTAAAAAGGAGTTTTGAGATGTGCATAGAAAGAATGAGAGTGGACTCTGGGTGACAAAAAGAATGAGAGTGGACCCTGGGAGACAAGTGCAGCGAAAAAATCAGAGGGAGCCCGTTTGAAAGCGACGGTCAACCACTGAGAAGGAGAGGCATTTTATAAATTCATAGACACAATACAACACAAGCTACACGAAAACTAAGAATCTTTCCGTCTGTATCATCATTCCTAGAGATGCTACGAAGGGATTGAAGAACTCACTGATGAACCAAGCGTTCCGGTCGGTTTGGACGGAGTGCTGCGGATCGCTTGATGTGCTGGTTGATGAGAAGAACGGATCGGGTCGAAGTACTTTTCTCCGGACAGCACTACAACAAGAAATATGAGATGCATGCGTCAGAAACAAAGGCGAGCCAAGACAATGCTGGATAGGTAATGCTTATCTAATCCAACCTAAAATAAGTAAATATAAGTATATATAAGTATGCATAAGTATAAGTATATATATATATAAATAATATAAGTAAATAAATGTTTAAAGCATATGTTTAAATGTAAATGTAAATAATAATAATGTAAATATAAAGTAAACGTTTAAAGTATATAAACTTTATAAAAGTATATAAAGTATATATAAGTATATATAAGTATATAAATATAAGTATATATATAATATAAGTAAATATAAGTAAATAAATGTTCATCTAATCCAATCTAATATAAGTAAATAAATAAATCATTGAAATGGAAGTTAAAGTCAGTTTCCATACCTCAGCCGGTGTCATGTCGGCTTTGTTGAGCGCACCAGCATCAGCGCCACGCATCAGCAGAAAACTAAACAAAAAACAAAACAAGACAATAATAATTATATCAACGTATTATTTCAATAGAAATATGTTCATCCATCTACATCCTTGCGCAAGCTACGGTGCTATATATATTTCCGTACTATTATTACTTTTATTATAATACTTCGAATGAAATTTTTTATTTCTAATCCAAAAGAGTAAAAGCAATTATTCAATTGGACCAATTATATAAACATGGTCCTACTTATTAATAGCGAAGTACTGTCACAAGTACTGTATTGTAGATCTACAAATTTATAAAGCGCCTCTCACAATGCACATCAATCAGTGGCACCAGTGCGAACGATCCAGAAATGTACTTCGAGTACCAGTTAATAACAAAGAACGTGTCAATGCAGAGAGCTCTGATTCCAGAGTGCAGTACCAATGAAGGCAAAAGCTCATTAAATAACAACAGAAACAAAAACTAAAATTTCAAAAATCAGTAATCCAAAATCACGCTGAAACTTCATCCTCAGTAGAAGACGTCGGTCTAAAGAAAACAGGCAACAATCAAAGAACAAAATCCTAACTTACGAAACGCATTCATAGTGATCCTGACGAGCAGTTATGTGTCTGTAAAAAAGAAAATACCAGCAACTACAATCAATCAATCAATCAATATATACTTTGTTGATCATCGTAAACACATAGTACAGCACAAGTCAATAGTTCAGATTGTCACGTGTAATGGTGTCAAAGAGGTAAACCCATAGGAACGTAAGGTAAGGTTCCACCAACAGGGTCGCCCTAATTATGTTAAGGATCAATCAATCAATCAATCAATCAATCTCTGTAGAACATTAGCATCTTTACACAATAGCGTAATCATGGTGTAACACCCGGTGTTGACAAACCAAATGAAAGAAGAAAATTGCTTTTCAGCAAGCAATTATATAAGGCCTAGTACCAAGCCTGTCGTGCTTTCTCTGTGGCTGACCATAGGTCTGGAATGGGTTACCGCCATTCCTGCACTTGCTGCCAAGGTTCCCTCTGACACAGTCTATCGCAATCTTAAAACTGTCCTTTTTAGTCAAAGTTGGGTCGGGAGTGCTCCTGAGTAGTAACCTTGAAGGGGTCCCAAATAAATCCTTGTAATGAATGAATGAATGAATGAAAGTGTGCAAGGTAGAGCAAAGAAGGACCAAGATAATGATTGAGCACTATGAATGGCTAAGCAACCAGTACTGTGGCCTAGTAACCAGTACTGTGGCTAAGCAACCAGTACTGTGGTTAAGTAACCAGTACTGTGGCTAAGTAACCAGTACTGTGGCTCAGTAACCAGTACTGTGGCTAAGCAACCAGTACTGTGGTTAAGTAACCAGTACTTTGGCTTAGTAACCAGTACTGTGGCTAAGCAACCAGTACAGTGTGGCTAAGTAACCAGTACTGTGGCTAAGTAACCAGTACTGTGGCTAAGTAACCAGTACTCACAGAGGTCGATCTCCATGTTCGTTGGCACATTCCACGTCACAGCCGGAGTTGAGAAACATCTCTGCTATCCTGCAACAGCCGGCATAGGCCGCCCAGTGCAGACCGGTGTTCAACTCCTACAAAAGATGCAACAACATAAAAAAATCACAATCTAATGACTACCATATAATTATAGTGACATTACGACGCTCAAGATGGTTGCTAATGCACGCTGAACATTTTCCACCGGGAATCACTCCAAGTTTGCCGTGCCACTTTGGAAGGGGATTTCAAGAAAAGCCAGGAACAGTGCATCCAGTCATCAGGTGAAATCATGAAATCATCAACAACAACAAAACGTAAACAAAATGCATACAAATAACATAACATAGAAAATCTCCGAATGCTGGTGTCAAAAAGACAGACCTAAATGGTCAATAAACCTGCCACTTCACAAGGTAGCCACTCAACCTCTCACATTGTAACACAAACTAAGCTATTTAAGTAAACATCGTGTGTGCACAGATGTAACTATGCTATCTAAAGATTTACATAGCGTCTCTTACAGAATGACTACGCAGAAGCACTCTTAGTACGAAAATTCTGGGGGGGACGGGGGGACAAGAAACACCTTCAAAGAATGGGTGATTGATTACAAAAATCGAGCCATTTATGTTAATGCCCTAAGTTACTAAATGCCCATCAGTTAACAAAGAGAACAAGCATTAGTAAGTGCAAATCTTAACCAGCAACCAATGCTGATCAAGTCTCGGTTTAACTTTTTAACTAAGAGTGCATAAGAAAGCATGGGATCCAATGCAGCTTGTCATTACATGGCAGAATGAGCAATAAAAACAGGTCAACTCAATCTCAGCATAGAATGTCGCTCGTCAACTCAACTGTGGACTAATCTCATAGGTTTTATAATTCCGGTAAGATATTACATTTGTATAGCTTCTGAATGTCAACAAAATGATCAAATCCACTTAAACTCAAAATAAAGTTTCTGACATTACAGCTATCACATTAGAACGCACTGAAAAAATTCTAGATTTTGAAGGCCGGTGGCCCAGTAGTTAACACACCGGTCTGGAGATCAGCGGACGCGAGTTCGATTCCCATTGCCCTCCCCCCGTTGGGCGGACATGCTTTGTAGGCTGCTATTAGCACAGTTGTATTGCAGGCTGTCTGTTCTGTTAGTAGTCAAGATTTGTGAATTGTTTCAATGTACACCGTAACTGGCTGCGGTCTGTCAACCGGATAATTCAATAAAGAAAATAAATTATTATCATTAGACTCTGAATTACCAACATCACAGTAGTCACCAGATTAGATTACCCGGTAGATCAGTCACTGCATAAAACAACTCAGCTGCAATAGAAGAGCAACTGTACCATCTATGACAAGTACTTATATCTACAAGTACCTATATCTGTGACAAGTAGTTATATGCACAAGTACTTATATCTATGACAATTACTTGTACATGTACTTATATCTATGACAAGTACACCTACTTTGTCCTGAATGTTTGGATTGGCTCCCATCTTCAGCAGGTACTTGACGGTAGTTATGTGCTTGTACTCCGTTGCCCATATCACAGGAGTCCATCCACCATCATCCTACGCAAACATCAAAACAATCAAGTATTAGCCAGCTATCAGTGGTGCATGGTAGACTCCAACTGGTCAAAGTACTTGGCTGGTACTGCACAGACTCGTCTTAAGTACCTGTTCAGGTAGTCACCGTCGAAAAGACCTTCAAAAAAGTCTTCGAAGAACAATTGATCACTCAGAGCACCTTTGATGTGTTCTGTCATATTGTTGAGGCTACGCTTCTTCTGAGCTTTGGCAGGAGGACATTTATCAAAATACAGAACTTTGTACTGTGTAAATAGCGTATAGACACCTCAATGACTTGATGTGCAAGCTGCTCCCTGCATGATCTTCCCGCTCCCTTCGTACTGCTGACCACAGTGATCTACTTGTAGCTCGGTCACGAACCTCATTAACCCAGCATCGGGTTTTTGCCAAATATTGTGCGTTCCTCAATGTGGAATAACCCCGCCTGCAATTTGCAGCAGGATTCTGGCGGGGTCTTCACCAGCATGTCTTCGGTGCTCTTTCCACGGGCCTGTCACAAATAGCTCTGCTTTGAGAAGTGCTTTACAAATGTTCCTATTAGATTAGATTAGATAATGGCCCCCTCTACATCTGCCTGTTGAATCCAAGTCACATACAATCTGCAAAATTCATTAGCAAAGACTAAAGACTACTAAAGACTGCTCAAAACTATTTTATCCAAATCAAAACTAGTTTGCTCTGCTAGAGTCAGGACTCAGGAGCACTTCTGAGTAGTCCCCTTGAAGAGGCAATGTAGAATTTCTTGAATGACTGAATTACACGAGTCTCTAGATGAATAAGAAAATAAATCGTGTGTAATGATGAATTATAAATCACGATGACGTCTGCAACTCACCTTCACGTTGACATCCATCTGATAGTTTTCAAGCAGGAAGTGAATTATGTCAAGTTGGCCCGATTTAGCCGCCAAATGGAGAACCGTCATACCATCAACAGCCTAGCAAACACAAAACATCCTTCACTTATGACATCAACTCAATGTTGACAATGCAAGTCAGAAATGCGTTAAGCAAGACATAGGAAATAAACAGGATTCCTGAAGTCAGAAACTGTTTGTTTCCTCTTTGAGCAATATAGTCATCCGCAAGAAGAAATTCTTTTTCATTCGTTCATTCTATGGACATATATAGCGGCCTTCAAGAAACCTGCAAACTCTTCATTGAGGGCACGGTGATGGAGTGGGTATGTTCGTTGCCTTGCAGCCTGAGGGTTCCAGGTTCGAATCTACCTCAAGCCACGTATGGAACCTGAGCAAGTTCTTCACTCGCAATTGACTGTGCGCTTCGGCGTGAAACTCCAACTCAGTGTCCGCATTGTAGTCGGGAGCGCCTCTGACTAGAAAGCATGAAGGGGCGCTGTAGTAAATGCGAGAAATAAACTATGCATTATGCATACAGCTTTCCTTCATTCTATGTAAATGCACCACATAAAATTGTCTCATGAATATTCATAGTGTTAACATTATTAATTGGACTGGTACCCTGTAATGCAGTGAACCGCCTGCTCCGACTAGAATCTCGAGTAAGGCAAGACGACCGCTGACTGCTGCCACCATGATCGGAGTGTAAAGGCTAAGATCGAGCGAATTCGGCAAAGCACCAGCCTGCAATTCAGAAAACAACCAGTCAGATTCATCATTCAATTGACCAATCAGATTCATCATTCAATTGACCAATCAGATCCATCATTCAATTGACCAATCAGATTCATCATTCAATCGACAACAAAGAGCTCTGATTGGACGATTTGACTTACAGTTGATGCTTAGGATAAGAATTTTACATGAGGCTCTGGCTAGAACATCACAACGGCCCAGGGTTAGAATTTTACATAAAGACCAGGGTTAGAATCTCATATAAGGCTCAGGGCTAGAATCTTACATACAGCTCACGGTTAGAATCTTATATAAAGATCAGGGTTAGAATCTCATATAAGGCTCAGGGCTAGAATCTTACATACAGCTCACGGTTAGAATCTTATATAAAGATCAGGGTTAGAATCTCATATAAGGCTCAGGGCTAGAATCTTACACACGGCTCATGAGCTAAATGTGTCGTTACATCAAATAAACATCAAAATCAACAACAATATTTTAGTGTTGGGTGAAAATCAATTTTCCGGCTGATCTCGAAAGTGACAAGCGATGTCTCTTTTCACGGCCGAGATCACACAAATAAGCGAATTAGCTCGGATGCTTTCTGCGTAAAAATAGCTACCAAAGATTTTACCCTGGAGGAGATTTGACCCCCAACCTTTTGACTGACAGTCAGTATGCTAGCCACAACACCATCGAACGATGAGTGGTCAAGGAGGAAAAAATACCTGGAGCAATAGCTTGACGACTTCTTTCTGGCCGTGTCGAACAGCTAAGTGGAGACAGCTCTCGCTGTAGTCGTCGGGTCGAAGATTTGGGTCGATTCCTTCGTCTGTAGAATCACACGGACACAAGCCACGCAATTACAAACATACTATAATCTTCGATTTTCTTAAAATAAGACAAATCCGGGTAATATATACCGCACCCAGTTACATGTCGAAGCACATTAAATGGAAACAAAAACTTCATGTGAACAACTGAACAAAACAGCTATCGATGGCCTGCAATGATGACCATCGGAATAAAGTTTTTAAAAATACTTTACTCGTAGAACAAAAAGATGCGGTCTAGGGCGTAAGTTACAAGTGGTTTTTTGCTAGAGATAGAAAAAGGCTTTGCAGCTCAGACTGCTCTATCAATACCTAGAACAAGGCTTGCAAACAGATGGGATATAATATTATAATCTCGATCTTTCCATTGAAAGAATCGGTGAAGTTGAAGACATGCTTGTTCATATCAACCGAATACGCAAACCCATCGAAAGGGATGTTGCGGTGCATTTTGCAATACCAATTTGCACTTTAACCCTTTAATGCCGGAGGGTATAGGATTTCCCATACCATTTAACTACCATCTCGGCATTAAAGTATTCACATAATAATAATAATAACAATAATTGCCCCCCAAAACGCAAATCTACAGAAAGGCATGTTGCGGTGTATTTTGCAATACCAATTTGCACTTTAAAAGTCTTCACATAATAATAATAATAAACAGAAAATGAAATGGAGTTAGCACTAGCCATGCAAATTCTGTTATTAGCATAGCATATACGAAGACGTTAAAGTCTCACCTATCATATAAAGAACTCGATCCAGTTCTCCGTTCTTGCACGCTGCATAGAAGCTCTTGGCGCACGGACGAATCTTCTTCTGCCTGAAACATCAAATTCAAAAGGCTGTCCATAAATTACATATAGTCTGCCATCATAATATCCATAAATTACATATAGTCTGCCATTATAATAAGCAAGCGAATGTTGAAAAGCACCCGGCCGGCCGTAGTAACGGTTGATGAAACAATTACCGGTTCGTAAAATTGAACATTGAGAAAAACTGTCAAAATGACATCAATATTGAAATCAAAGGTCTCGACTGGACCAAGATGCGTTTCATTTCGATCTGGCACCCTGCTTCTCAGCGCATCTGCTGCGCTTGTTTGGCAGTGCCTTCTTGGTCACACTTCATCATACAGTTGGTCTGAACATAGTCAACCTGTCTCTGACCTCACAGCCCAATAAATTCTTCGATCTTCAGCAAGGAGGCGGAGGGTATTTTGTTCTGCATGCTCGCGTTTCCATCAGCGACGAACCTTTCGATCGTGGGTCCAGCTATCTGGAATGGCCTCCAATAAGCATTGTTCAAATCTTACCCTTTTAGCGCTGGCTGGGCTAAGTAGATCTCCCGAAGAGGCGCCATAGAAATTATCGAAATGAATAAAGGAATGAATCTACTATACTTGCAAAATGATGCGCAACAAACTCACTTTTCTTTCCCGAGAGCCACAAGCGCAGCAATGGAAGCTTCCAGTTCTTTTCGATTGATTCCAAGCGAATTCGATTCTACAAAATGGAAAACGATCAGTTAAAAAATTATAAGATGCCTGACCATAACCAATCATCTAAATTGCAAAGAATGCTCATTGTTCACATATTTCTTCAATTCAAAGCAGGTTTCAACACTGCTTTGTAAGGCACACTTGTAGCAGCGTGGTCGTTTCATGACGCCACATAAATTGTCGTAATCATCATTTTTATCATTGTTTAACATGGTAGACGAATGGTAGGGCGCTTGCCTTCTTACATGTGACCCATCTCACCAAAAGCAGGCACATTTTACATACACGCTTCTTAGATAATGACCAAAATGTGATAAAAACTAAATTTCCATTTTTTTACAGAAAATTATAAATAAATATGTTTTCAATACATCAAAACAACAATTTGTGAAAAAATCTTATTTTTAATTATACTTCTGATGATTTTGAAGTTTTATTTTTAAATAAACAATGACTTTTCCGGAATTTTTCCATTTTCTCACCATTGATTCCCATATTCAACATAAAGATAGCATAACAAATGAGGCATGAGCGGAAAGTCAGACTTTGTTCTAGCCTATTGTGCAATCCGTTTATTTGTCACAAATTTAATTCAATTCTGAACATGGCTGCTAAAGAATTTTGCATTCCAAAGTTATAGAGACTTTGAAATGCATTTTCTTCAGAATTGTAATTCGAATGGTTGAACCATATTTTTACTCAACACTCTGGACATGAACATGGTAGAACAATAAGATTTGTGTCATTTTAAAGAAGAGACTACATTCTTTTAAAAGAGGTAAGCCACTCAATTTGTACAAAATCCGATATGCACCTGGTTTTGGTCAGATAGGTCACATATGGAGCAGAGGTTCAATCCATCCTAAGATGGTTTCAGTGTGGGGACGTTGAGCAATTCCATCACACGCACAGCCGCTCAGCACCATACATTTATGCTCAGTCAATAGATAGTGCTTAATAAATTCATTAAAATACAATAGCCTCTAGAGCATTGCATTGCCAACAAGAGATTAAGTTGGTTTTGTATACAAAGAATTTAGCCATCCGGAAAAAACTCATTATCATTTTCAAGACAACACTCTGAAGTATATTCATCCGTCATGTACCTAATTTCAACTTGGTCTTAAGGCACTACAGAAAACAGTAGCCAGTATTGTCACAAAAGCTGAAAGAATTTTCTATGTAGACACCGAAAGCAAACACATGTCTTA
This sequence comes from Lumbricus terrestris, assembly GCA_949752735.1. Taxonomy (NCBI): domain Eukaryota; kingdom Metazoa; phylum Annelida; class Clitellata; order Crassiclitellata; family Lumbricidae; genus Lumbricus; species Lumbricus terrestris. The sequence goes on from OX457050.1 coordinate 30,088,061, forward strand.
GAGCTGCATAAACTCTAAATAGGGAAACAGCATCTGCTGCAACTTGAGATAGAACTGAACGCACCTTCTGGCTGACTGTTCTTTGACGTGGCGCTTGAAACACTCTGCCTTCTTGCGGCTGAAAACCCAAGTCTGGCGTTTCTCGAGAGCCTGCTGCAATAAAAAGATAACCAGCCTCAGCACGATGAACAGCTATTAGTGTGGGATTACCTGACATGACCTCCCCTTCCTACCTGACATGACCTCCCCTTCCTACCTGACATGACCTCCACTTCCTACCTGACATGACCCTACTCTTCGTCCCTTCTGTAATTTATACGGTAATATTCAAATCTGCTCAGATTCCAATCATCAAGAAATTCAACAATCGTAAGCGCATGAATAAAGATAATAAGAACTTCTTGTCAAGAATGATGTTCAGAAACGTATATTAGCCGCTGCCTCTATAAGGAAACTAGATACCGAAATTCCAGCTGCAAAGACACTTGTTCCGGACAATCCATTAGGCCATAAAATAGAAACTATATAGAATAATATAGCCTTTATTTCTATTGTACCAAACATACAGCGAATGTACCTAGCATATGGCTATTGTACCTAACATACAGCTAATGTACCTCGCACACAGCTATTATACCTGACATATGGCTATTGTACCTGATATACAGCTAATGTACCTGTCACACGAGTATTGTACCTGCCATATGGCTATTGTACCTGCCATATGGCTATTATTGTACCTGACATATGGCTATTGTACCTGTCACACGAGTATTGTACCGAAATATGGCTATTGTACCTGACATATGGCTATTATTGTACCTGACATATGGCTATTATTGTACCTGACATACAGCTAATGCACGTGACATACGGCTATTGTACCTGATATACGGCTATTATTGTACCTGACATATGGCTATTATTGTACCTGACATACAGCTAATGCACGTGACATATGGCTATTGTACCTGACATATGGCTATTATTGTGCCTGACATATGGCTATTATTGTACCTGACATACAGCTAATGCACGTGACATACGGCTATTGTACCTGATATACGGCTATTGTACCTGACATACTTTGAGGCATTTTGTGACGACGAGAACAGTTCTGTTGCCTGCAGAACGACACTCTGCTGAACGGACTGAGCAGCACAGTGAAGACAGAGGTAGCCCTTCTCGTGGAAAACCTGACAGCGACGGTGGAAAGTGTGCACCTCACCGGTGGAAGACTGCTTGCATTGATAAAATTCACCCTAGGTTTAAAAAACGGAAACAAACATATAATGCATCCATTTCTGTTTACAAGAACTTTGAAATGTACTGTCACGCTAAGAGGTACTTCAATGGTTGCTCAAATGTAACGCCTTCTGCGGGTCAGTGTGCATGCGCGGACGAGCGCCTGGCGACCTCTAGGGATGATGTGACGCAGTCGTGCGTTGCGAGTAATAACGTTCGCGATGTTACAGTCGTTCGCTTAGTGTCTCAAGTTTCCACGCATACACACATACCCACACCAGCACATATTAGCACGGCAAAAAAGCAGTTTCGAGTTTAATTTTTAAACTGCTTCAGTGAGATCCCCAGGAAGCAGACATAGCTACTGTGGGAGCCCATTCCAAACAAATGGAACAAGGTAGCCTTAAGAACAGTGAGAAAAGAGACAGAGACACGTCAATAGGCATTCCTCTACATATCCGTAGTAAGATCTTATTGGGGTGTCATCTTCAGCCCATTGCTGCTTGAAGTCTTTCTTATTTCCTTGGGGCTGTCATGCTGAGAGCACCTCTGAATAGCTAGTCTGTAAGAGGCGCTTTATAAATGCCTATATACAATACAATACAATCCAGCCAGGAGGGCCAGCCACAGAGAAGGCACGGCACTGTGTGAATGCAGTTCGCGAGTGACTCATATCAATTGTCACCTATGCACCATAGGCGCAACCACCCTATGGGACCCACGGGACGCGTCCCCCAACTTTTGAGTGGTCCCCTAACTTTATTATTATGGTCCCCCAACTTTTAGGATGTGATTCATTATGGTCCCCCAACTTTTAGGATGTGATTGCACCTATGCTATGCACCAACCTGAACACAGAACTGGCCACAGCCTGGACAGCATTGATGGTCTGATAGAAGCTGCACGTGCCTATCGCACATCGCCATGAATGGGATCCGAGTTGACGGACGCACGATCTTCTTGTTCGTCCATCTTCGCGTACAACCAACAATCTAAAGAACAGAAACAAAGCAATTAAAACAAAAATCTGACAACAATGATTTTTAAAGTCTGCTGTAACAGTGCAGGTGCCAACTGTAGAAGAGCAGAAGGTTGAAAACCATTCACAATAGTCACTTGATCTACATTTTGAATTGTTGCATCTTAATTGACTTACATTCTGAATTGTAGGACTGATATTGAACATAGGAGTTAGTTTTCCTAAAATAATTTAATTAATTATCTGTTCAATTGAATAATTTGCATGCTTAAATCAAAACAATTGAGGCCTGTCAATGTAAGCAGTTGCATACTGGAAATCGGGGTTCAATCCTGTTTAAGCTGCTGCTTTTGTAGGACTTCATTTGTACTTAATGATTGCCTGTTTAATATGCACTGATGAATAGAGTATAATTTGACCAATCAACATCGCAAATTGGTGTACAATGGAACATAAGATCTTTCGACAGACCTGTACGTTCACTGTTCAGATACTGATTCAAGTAGTCTAAATCTCATTATTATTCATTCATATCGAATATTCATACAGAAAACTACTAAGTGATTGATCCAACTCCAGAACAGCTATAAACAAGTAAAAGAAAAGAACGTAGGAGAGAGCGGCCAGGGAAAGAGGTGAAGTTCCATGTCAAGGAGACCATCACAGGGAATGCGTGATTCTGCCTGGTACAGATGTGGGCAAAACGGACAAGTGGGTGAAGGAATCAACAGCCATTTGCATGGAGGACAGGCAACAGTGCTTGCAAAGAAAAGCCCAGTAGACAGCACCAGCTAGGGCAGCTGTCCATATTTGTTTGTAAGTCCACTACTTATAGCATCCCTTCAAGGATTTCTACTTAGAAGCGCTACCGCCTTCAGTGCAGACACTGAATCGGAGTTTCACACTGAAAAGTGGAGCAATTGCGAGTGAAGGACTTGCTCAAGGTCCCTACGTGGCAGCTTGAGGTGGATTCGAACCTGCAACCCTCCGGCTGCAAGGCGAAGAACATACCCACTACACCACCGCACCCCATGCAATCTGCTACTCAGAAGGGATATTTATCATACGAGCATCATACAATCATACATGCCAGTAGGTACATAAGTATGCGTACCAGTATTTACATAAGTAAGTGCACCAGTATTTATATAAGTATGTGCATTAGTAGGTACACAAGTATGAGTACCAATCGGTACACAAGTATATCTACAAGTACTTAAATAAGTATGTCTACCCAGTATATACACAAATATATGTACCAGTATTTACATAAGTATGTGTCTAAGCTTACATTAATAGTATAAGCAACATTTCTTAACAGTGATAAATGAAATGAACAAATCTGTCCGGATTTCACTCCACAACTGGTATAGCTTGGAATGCCGCTCATTCCAAGCTGCCGCTCTGAATGCCGCTAACCTTTCCATCGATGGACTCGAGAGCCTGACAGGTTGCCACGTTGCCTAGACTTATTGTAACAGACTGTTGACAACAGCAATGCTGCTTCAGATATCCATTGCTTTCGGAGTTTGCATGCTGCAGATGTCACAAACACAAAAGCAGAATAAATCATTTATTAAACACAAAAGCAGAATATATCATCATTAAGCAAGGGTTTCATTCAGGACAACTCAGTCATGGTAAAAACGTAATTTTCGAATAAACCTAATAACGAAAAGATAAAATAAGCAAACAAGAAAATAAAATACTCAAACGATGACTACATTTTAAAGAACCAACAACACACTCTAGATTGGAAAAGCACGAGTTTTTAAACACTGAAAATGGCTCATATTTTTAAGGACATTCTAAGGAAGTTCCATAAAAGGTATGGATACACCAGTGTAAGAGGTGCAATGACTGGTAGTCTGGTACATGCAATGAATAAGCTAGCTTTATTCCAATCCAGTCAGCAAGTCTCAATCCCTGGACAGAAGACCATTCAGATATTGCACCAAAACACAGTCTTTGCAACGTCTTAAGCCATCTTAGCACGCATTCCAGCTCCTGACTTCTTGGATATAAATCCGAACTCTCCAGTAGCAAATACAGAATACAAACTCACTTCTCAACAACCACAGATTGCAAGTCTTTCTATTCAATTTTGAATAAATTACAGAAGGCCCCATATAAGTACAACCCTATGCAGCTATCTTACAATGCTAGATTAGTTCAGAAACAGCAACATCTTGAGTTCTTATATGTCATCGATATTGTCATCAAATTACATTTTCATATAAAATTACAAGAATCGTAACCCTAACCAATGGAAATCTCAAGAAATGAGTGAAACTTCACACCCCTGAAGAACAATAATTAATATCAGTTCAAAAATTTACGATGAAAATGTTGCAAAAAAATCTGAATAATGGGCACACTTTATTTTAAAACGTAATATACGAACTGGGATACCCGTAAATAGCTCTGGATTAAAATGCAAGCACATATTTGTATAGGAATAGTCCATTTGTGTGTGTTTGTGTGTCCTTGTGTGTGTGGGGGAGGGAGGGTCCGTATGCATGTGTGGGTGGGGTGTGCATTTGAGCATTTGTGCATAGATGTCACAATTAAATTTAGTAGACCAGTCTCAAATCTTCGAAGGAATGTCAATTTTCTTTTGTGCAATGATGTGTATTATTATGTAAATTGTGAAATAAAATGAACTTGAAGTTGAAAAATGAACTTGATCTGCAGACTATCTAACGCGCCAACGTGGGGTGATTTACAACAACAGTGATGCAATATTAGTCAGATTAGATAAGATTAGAACAGAGTCATGTAGTAAGAAACTGACCGAGGAGAGTTCATCAGACGACTGGTTGACCGAGGCTTCCGGTGATCTAGGTGGCGTAACTGGATAACTTATCTTATCGGACGCTTTGCGAGGTAGTTTGACAGAGAAATTCTGCAAACGTCAAGTTTACAGAACATTCGTCACAAATAATACGTAAGAAATATTTGGCTGAAGCTGCCCGAGACAAAAAGGCTGCGGAGAATCAATTCAGACGTATTGAAAGCATTGATCAATACTTCATCCATTCATTCATATCAGGAATTTATATAGCGCCCTTTCAAGAAGTCCACTCAGAGGCGCTCCCATTCCAATTCAAAAACAGGGTCCACGTTCCAAATTAAACTATAAATAAAGTTTACATTATAAAACCATAACTGAACTATAACAGATTTCAACTTGAAATGATGCGAGAGAGACAACCCTGAGTGCCAGTGGGCAGCCATAGGTGCAAGAAATTTATTTTCTCAGCATTGGCATGTAATGCAGGATGGGCTAGTTGTTCCAAACAGTGTTGGCTAGTTACTTTTTAAAAGTAATCAGTTACAGTAACTAGTTACTGGACTGCGGAAAGTAACTAGTTACTGTAACTGATTACTTTTCCAAAAAAGTAACTAGTTACTGATTACAGTTACTTTTCAAAGTAACTATAGTTACTTTTAGTTACCACAGGTCCAATTTCATTGATTGGGTCTTTTAGCATGTAGTCACCACTCACCAGAGTAATAGTCTGTATCGCAAAAATAAGTAACTACACATCACGTTGAGCTGCTCGCAGTGTTCACTGTCATTGATGAAGATGATTTAGTTGCAAAGTTGCCAATGCTGCTACTGTCACTTAGCTAATAACTAAAGAAATGAGTTCACTTTTTAGTTTCGCTAAAAGTTGAAATTTTAGTCAAACTTTTGCCCATCGCTGACCAGGAATGTAGTTGAGTCCACCTGAGCAGAGTCCGAGTTCAAGTCCGAGTCCAGCTAAGCTGAGACCGAGTCGAGTCCGAGTCCAAAGGAGTTTGAGTCCGAGTCACTAAGGACCGAGTCCAAGTCCGAGTCCAGTAACATCAACACTCAATATAATGACATAGAAAAGGTATCGATAATATTTATAGAAAAAGGTTTTTAATGTAATTTATCAAAATTGAACTTTAAAAATACTGAACTAAGTTTAGATAAAGTTTTGTTCAATAATCTAGCGCAATGGAATGGATACAATTCTTCCACCGCCAAACACAAGTTCAACACTCACATCTTGTGAAGTCTCTTATGTTGAGATTTGCGGCCAAAACTGCCACTCATTAGCAATGCCTCTACTTTTAAAGAAAATATTCTGAGTATGTGGTTTGGGGAGATGGGGTCTATCCGCTATGTTAATATCATCTGCCTTCCAATACCCAAACATAGACCAATTAAGTGCTACGACCCTGCCTGCATGCCTGTTGCAATCCGTATATTGTGTAGTATCTGATCTATTAATGGTTCCAAGATCACAAGCCACAAATAAACACGTCCAACCCTATCCTCAATTGTTTTATCCATAAACATCTAGATAGATTAAAAGTATATGTCATAAATTATATCGGCCTATTCGATCAGCCTATTCCTGCCAAGTCTATTAAGGTGTCAAAATATCAACTCGATTTCAACTGTACGAGTGCCATGAGTGGCACCTGGTTATGTTTGTGTATCTATACTTCTATAGGCTCATGTTCAAATAATGTTCATACTCGCCCATCCCGTAACCCAACGCCGACCATACATCAAATACGCTAAATACGCTTACACCTGTAATTAACTTCGATCACTCTGCATATGGTCAGTGGTGCCCAGCCATCCGTCACATTACTTCGATGTCAGGTTGTTTACTTAACCACGATCCAGTGTCTTAAACCCCTAGGCTAAAAGGGCTCCTTTGTCTGAGCTGAGTGACCAAGAAAGCAGACGAAATGTTTGAATTGGTTGTGGCAATAAACAATGGCCTGTTCCACGGAGAGTAACGAAAAGTAACTTGTTGTTTTAGTTATCATTACCTGGTGAAAGTAATCAGTTACTGTAACTAATTACATTTTCCGAAAAGTAACTAGTTACTGTAATAGTTACCTCAAAAAGTAACTAGTTACTAGTAACGCGTTACTAGTAACGAGTAACGCACAACACTGGTTCCAAACAGCACTCACTCTTCCAAGCAACTATGTATTACTGGGAAAACAATGCAACTCATTGTTAGTGTTGAAGCAAACTTGAAAACAGAATACATCTTCAACATCCCCTGCTTGTCTCTTTTCATTATATCTCCCGTGGGCAGAAACATGAGTTTACGGGTGAACTGGAATGGTCTCCCTATGGAGCTCCTCTCCATTCTCTGACCCTCTCTCCAATATTCTTCTCACCTCAAGACTCTTCAGTTTAACTGTTCTTTAGTTGTGTGAGTTGTGTGTGCCTTTGAGTTTCAGTTTTATTGTTTAACAACAATGAATGTGTATATTCCTTTTGTACAGCTATAAAGAAGAATCAACATAATACTCACGTCTGTAGAAGACGATGAAGACATAGAAGCTCTGTCCGTGGTATCATGTTTTGACGTAGCTTTCCCAGGAGAAACCGGATATGATTCGCCAGCGTGTGACATCAACTTCTGTCTTTTTGATTCTAGTAACAGAAGCAAAATTTCATATGAAGAAAAGTTTTCCACATTAAAAGTTGAAACTACATTGATGTACTTAACTACGTCAACTCCTTCCTTCACCGAGGTCTTAGGTCAGCATGAAGAAATTTCAAATACCTCACATATATGCAAATAACTTTACCGTGACAAAATGTCTACTTAGATGGTAAATTAGTTTTCTTAATTAATATCATGCATTAATTAAATACCACTATCAAATCACCAAAGATCAATGGTGCGGAAAAATTCAGTAACGACTTTCTCAACTACCTCATGGAAAGCTCAAACCTGTCCTCTTCACGCCACATAGAAACAAGCCTTTTAATAATGCATGACAAACGCAAAAAGACAGTTCATGTAAAATGAGTTACGGTCACTGGATAAGGAAAAGCCCCCCCAAAATAATTTCTCAGCTACTATGACCGCTTCTGACACTCGCTTCATGACGTTACCATAAGCCCATTAAAGCCTAAAAATGTACAGCCATGAATAACCGTAGATTCAAAGCTTTAAAGCGTAGACTACTGGAAATAAGACTAACTTGATGGATGGTCGTCTAGGACGAGAGGGGAGCAGAAGCGGCCATTCGCTGTAAACAATATCGATTTAAATCAGATTTATTGCCAGTAAACCAGATCGAATCAAATATGCTAGAATCCGTAATTCAGACTTTCATCGTATCACATATTATACCACCTCACTTACAATTAATCATTATTAATTAGTTACTTCTATCATGCAAGCGTCCAATACATGGGGTATCAACTGATTTACAAGTCACCAAACTTTAGGACATAGTCAGGTCAGTATCAAGTATACTGCAAAACTGCACCAAAAGCTACCCCACCCCAGCTACTATACACATAGTAAACTGAACAACGTAACCAAAGATGTAACTTTTCAGGGCATTTGTGTAAATTGCACCATTTCACACAAAATATACAAGGGAATTGCAACCTCTATATTATCGGTTAAGGACATCAAGATGCATACATAGATTGTGGGGCACGGTGGCGTACAGGTTCGAATTCACCTCAAGTCGCTTTGTAGGGACCTTGAATAAGTCACTCACTCGCAATTGCTCGGGTGCTTCAGCTTGAAACTCAGACGCAGTGTCCGCGCTGTAGTCGGGAGCGTCTCTGAGCAGGTAGCTTGAAGGGGCACTATAGAAATGGATAAATAAATAGAGAACAATAACACTCTATCAAGGAGCTGCATTGTTTTCCAAGTCGTCTATGGCACAGGCTCATCATTATTAAAGCGTTAAAGATGCCATTGATACATGTGTACAAACAAAAACACAGAAAAAGTGTAGGAAACCGCAAACAAATCCTTAAATAATGCCAACAACAAACACTTAAAAGTTAATATGTGACTATTATGATTATTATTATTACTATTGTTATTACGCTTTCGTTTGAGACTTGGACTTTTACTTTCTGCTTCACTTTGCTTTCTTTCACCTGGCACACAAAAAGTAAGCAATGCAAGCAAATGACACTGTCTAATCCTATATAATATATATATTATACACATATATATATATATATATAAAAATAATAAATGTACACATATACATAATATATATTCAATATTCATTCATATAATAAATATATATACATGTATATGTAATTGCCAATTCAACTTTTGCAAATGGTACGAGCAATCCTTAAGGCAAATATAACTGAATTACTAAGAATTAAAACTGAACCTCTCAACAATAGAAAACTCAAACAATAAAGCAGATTTCACGAGACACATAGAACCCTATTTTTGAACGAACAAGAATCAGAAACAACCCATTCAAACTGCTTCACATAAGAAACAAAGAAACTACTGTCAGTTGTCATTTGTTCACAGGTAAGCTGAGATATAACAATGCCCAAATAACTTACTCTCTGATAAGCTTCCAGTTATGTCTGTCAACGACTGTGTATTCTACAAAAGGAAAACATAATTCAATCACTCAATCAGAATTTATATAGCACCCTTCAAGATCCCTAATCAGAGGCACTCCTGGTCCGGGTCACATGGAAAAGTGCAGTCTTAAGCGGGAGATGGAACTTGCAGGTGGGGTACAACCAAAGGGAGATCATTCCAATGCTTGTGGGACCTGGTAGCCAACAGGTTTGAGCGTCCCGTGAGATGCCTACCATCCTTCACTCATACCGGTGGTATGAAATAGAATCTTCCTTCTTGAGCTGTGCCTGTCCATAGATCACTCTCCGATACATTCTACGAGCACTTGAAACTGTTCTTTTTGGCCGTGCAGGCCCATGCTTGAGTCGGGAGCACCTCTGAGTAGTTTCCTTGAAGAGGTGCTACATAAATACTTGAATGAACGACTGAATGAATACTTGCTTTGTGCCATCTATTAATCAGCTTGGTCACTAGATATTGTGTGGCATAATGAATGAATGCATAGTAACACTACTTAATGACAATTCCAAAAAATGTGCCAACAGAAATGTCACTGTCCGACATAACCTCATCAAACCTCAAACCAAAGCATGATAGCCCCAAGAAAATCTTCAAGCAGCGAAGGAATAAGGGTGGCATGATGACAAAGATCTTAATATGAACATAAATGCGAGTGGTCATTCCACATAGACGAGTTCCCAATTGATGCCAAAAGCACATATACATTATACACGTATATATCTCTCTCAATCTGCATCGCTAAAAAATTACTAACCACATTACATCACACAAATTGTCATTATTATTACCGAAACTTACTCTATTCTTTGGCTTCACGAACGAATGGGTAGAGGCAGCTTCTTTCCCGGTTTTATCCTGCACTGTGAAACACGGAGCGTCACCCGACCTGTCTAGACCTGCAGTCGTTTTTGTCACGGACGCAGGGCGCAACAACTCCGTAGAGTTAAGTATATCGCGAACACGTTTAACCCTTCCGAACGCATAACCCTGCGATTTCCTCGCTTTAAAGATCATGCCGTTGGCCACAGTCACCGAGGGTACGCTGGACGTTATATGCCCAGACATACCCGACTCTCGACTTTCGTGGTTCGCCCTCGTCTGAGTTACGGAATTCTCGCACTTTTCGGACAGGCCCTTGCCGTGTCCATGATCGGAATTCATCGTTACCGGCTCGTTGCCGTCGTCGTTCCACGATTTCTCCGTTTTTACCGGAATGAATTTGTTTTCCTTTGACGCATCCTTAATAACGCATGGTCCAAAGCCGTTCGTTAGACTGTCGCCGTGACTCGGTTTCGTGCTCTGCTTCCCTGACGTTTCCTCGGTCAAACTAACTGTCCTTTTGCTGGCTTCCCTCATAATCTCCCTTCCCTTGTCGGCTCTACTGGACGAAGAATCCTGCATCGTTGTCTCCGAAATGCTGCTGCTACGAGAACCCCGACCCAGTCCGTCCAACCTCAACGGCATTTTTGATCGCCCTAATTCGGCTTCCATTCGAGCTTTCTTCTGCGCCTTCGCAAGAACAATACGGTCCAGGGTCTTGGCGTCCATTTTGTCAAGCGACTTGTAGCCGATTCCAAGAACATTTTCCAACTCTGGCAACTTAATGGTCATATTGGACAGCGTGTTGGATCGGGCAGGTACGGCATCGGCCATGACAGCTGGGGCTTCCAACGCACAACCACCCATCGCTTCCGAACCAGGCAACGAAGCGCGACTAGAATCCATCTGTCGCAGTTCCTTCTGTCGAGCACCACATGATTTTCTGGCCCTTGGTGCTCTTGATTGTGCTGTTGGCAGACTGCCAAGACTGTCTTGAGGTTTAGCCAACGTTCCCGAGGGCGACTCCTCGTTGAAAATTGAGCTCGATTTTGACGCTTCACATGCAGAACTTTGGAATGAATCGGCTACTTGCACATTCTCCTCCGAACTGATGGTTATACCGTCAACAGAGTCTACGCCCAAAGACACACCGTCACCAACGGTTGAGAAACAAACAGGAACACCAGATGTCGGAAAAGCGTTTTCAGCAAGAATGCCTACACCGTTTTCGGAAAAACCCTGCATCATCCGATCACAGACAGATGCGCTATTTTGATCCCTTGTCAACAAACCGTCGCTTGCAACAGTCATGCCGACGGCCGCACACAAAATGGCCGGTAGAACGTCGGACTTTGAAGAAGAAAAAGAAATTCCGTTAGGGATTCGCATTTGCGTAGGCGATCCACAACCAACGGGTAATAATCCCTGAGACTTTGACTGCAGTTCAGATTTAACGCTGGCGTCCAAACAAGAATCAAGCTGCTTCACCACGCTACACACGCGACTGCTCACTAGGCCGTTGGGCGTGGACGAAGTTAGCGTCTGCAGAGAAGTGAAACCATCCAGATCCGTCCCCATCTTGAGAACCTCTGTCATCATCACGCTTTGGCAGACGTCGTGATTTTCTAAAGGCAGCGATCGCAAGCTAGCGGGCAGGGCGCTCTCCGGAGATCCGAGAACAGCGACGCTAGAGTCAAACAAGCTAATCGGCGCGATAATCGAAGCGTCAAACAAATCATCAGTGTCGTTCAGCATTGGCTCCACAACCGCTGGTAACGAAACCGATCCTGAGGTGAAGCCAACCAAGATTTCTGAGCGAACGACGGAGCTTTTCCGAAAATCAGAACGGTTTGGCACGACGTCTGTGGAGCTCTCCTTTACATCTTCTGCAACACCATCTGCTTCGTTTCCACACCCTGAAACAGGCACGGCTTGTACACCAGACTGTTCGCTTCCATCAGCACCATCTTTTAGCCGCACAACAAGAGGTCCATTGACGTTTGGATCATTCAGCTGTGACTTGGAGTCTGAACCGCAAACGCCTACTATTGCTCGATGGTTAGGCAACGCAGCTTCGGACGGCAAACGTTGTTTGCAGCCGTAGAAGTCGTCAGCAGACAGACAGTGGCTGAAGCCATTCTTAGCCACGTCATCTGACAATCGTTTTCTAATCCTGACACAATCTTTTACGGCAGCATCGTCACCCGGCATCTGACTGGCTAAACAACCGCCATCTACGCAGATGGCGGTGGTGACTTCTTCGTGAGGTGATGTTGACAGTTCAGCGACTGCAGAGTGGTTCAAGGACGATGAAGTCATCTTGTTTTTCATCACATCCATCTTCCAACAGCCTCATTCAATCCACTGCTCTTCCAGACTAGAACAAGTACAAACAGATCGAGGACTTAGCCATACATGTCTGAAACTGATCACATCATCAAAACATCATATAATTAAATTTTGCAACATGTTTGCTTGTTTGTATGTGCACTTGTTATAGCGCCCCTTCAAGCGCTCTCTACTCAGAGGCGCTCCCGACTACAGAGCGGACACTGCATCGGAGTTTCACGCCGAAGCGCTGAGCAACTGCGAGTGAAGGACTTGCCCCCTATGCGGCGACTTGAGGTGGATTTGAACCTTCCGGCTTCAAGACAACCACTACACCGCCGCGCCTCACTCTGAAATGTGAACCTCATGTGCAAATAGTCAGTCGCCAAAAAGAAGATGCAGTCACACGGGCAAATGCAAATATTTTTGCAGGGGGCAAAACACAACATTGGTCACAGTTAAAATAAAATGTAACGAGTGCTTGAAAAATTAAAAGCAAAAAATTAAGAACATGGGAATTTTTCTTAGAGATTTCTAAATGTGAATTTCTCAGTTTCACTTTTTTATCATTAGCATCCTTGTAATAGAGTGCCCTAGTGTTAAGAAATATGTTAAAGACCAGAAAGTAACAGTTCAAAAAGATGTCAACCCAGGGGGCAAGTGCTCCTGCTTGCCCCCACGTGCAGGCACCCATGTGTACCTAGGATCTAAGTGCTAGAAAGCTAAGGAGAAATAGCGAGTTCTGAGTCAATTTTTTTCAAGAAGCTAATGTGAGCCAATAAAAGAGAGTGATAGAAGAGAGAGTGGTAGAAATTTTGAGTGTCAGTCATTGACAGTCAATCAAAATTTCTTGGAGGCAAGGGCATGCAATACATGACAACATACACAACAAATATTTATGCAATTAATGTCTGCATAAAAAAATCACCTCGTTTCATATAGTGTTAGATTTCATATCGATACCCGAATGAGTCTGTGGCTTTAAACAGAACCCATCATGGTGAACTTCTCAACACAGTACTCAGATAATGCTCTCACTATCATCTGTTTCAACGTGTTTGCATGTATTTATAATGTGCTCAATATGATTAACTAATACTAGCCAATATAATGACATCAAGACCAATACCTTGGCCACTCTGTTTACTCAAAACCACTGTGTTATACAATACAACTGAAATTTGAATAATGCCCTCCTTACATTATGTTTGACTGAATATATTGCGTTTGTGTTTGTAGAGGCACCTTTGTAACGGCATGTGCTGTGTTATGGCACCATAGAAATTGTCGTCATTATTATTATTATTACAAAGTTCAGAAGTGCACGTTGAAGTTTGCAGATAATTAAGAACTATAGGTAGACTGGAAAGGGTCAAGTTTTCAGCTTAGAGCAAAAGACAGTCTCGCTAATCTTGAGAGTTACGAACATGACGCAGAGAATTCCAGATGAAGGGACCAGCAAACGTGAAAGAACGGCGGCCAAAGACAAGACGTGTACCAGGAACAACATACTTTCCATCAGATGCTGATCAAGGAGAGGAGCAACCTTCAACAGAGTTGCAAGCCTGTGTTACCATAAAAAATGAGTATGATGGCAGATTATCAGTGCATGCTTTGTACATGAGGAGTGCCAGCTTGAAGCGAATACGCTCACAGATGGGAAGTCAGAGTAAAGAACGAAGAGCAGGTGTGATATGGTCTCGGTAAGAGAATCAGAGACACAGTCTTGCAACGTGATGCAGTATTCTAATTACAGGAAGCAGTGTGCATTGAGGGAGACTGTAGAGTACTGACATTCAGTGGTCAAGCCGTGTCAGAATAAAGCAATGAATAAGCGTTTCCAGTGATGCTGAGTCAAGAATAGAGCTGATAGGTCATACAAGTCATGTGATGACCCAGTGTGTAAGATGCATAGAAGCGCCTACGCACAATGCCGCACATGGATATAGCCATATAACCAAGTACTTAATCATACACATAGGAAACTCGAAGGTGTTCAGTTGCCATAGCAATCGCAACTAAGTTAGAACCATACTTCAACCATACATGCCAGATACTTCTTATAACCTCATGCCTTGACACTGATTGGCAGCCATAAGACAAGTACCTAATCATTCACAACATTAATTATCATAGTCGTGTTCCTACGCTGAAATAACTCAGGATTCTCTTATAAATTTGTTAAAAGGAATTCAAGTATACATGAATTACAAGGTTTTGGCTCATGCCCACCATGCAGAAAGCAGTCTCAGCCCATCCCAATGCCATTTCCAGGATCCAATGAGACAAGCAGGCACAGAGTTGCTCCAAAATAGGGAGATTTTGCGATGCTATAAGAAGTGAAACACTTCCTAATGTATTGGCTTATTCCAGTGGCTCCCAACCCGTGGCCCGCGGGCCAAAAGTGGCCCACCAGGACCCAAAAATGGCCCTCATCTCTCAAATAATTAATAAAAATATATACAAAAATTAAAAATTTAGACAGGATATAACACATAATTATTTTCTATTACAAGTTGATCTGTTTTGACGTCTATAAATAACATCAGACATCATAATTTGATTCAATTACAACCATTTTATACGCTTTTAATTAATAAAATTCTATCCTTGTGGCCTCCTAATGTCCTTCAACTAGGAAAAAGTGGCCCTCGTATCCATCAACTTAGAAAAAGTGGCCCGAAAGTCACAACAGGTTGGGAACCACTGGCTTATTCCAATAGTGACAATAAATTGAAATTGCAATGTTCATAAAGTTGCAAAGTTGAGATGGCCAGAAATGCTCCAATTTTGAGTCCTTACAAATGCCTGTGAACTTACTGCAGTGCCTTGCTAAAAGTATACTATAGTTGTAACGCAATGTAATTAGTAATTTCTATACTGCAGCTCACAGCCGTGGCCATTCAGTGGCGCTCCCAGTGCAATAACCGATACAGAAAAGTAAATCTTAATAAGAGACAGAGATGTAGATAGTGATCCAGAAAGTAAAGTCCCCCACAAAGTGGAGGGGAATTCCACAAGGAGGGCCCAATGATGGTAAAGGATTGAGCTTGAGCAATAGTGGTCCTAGCTTGTGGAACAAACAAGTCTGCCCTGTAAAGAGCACGGAGAGGTCGATGAGAGGATGCAGAAAGAGGAGAACGAATGAGATCCCTGAGATATTTTCAGTGCAAGACCCAGTTTGGACTTCAACATCTCCACTTCATTTAGCAGGAATCCTGGGTACCACAAAAATATAACTTTTGCACATTAATTTAAAACATACATTATGATGGCTTATTCCCCAAAAGTATATGACAACGCTTCACTATCCTGCCTCGTCTTGTATAAATAATTACGGCAACAGCAAGTACTGCATCTCTAGCAACATCATTCAGAAGGAAATACGACGGCCATCTTGAACATTCTTGAGTCTCAAGCGCGCATTTGGTAAATCGGAAATCTGAATGGTCTTTGCTGGAAAAACAACACTACAACAACAAGCATTTGTTGAAAACATCTCCACTTCATTTAGCGGAAACAATCTCTTCGTGGTGTGGGCCAAAACTAAAAATTTGTCTAGAAAAACAACCGACCAAGGAACGATACCGTGCGAAATAGGTCAGAAATTCTCAACAAAACACTTAGAAAAACAAAAACGGTTTCGTGAACCATGCAAAATCCGAAGTTGACCGAAGATTTTACTTTTTTCGCAAGTACAAGAATTGAAATTTCTGCAATAATTTCAGTTTTATGGCTTACATCGCTCCTTGTAACGCACACCAACCGCTCTTGCGGTACTCACGAAACTAGATGCATTGAACAACGGACGAACATTTCGCGCGACACTATTTCCGAAGCAATTTATGGCCTCGGCAAATATAAATTCTTGAAACAAACCTATTCAAATATTCTTAAAACCATCTGATCCGGCAAATTGCTCGGTTAAATTATGACCCTGTAATTTACGTTAAACGAGTAAAATGCTCAAACTGGGCAGTTGGGAACTAACCGATAACAGTGCCTCGTTTAGCCTACAGTCACTAGCAGCTTCTAGCCTTACGGCGAAACGCATGCAAGAGCGCCACCTATTGAAGATCTTGCGAAATACTATTTACCTGATTGACTATAACGAGAAGAGCTTCGAAAGCCTCAAAATTTAATAGGCCTACTTTAGAAAGCATCAAGTAAAATCCGCCGCTGCTTTTCTTTGGCAGTGCTAGTCTCGAGTAGGCCTATGGAGAAAAGGGAGGGCGACAACAATCATCCTTGATATGATATGTAGCCTACGTGTCGTTATAGGCTAAACAGCAAACAAACAAAAAGCATCAAATGTGCAATTATGCATTCAATTGTGCAATCTCGACCCGGACCACCTCGGAATATAGGTCTACTCTTACGGACAACCCTTCTGACTCAACGCAGCGCTCCTGAATAAGCTGGTGCCCCGCACTTTCGAATGGCGCTTTAGAAAATTCGAGTTTAGGCCTACGATTACGAATTATTCAAATCAGCGCACAATCATATAAATATAGCCTAGTCCTATTAAATTTGACAGGGCTGTTTTAATTAGGGGAATTTTAGAACTGCACAATCCTTTCTTTCCTTTCCCATCCTCCATGGTAAATTACTTCCAATTGGGGGACAATGACATTTTTGCTAGTTTTCACAGTAACCTACATAATTATAGGCCTACAGGGTGGCTCAAAAAAATGTACCACCGGATAAAATGCGATATCTTCGCAACCGATTGAGCTTTTTCTGCGAAAATTTCCCAATTTGCAGGGGAATGAATTTCCAACAATCCTTGAAAGTTTCATTTGAAACTTTTCATGTTTGGAAAAGTTAGGCCTACAGATGTTTAAACTTTCAATTTCGTTTTTTCAAATTTCCGCGGAAAATGAACGTCACTTGCAGATTTCCATATCAAATGATATCACTTTTCACTAAAACCTCAAAATTTTGTTTTGCAGTTTATTGAAAGGTATAATGAGTGTCCACTCGCTGCTTTAACACGAGCTCGAATTCCTTTTGTGAAGCTCAGTATGGCCTTGTTGATCGAGTCCTGCGGCAACTGACCCCACATTAGCAGCAAGATGTGCTTCAGCTGGCCAATGTTCTCCAACTTGGGATGAAATGTCTTGCAGCGTTCAGCATAGCCCACCAGACGTGATAAGCAAGAGGGCTAAGGTCTGGCGAGTTTGTTAGTCATATTTGCCAATACATTTACTTCAGTTGACGGGAATAAGGTAGCGCCATCATAATCAACCTTGTCGTGCGAGCAAGCAGGCGTACAGTCTTGCTGGAAAATGAAACCATGCAGATGTTAGAGTATGCGTGGTCTTCAATGAGTCTGGATAAGAAAGTTCAACGATGAGTTTGACACTTAGGCTGACTTAGCCTATACTGAACTGGATTAAATGCAGTCTTTTCTTGCAGCCATAACACACGCCAGCATATCTGATGTAGAAACCATGATGTGCTTTGCAAACTTGACCCTTTCGATTACCAAGCGAATTTCGTGAAAATCGCGCTTTTTTCCCTCAGACCAAACGACCACTTCCTGCCTCTCTTCCGACATCTGATCTTCGTTACATAAACACGTTTGCAGATAGCCTTCAATGTGCTCAGGCTCCGTGCACTTTTCACTGGGTATTTTGCTATGATTACGCGATGTCCAATTAAGTCTCTGTTCACGCAACGCCCGAGTTCCCATTTTATCCTCCGCAGAAACTTTGCCCATGACGTTCAGTAATGGATTCACGAATCGAGACCTTGATCTATAAAATATCACCAAATACCAACAGTTTGCTTCATAAACAGCTTCTTTACAGCTCATAGTGAGGTCGTATGACATCATCATCAATTTGTTTCCTGTAATTTGCAACAAATCTGAATGAAATCACATGTATTGGAGCACGATTCTCCGGATATTTGAAAAACAGAATTGAAACAGCTGTAACTTTGGTATGTCCTGAAAATCTGCAAGTGAAACTTTCAGGGATTGTTGGAAATTCATGTCCCTGCAAATTGGAAAATTTTCACAGAAAAATGTCAGTCGGTTGCGAAGTTATCGCATTTTATCCGGTGGTACTTTTTTTGGAACCACCCTGTAGGTGCTTATTCAACTGCACAAATACATTTAGAACTGCACATTTTGTGTAGCCTACAACTGCACGTTTAAAAAGCTCTGAATTTTGACGGAATGACTGGAATTCCCAGCACAAGTCGTTCTGTTAATTATATTAGGTCTATAACCCTTTGTATAGTTCATGTTTAAAGACTTAGGTGTTAAAGTTAAAGCTCGATCGTCTGTTTCAACTTGCATAGGCATACTCATGTAGGTTTTTGCGTGCGTTTATGTATGCATATATACATAGGTCCTATATGTATGTATGTATGTATGTATGTATGTATGTATGTATGTATGTATGTATGTATGTATGTATGTATGTATGTATGTATGTACGTATGTAGGCTACGTACGTACGTACGTACGTACGTACGTATGTACGTACGTATGTATGTACGTATGTACGTACGTACGTACGTATGTATGTACGTACGTATGTATGTATGCATGCATGTATGCATGCATGCATGCATGCATGCATATATGTGTATGCATGTATTCATTCGAAAATTTATATAGCATCCATTAAAGAAGAAAACTACACAGAGGTGCTCCCGACTCCAACGCACCCAAAAAAAGTTTTAAGTATAAATAGTAATGAAGGATCCGACGGTAATTCCACGCCCGAAGTGACCCATGCTCCCAGTTAGCGTTGAACTGTCCACAGGTGTGCCGACTATATATTCTTTTAAAGAATATATAGTCGGCACACCTGTGGACAGTAACTGTTAAAGAATTTCTTTACTGCCACAAGAGGTCAATTTAATTACTGCTGTAAAGGACCGTTGAGTAATAAAATTATGATAATAGTATTATCCAGGGGTTATTTTAACGTGCAGCTGGACACAAAGTGTGTAGTTGGGAAAGAGATTTGTGCAGTTAAAAATCAGATCTTGTGCAGTTACTTTTTGACTAGTTGCGTGAACGGACGAGAAGTTAGTGGTAAAAAGTTGGACACAACGTCACACAAGCATGATATTAACAGCCCAAAGTGAACATCTTTGAGGCGGCTTATTTGGGTGATATTTATGTTCATGAAAAGAGCAGGCCTGTTGAAATTTGGCGTAAACTATAATAGATATATAGATATGGTGATTACATGCAGTTTTCAAGTCAAGCATTATAATGATTAGACCGATAGCCTGCGGCGAAGGTCACCCGTGGGCATGAAGTAAGAGCGGGGGAAATGGGTGATGTACGTAGGCCTAATCGAAGACAAGGTTCTGCTAAAAATCACACATAGGCTGCAGACAGAAGAATTTGCAGTAGGCAGCACTGTAGGCTAAATGTATGGGCGGATGCAGATTCAAGGCCTGCTGCAGGTTGATATCCTGATAAAGTTGTAAAGGCCGGGGTTATCCTTCATACCATAATGACAACTTCTTGGCCATCCTATCTATAGTCTACATTCTCCTGCTTTTGCCGCTTACTCTGACAAGCTGAAGCAGGAAGGGACGTAGACAGTCAGACGCAAAAAGCAAAAATAGTCTACTATAATAATATAACAACCCAAGTATCTAACTGGAGACAGGCGATGAAAAGAAAAGAATTAATCAGGCAGACATCCAGACTGAGCTAACCTTTCAGCCACACAGGCTATCCAATACATACATTTACATACATGATGTAGGATTGTAGTTCAATGCGTAATCAAATTTCCTTCCAAATTCTCCAAGCATGTATCCCAATATTTCACGCACCCTTTTTGAGTTTATGTGATCCCATTCAAAAATCACCATCCTCAGAATCTGAAAGATACACACGTAGGCCTATGTTATTGAACTAGCATCTCGCACAGGGGTGTAGACTTAGATGGAATAGGATCGAGGAACGGAACCCGGAACTTGTGGTGGTGACGGAGATGCTTATATCTTATATCCCCCAAATAATTTATTTCAGAAATATTATCACAAACATTATTATAGATTTTTACGGTGTTATCCACTGCTTGTCCATAATTATCAATTTTGATACAGATGACAGCCTAAACTGCCACCATTAGGCTACGTTGTGTAAATTAAAAAAATTTAGATACAGGTAGGGGGAATTATTCAAGTCTTAGACCACGTCTCTGAGTACCAAATTATGATTGAATTTGTCAAGGTAACAGCCTAAAATGCTATTACAACAGTGGGCAAATGACTTTTTCAAACAATGGACGAGAAAAGAAAATTATGAGTAAATTTTTCAAATGACAGCTTTAAACGCCAGGTTAACAGCGTGCAAATGAAAAAAATAAACAATAAGGAGGAGACTCTCTAAACTCTAAAAACCACAGCTGTTAGCATTTAAAAAGAGCAATTTTGTTCAGATGACAGTTACAGTGTGGAAATTCAGAAGTGTAAACAATGGGGAGGGGCATTTATTGAAGTCTCAAACCATGCCTTTTGGCGTGAAATTTGTGAGCAATTTTTTTAAGATCACAGTCTAAAAGTTGCCATTATAATGTTGTAAAAAATATTTAAACAATGGGACGGGACACTTATTAAAGTTCTAAACCATGACTATCAGCACTGAAATGATGAGCAACCTCGCTAAATTACAACTTAGAATACCACCAGTGCTGTGTGGAAATTAAACAAAATTCGAAAATGGGATTGGTACATCACCTTCCAAAGCCCCTACACAGCTAGGTGCTCGTGCATTGGAAATTATTGTCCCTCGGTCGCTCGTTCGTTTCCACAAACCAAGGACCAAGTCTGCGGCTATGTTCACACACACATTCTGGTTCTCATGAATGAATGACACCAGAGCTTGTAGCATATAAAATTTCCAGCAGTCGTACCCTAAACCAAGTCATGGTGTGGTAAAATATCATTTACATGTAGATCGGCGACGCGGCTCCTGGTTAAAACTGCTATCAGCCTAAACAGTACATATTCGTGTTGAGGTGGGTGTCAGTATAGGCCTATCGATCAATAATGACCATTTGGGAGGTTTGCTAATGATATTTATCGGTCTTACATCGTATTTTACAGTTAGTGGGCTATATTTTATACAAAATTTGAAATTGGGTCAAAGATTTTATTTCTTGTGGAAATATCTCATCTTGTCTGCTAGCTTTAGCTTTAGCAAAACAATACTTATTAGGGTTTCAGAGCAGAAAAGCAACATTTAGACGTACCTTGACATAGGCCTACTAGCGAAACTTTGGAAGTGTCCAGGAACATAGGACCATTTAACTTTATTACACTTAACAATCTTTCTGAGCTATTTCCAATTCCAGCAACAGCAGAGGATCTGTAAGGGATCTTTAAGGGATCTCTAGTCGATTAAGGATATTGAAAGTCTAAACGTCTAAGAACGTCTAGCTGATTCCATTCGTTAATTCATTTGGAGATTTTGCCATGATGAACTTTGAGTCAAACATTGTCATAACAATTGATTTTGATCTTTAATATGAATTTTTATAAAGTCGGAAAATCTTGATATTCAAACATCTAAAGCTCCAGTCGAAGGCCAATCGCAAAACACCAACTTATTAAAGAGCGCTCACCAAAAGCTGCTTCAGCTTTGGGGGACAAATCCCTGGTCAAGGACTTTCTTATGTCCAGTCTCAAAATACGTATTTTGAGACTGGACTCCTTATGTCCAGTCTCAAAATACGTATTTTGAGACTGGACATAAGAAAGTCCTTGACCAGGGATTTGTCCCCCAAAGCTGAAGCAGCTTTTGATGAGCGCTCGTTAATAAGCTGGTGCTTATTATGCATTTATGTGCAGTTGAGAAAATTCCTTAAAATAACCCCTGGTATTATCAACCATTTATGGGAATGGGCAGGTTAGACTTTTGGCTACAGAGTAGGCCAATAGCTATAAGGCCGTATAGGTTGTGTTCTCAAATCAATTTCAATATATATATTTATAAACGCCCGCCGTTCTAGACCAGCATGGCCGCGTGGGACATGTATGTATGTATGTATGTATGTATATGGACATTTATATAGCGCCTTACAATTACCTCACGAAGGCGCTTAACGCAGCTACCGGGCAGTTCTGAACAAGTGCGACTTAATTAACTTTGAGAATGTTTCATGAGAAACACGCAACGCAGCATCACGAATTGCCAATGGAAGACTGTTCCAGAATGAAGGTCCAATACAAGAGAAGGCGCGGCGTGTCCGCATCACTGTACGGGAGCGTGGGACTATCAAGTCCCCACGAGTCGCAGAGCGCAGAGACCGACGACCTGGTTGGCTGGAGACGGGAATACAAAGTTCCCTAATGTATTCTGGTGCCAGGCCAACCACTGACGCTCGTCCCATAACGATGATCTTGAATATCGTTCTGTCCACGACCGGAAGCCAGTGCAGCGTGTCACGCCTTTTTTTCTGATATATGCGAGAATTTGGGCAAATCAGCGTGTAGCGGATAGAAAAATAGCGCTACAACAAGTGCAGTTAAGTCGCCCGAAGGTCAAGCGTACGTGAGCGTAGCCTACGTGACCAGAAGAAGGGATGAGCGAAGTTAGGCCTACAAGGGGGCGTTGTTGAGAGGAGTCCAGTTGACAAGAAGGATCTGCTGGAGTTCAGTCGACAAGAAGGATCTGCTGAAGTGAAGTTGAGCAGACATTCAGGCTAGGGAGAAGTAAGTGAATGTTATTTGCATTTAATGAAGCAAGTAAATGAATTGTAACGCCCCGTATGACGTGACGTTACGGCTTCCGATAGTTATTTTTGGAATCCGCCATTTGCGCTTCGGGTGATCGGTATATCTATATTATAAGGCAGAAATTCCATATGTTTGTTTGTTTGTACACTTTTGACAGAATTGACTCTCCCCTGCAGAATAGGCTCGGAAATGAAACAGCGTCGGTTTAAAAACATTCTTGAAATCGATTCTTACCCGAATCATAAGGTCATCGCAACTATTTTCAGGTTTTAATTCAGTTCAAAACAAAAGTTATTAGCATTTTAAGACAGATTTCATCAGTAATTGACCACACTAGCGCGTAAGTCAAGAGTCTACACCGCATGACGTCATACCCGCCCAGTAATAATTTTCGTAGCGCCCCGTAGAGGTGGGTCAAGTTTGGCTTTTTGGGGAAGCGAGGTGAGGTGGAGGGTTGGCGAAAACCCGAAATTTAGCAGTCAACGATGGACACCAGAGTGGAGTAGTGTTTAAAACCCTAAATTTCACTTTAGAACTCGAGTTATTAGCGTTTTAAGACAGATTTAATCGCTAACGCTTTGGTAAGCAGTATCGAGCTTTAGAAAAGGAGTCTACAGCCCGAATGACGTCATACAAGCCCAGTAATAATTTCCGTAGCGTCCCGCAGGGGCGGGTTACGTTTGGCTTTTTGAGGAAGCGGGGTGGGCTAGAGGGTTGGCGAAAACCCTAAATTTAGCGGCCAGGAAAAAAACAAGTGCGGGGCGTGTACCTTAGTTCCGTATTGGATATCTTACTTTGAGACGAGTTTACGAATATCTAGAATACTTTTACTAGGTTCGATTGTCGTCGTATAGATTAAATTTCCCGGGCAACGCCGGGTTACACATCTAGTTATTATATATATTGGATTGCGGCCAGCGCGAATTAATGGCCTCGCGATGCGCCATCTTGTGTCGATATGCGACGATGCGTCGGCGGTCGGCGACTAATATATATTGGGTTTCTGCCATCGGGTTTTAATTACTTCCGGTCGGCAACTGATACGTATTGGACCATGGCCAGCGCGTCTTAATCGTTCGCGACATAGCGGTAATCGGTATCTGAGCGATCAGCAGTCAGTCGTCATAAGTCGCTAATTTTTCCCACGCTTACTATAGTCGGGAATCGGCCAGAGAGAGAAAGGGAGCGACACCAGACATAGTCACACAGACAGGCTCTGTAGTAACAGACATAGACGCTGGTATAATCCACCGCTGTGACGGATACTATAGTTGTATATATACGCGATGGCACCAGGCGAAGTCGCTATCACAAAGAGAGATACAAAGGAAGATAGAAAGGGAGGACCTAGTGTGTCGTCGGATAGCGCGTTTTAATGGGCATAGAGAGAGAGACCGATACAGTCCGACAGACAGGATGGTAGACACAAAGACACGTGGGCGTGATCTTGGCAGCTATTTTTGCTGCGTATATGCTTTTGCGCAGTTCTTGCCACGTATACCTAAATGCGTAGATTTTTAAATGCGCAGTTGGTGACGTCAGAAGGCTCTATATAAAGCCGCGCATTGTCGACAGAGTGCGCAGAAGAGACGACAATGTAGATCTTGACAGAGTGGAGAAGCGCTCAGTGGAGTTGCTTGAATCCGACGTTGGGAGAGAAGACAATGGAGATCCGGACCGAGGGAGTCCGACGTAAGACAATGGAGATCCGGACCGAGGGAGTCCGACGTTAGGTTAGATGCGCACTGTCGACGATTGGGGAGATGACATTGTGGATCTTTGTCGACGGAGTGGAGAAGTGTTCAGTGGAGTAGCTTAAATTCGACGCTGAAGTTAAAAGGCGCCGTTGCGATTTTTATTGAAAGTCTTTCGGATTCTGTCCTCGATCGGAGGAATGTAATACGTATCAGTGTTGCGTCGAATCGTTACTGCTGAGCGAATTTATCTTCGTCTTGAAGTTCGGTTGTGTCTTAGGCGATAGCCTGAAAGTTTGTTTGCCCATGAGGCGTCAATTAATCGATATATATATATAGTTCGACGGGTTGTTTTCGTTCGGCGGATATCGTCGCCAATCTACGGAAGTCAATCTTTTTCGGACTCCTTTCGGCGCTATACTTCCTCGACGCCTATCCAGGAACTACGTATGTCTCCGGATTCCGCGCCTCCTCTCTCAGCCTTATGTCCAGCCAATGATATCGAGGTACGTTTAGTTTAAAAGCGATCGATGATAGGAATTTGGGCTATTGACGAAATTGGCCTGGGGGACTTAGAGAAGAAACGGGAATAACAATAGATGATACTCTGGTCTATGTGTCGTTTGCAATACTAGTATTTCTGATTGCTTAAGTTGTTCTTGGTGATTGTATAAGTTGTAACTATTGTTGTTTGAGGAGTTAACCGAATGACAATAATAAGAAACATTACTGAAATTACCGACTTTGTTCATTGCTAGTATTAGAAAAACAAGTAGGCTTAACTAAAATACACTATGGAGGACTCCCGAGCTGCGACTCCCGCACAGCATTCAAGACCTCCCCCATCACTGGAAATGATTTTAGAGGCTATTGCTTCCATGCATTCATCTATGCAAACTAACGCTAGGTCCTTCCAAGAAGCTATGCAGAAACACGCTAGGGAAACACAAGAAGCGATATTCGCGATACAGTCAACAGTTAGAGAAGCCCTGACAGAGGTTGTGTCACGTCCAGAAAGGCTAAAATCATCGCCAATAATAAGATCTGTTGTGGGTTTGAACTCGGGACTGAGGTCCCCCGCTTTCATCATGGCGGACGCACCTTACCATTTGACCATCGGCCTGGCAGAAAGTACGGGTGCTAGACCCAAGGACTCTTCTCTCCCGCCTAACCCCGGTAGGCCTATTGAACGACTATCAAGCAAAACTCCAATTTCCTACAGGGAATTAAGCCGCAGAGATAACTGGCCGTCATTTCATCGCTGGGATTCGAATCCAGAGGTCACCTCCTCCTGTCCTCCCTCCATCTCTAGGAACTACCTGTATCACCCACAACAGCACGCGGTCCCATTAGGCGAGGATCCGGAAGTGGCGATTCCGGCTAGGCCGATAGGGGCGGGCGTTACAATTGGTACCAGAAGTGGGGTACTGGTACAAATTGGTTCTAGAGATTTTTGTGATGATAGTTTAGAGGAGGAAGCTGATGATGTTGGAAGAGGTGAAATGGCAATGTCTTTTGAAAGAAAGGTGGAAAGGGGAGAAACTGAGAGGAGACTAACAGAATTTGCTGATAATGTGGAAATAATGTCTGATGATGGTAGCGTAGACCTTGAGATCAGTAAGATAATGGAATCTAGGCATAAAACTGTTAGAATAATTGATCAAAGAATGCAAACAGCACAGCAACCAGAGGTTCGAAATGTAAGAACAAACAGACAGATCGCTAATAGATTGCCACGGGAGGGGGGTGATAAGGTCAATCCACTTCCTTTGGCCTCTTCATCGCTCGCTCACGTCGACCAACAGAGAGTGGGAACGGCGACGAACCTGGTCGACACTCTGCAATCAACGTCGAGGAGGCCGACCTACCTGTCGATGGCCGACGGCGCTTTCGACGGCCGAGCAACTTCGACCTTGGTTGGTCGAGACTATGCTCGACCTGACCTTCATCCTGGATCAGCGGCGTTGGCGACGGTCGACTGGATGCAACCGCGCTCTCGCCCTGACTATCCTTACGTCTCGTGGATACCTCCTGCTCCGACCTACGCTCCGAGCGCGTTCTACGACAACAGCGACAACCGGGTTGGCTTCGATCCGCGTCGATCAAGCGACGCCTACTTTCCTCGGTGGCCAGCCGTAACGGAATCGATGAGGATCAGCTCCTGCCTCGGCGCGCAGCATTTCGGGTTCGGCCGTGACATCGAACTGCCTCGTTCATCACTACTGCAGCCGACACTTCCGGTGAGAGCTGAAACAACTGGCGTCGATAAAACACCTGCGTCTACCAATGTTTCGGTCGGCCCTATCAGAACCGTCCCGATGACCACCGTAGCAACGCAAACGACTGGCGATTGGGCACTACCGTCGACCTGCTCCGATGGAACAATTAAAGGACCGGAATCTATCGTCGTAACAGCTAAAGTACACGAAGTCATCCGTCTGGGACTTGTTGCCATCTGGGTAACTGTCCTTAAGGATCGTGACGGCCGTAAGTTGGAAGGACAGGAACTCGCTTGTAACACTGGTTTGATTTTGATGATACATTTTTATTTCTCCATGTGAAAGAATCTCATGTTTGTGTGCTGTATAATAATTGTGTACTATTGTATGTTTGCATTGATGATGCTTGCTGATGATTGGCTAAATGGTGACTAATATGTGTATTGCGTTGCGATGGACAATTTTAGTATTGCCTTGCTATATATACAGATATAATGACTATCATTGCTCTTGCATTGCGCTATATAAATGTCTGTCTGATTTGAGGATGAATGATTAGGGTTGCATATTTTCATTAAGGCCATTGAACATGATTATGTGACCTTGTGACCTTAGACCTATATTTCAGGCTGGGTTACATTGATGTAAGGTGAGGCAAGAGTAACCTTAGGCCTAAGCCTATATGCTTTTGCCCGATAGCCTGACTAATGCAGTCATACAGTTAATTTTTGATGCTTTTAAGTTCCGCGTAAGGCTCTACATGATTGGCAGTTTGCATTACTGATATAATATTATGTTCAGCAGTGAATAGGTGCATATTAGTTGAGGCCGTATAGCATTTTTATATATATATATATATTAAGTATATAAACTCACAATTAATTAGTTAAAGAGGCGCTAAATAAATATTTTGTAGGCCCCATAATGTTCCAAGGCATGATTAAGCTTCTGCTAAAGCGCTGGTTTAATAAGTGACAGGATATATATAATATTATTTGTCTCCCTTTAATAATAAGGTATAAGTGTTATAAGAAACTTCGTTTAGTATAATAATATTGTTCATTGTTTTAAAAGAGGCGCTAAATGAATGCTTTGAGACCCATATGGCGCTTAATTGTATTTTCTAGGTTCTGTCGGGACTATATATTATATAAGGTTTTGCCGTGTAGGCCTACACTACTTGTGCTAGCAGCTTAACGCAAGGCATAAGCGATAATATAATTTTGCAGTGTTGGCCATGATTAAACTGGTGGCCTAATAATATTAATTAGGGCTAGAAATAATAATAATAATTAGGATCTCTGTGCGTGTGATGAATAAGACTGGCTATTTTATTTTTCATTTTAACTACAGAGGATGTAGTCTAAACGTGCCATGTAAGGTTTATCAATAATATTAGCTTAGTAAAGTTTTGCTACGATTTATTTTGTGATTTCGCTTATCTTGCACATGGGCGTACATGTATGAACAGTTCTTGGCAGGGCTCGTTTCCCGACTTCAGATATGATGGACAGAGTGGAGGGAGAAGTCCATGCAAAGATTATCTCGTCTAATTATTATTGGCAAAAATTATTTCCCGGATGTTAATTATCACTGTGTGATTTCCTGTGCAGAGAATTAATGAATGAATGAATGAATGAATGAATGAATGAATGATGATGCAATGATGCTAAGTTGAAGCGTAGCCTAAAGATAGTCCATTACGGCCTATAGATTTCTGTGTAGACTATAATATTAGCCTATGATTTACGCTATAAGACTGTGTGTAAACATTGACTGTTTAATTCTATACGTGACCTAGTTAATTATTATGTTGTGCATAATCTATGGAGCATAATAATCTGGCTCGTTGGGATCGAGGCAGGTTTTTTTTTACGTAGGCCTAGTGTTACAAAGTGGAACTATTTAATCGCTGATATTGTTGTTGCGCTGCCTATTTTAATTTTGATGTGCATAAACGGCTGCATTTTAATTTAGGATTGCATAGCCATACTAGTGGGCCTACTGAAAGATGCTATATGGTAAGGGTGGGCTTAGGCCTATTAGGTTGAAGCTACGCTGGGTTTGTTTTGTGGTAGACCGTGATGATAGCCGACAGACAGAGTTATAATAATAATATGAGCTAAAATTGAGACCTAGGTTATATGGTATGGTATGTCTTTTAAGGTAGACCTGATACTACCAGGATAAGCCTAAGGGGTCTCGGGTAAATGTGGCCAGTAGTTGACGGTGTGCTTAGACTTGGTAAGTTGCTGGCATGCCTTAAGATGGCCTGATGCACAACTAATGCCTGGAAGAGTCTCGTGTGTAAGAAGCCATTGTATGTAGCAGCCTAGCGGCAACGTTAATAATTTCTGTGATCTATTATACTTCTGTCTGCGGCTTGAGTCCTTGTTTGCTATAACATTGCTAGTGTATAACTAAACTGAAATAAGCTTATAATATATGAATAATGTTTACATCTTCATCTGAACTTTTTGAGGAAAAGAGCTACATAAATTCAGTAACTTTTAAATAACTTTTAGCTTGAAAGGCCAATAAGATTTTGCGCTGAAATATGTGTATGGCTTGACTGCTATCGCTAGACGTTGTTGTTTAAATGTTTATTGCATAATTTTACTCTTTGCATTTAATTTCGAATTCTTGATGTACCAACCAGAGTATCTATCGCCTTATTTACCCATTGCAGAATATGTTTTTTCCAAATAAATATATTCCGCATTTGTCTTGGTTGGGGGTAGTGTAACGCCCCGTATGACGTGACGTTACGGCTTCCGATAGTTATTTTTGGAATCCGCCATTTGCGCTTCGGGTGATCGGTATATTATTATATATATTGGATTGCGGCCAGCGCGAATTAATGGCCTCGCGATGCGCCATCTTGTGTCGATATGCGACGATGCGTCGGCGGTCGGCGACTAATATATATTGGGTTTCTGCCATCGGGTTTTAATTACTTCCGGTCGGCAACTGATACGTATTGGACCATGGCCAGCGCGTCTTAATCGTTCGCGACATAGCGGTAATCGGTATCTGAGCGATCAGCAGTCAGTCGTCATAAGTCGCTAATTTTTCCCACGCTTACTATAGTCGGGAATCGGCCAGAGAGAGAAAGGGAGCGACACCAGACATAGTCACACAGACAGGCTCTGTAGTAACAGACATAGACGCTGGTATAATCCACCGCTGTGACGGATACTATAGTTGTATATATACGCGATGGCACCAGGCGAAGTCGCTATCACAAAGAGAGATACAAAGGAAGATAGAAAGGGAGGACCTAGTGTGTCGTCGGATAGCGCGTTTTAATGGGCATAGAGAGAGAGACCGATACAGTCCGACAGACAGGATGGTAGACACAAAGACACGTGGGCGTGATCTTGGCAGCTATTTTTGCTGCGTATATGCTTTTGCGCAGTTCTTGCCACGTATACCTAAATGCGTAGATTTTTAAATGCGCAGTTGGTGACGTCAGAAGGCTCTATATAAAGCCGCGCATTGTCGACAGAGTGCGCAGAAGAGACGACAATGTAGATCTTGACAGAGTGGAGAAGCGCTCAGTGGAGTTGCTTGAATCCGACGTTGGGAGAGAAGACAATGGAGATCCGGACCGAGGGAGTCCGACGTAAGACAATGGAGATCCGGACCGAGGGAGTCCGACGTTAGGTTAGATGCGCACTGTCGACGATTGGGGAGATGACATTGTGGATCTTTGTCGACGGAGTGGAGAAGTGTTCAGTGGAGTAGCTTAAATTCGACGCTGAAGTTAAAAGGCGCCGTTGCGATTTTTATTGAAAGTCTTTCGGATTCTGTCCTCGATCGGAGGAATGTAATACGTATCAGTGTTGCGTCGAATCGTTACTGCTGAGCGAATTTATCTTCGTCTTGAAGTTCGGTTGTGTCTTAGGCGATAGCCTGAAAGTTTGTTTGCCCATGAGGCGTCAATTAATCGATATATATATATAGTTCGACGGGTTGTTTTCGTTCGGCGGATATCGTCGCCAATCTACGGAAGTCAATCTTTTTCGGACTCCTTTCGGCGCTATACTTCCTCGACGCCTATCCAGGAACTACGTATGTCTCCGGATTCCGCGCCTCCTCTCTCAGCCTTATGTCCAGCCAATGATATCGAGGTACGTTTAGTTTAAAAGCGATCGATGATAGGAATTTGGGCTATTGACGAAATTGGCCTGGGGGACTTAGAGAAGAAACGGGAATAACAATAGATGATACTCTGGTCTATGTGTCGTTTGCAATACTAGTATTTCTGATTGCTTAAGTTGTTCTTGGTGATTGTATAAGTTGTAACTATTGTTGTTTGAGGAGTTAACCGAATGACAATAATAAGAAACATTACTGAAATTACCGACTTTGTTCATTGCTAGTATTAGAAAAACAAGTAGGCTTAACTAAAATACACTATGGAGGACTCCCGAGCTGCGACTCCCGCACAGCATTCAAGACCTCCCCCATCACTGGAAATGATTTTAGAGGCTATTGCTTCCATGCATTCATCTATGCAAACTAACGCTAGGTCCTTCCAAGAAGCTATGCAGAAACACGCTAGGGAAACACAAGAAGCGATATTCGCGATACAGTCAACAGTTAGAGAAGCCCTGACAGAGGTTGTGTCACGTCCAGAAAGGCTAAAATCATCGCCAATAATAAGATCTGTTGTGGGTTTGAACTCGGGACTGAGGTCCCCCGCTTTCATCATGGCGGACGCACCTTACCATTTGACCATCGGCCTGGCAGAAAGTACGGGTGCTAGACCCAAGGACTCTTCTCTCCCGCCTAACCCCGGTAGGCCTATTGAACGACTATCAAGCAAAACTCCAATTTCCTACAGGGAATTAAGCCGCAGAGATAACTGGCCGTCATTTCATCGCTGGGATTCGAATCCAGAGGTCACCTCCTCCTGTCCTCCCTCCATCTCTAGGAACTACCTGTATCACCCACAACAGCACGCGGTCCCATTAGGCGAGGATCCGGAAGTGGCGATTCCGGCTAGGCCGATAGGGGCGGGCGTTACAGAATGTTATTTGAATTTGATGAATTATAGAAATATATATATGATATTAGTTGTAGTGAAGAGTGTACTGACATATTATATTGGAACAATGTGAATTTAAACTAATTGACAAAGGAAATGGTAGAGGAGAATACTGTGCAATTAGTTATTGAAGGTGCGTCATTTATATGGATAGACTTATGAACAATAGGTGATATTTGCGATATAGGCCTATGGACGATAGGTGATAGTTAATAGTGAATCTTCTTAGTTATTGAAGTTGTGTCATTTATATGGATAGACTTATGAACAATAGGTGATATTTGCGATATAGACCTATGGACTATAGGTGATAGTTAATAGTGAATTTTCTTATATAATGTGCTTGTAGACCCTAGCGGTCGGTGTTGGTAAAGAAAAAGACAACGCTGAAAAGAAAAGACGAGTGTTGAATCATTTTAATATTTTCAACTCGTCACAAGTGGCGAGCCTGCCGAACTTTGGCCTACGCCTATTACTGCCGTCTACGACGAAAGTCTGGCGCTTCCGAAGCCGGTGTCTCATCTTCCGTGTCAGTCATTCAACGAGGGCGTTCTGTCAGTCATTCAACGAGGGCGTTCTGTCAGTCATTCAACGAGGGCGTTCTGTCAGTCATTCAACGAGGGCGTTCTGTCAGTCATTCAACGAGGGCGTTCTGTCAGTCATTCAACGAGGGCGTTCTGTCAGTCATTCCACGAGGGCGTTCTGTCAGAGGCATTCATCGACGGCAGTGCAGTCCGCCAGTTACCTACAACTGCTCATCCGTGTCATTCAAGAGCCAGTTACCTACAACTGCTCGTCCGTGTCATTCAAGAGCCAGTTACCTACAACTGCTCATCCGGGTCATTCAAGAGCCAGTTACCTACAACTGCTCATCCGTGTCATTCACGAGCCAGTTACCTACAACTGCTCGTCCGTGTCATTCAAGAGCCAGTTACCTACAACTGCTCGTCCGTGTCATTCAAGAGCCAGTTACCTACAACTGCTCATCCGTGTAATTCAAGAGCCAGTTACCTACAACTGCTCGTCCGTGTCATTCAAGAGCCAGTTACCTACAACTGCTCGTCCGTGCCATTCGCGGGACGGGACGGTGCCTTGCTTTTGCGGTCTGGATCGCTACGACATTCGTCACGATCATCTCTCTGGGTTTGCTGATTCTGAGAAGAGGTTTTCTTTGTCCTTATTCATAATCTTGCATTGAGCGCTCATAAGGTGTTTTCTTATTTTCTTGTAACATTTTGTCTGGGTGCTTAAAGTTGGGCATAACCATGACTTCTCTAGCGCAATTAAAAGAGGTGGGTGAAGGTATGGGGCTCACTGGTGATTCCCTTCTTGATTTTGTGCGCCAACAGCAGGCTCTAGAGAGAGAAGAGCGGGTTAGAGAGAGAGAGGCTCAAAATGAGAGGGAGGAGAAGGAGAGAGCAGAGCGTGAAAGGGAGAGAGAAGAGCGTGCTAGAGAGCGAGCGGCAAAGAGTGAGAAGGAGGAGAGGGACAGACAATTGGAAAGCGAACGGTTACGCAGAGATCAGAGGGAGTTGGAGGTAAGAGAGGCGGAATTGAGGGTAAAGGAGATGGAAAAGTCGACAGACTTTGAAAAATTTAAATTAGAAAAGGAACACCAACGGTTTGAATTGGAAAGCAAGCGTCGAGAGATGGAGAAGCCTACGACAGAAAAAGACGAGACCTTTTCGTATGAAACGTTTTCTGGAAAGCCGTATCGGG
The DNA here is from genome assembly GCA_949752735.1 of Lumbricus terrestris. Classification (NCBI taxonomy): domain Eukaryota; kingdom Metazoa; phylum Annelida; class Clitellata; order Crassiclitellata; family Lumbricidae; genus Lumbricus; species Lumbricus terrestris. The sequence goes on from OX457050.1 coordinate 30,122,233, forward strand.
TAAAGGGACCAAAGATGCCTCCTTTCGAAGAGGGAAAGGACAACATGGATTCGTATCTACAACGGTTTGAGCGATATGCAGAAGTTCAAAAGTGGGATCGCGCGGAGTGGGCGATATTTCTTTCCGCCTTACTGAAAGGAAGAGCCTTGGATGTCTACTCCAGATTGCCTGCAGCGAAGGCTACGGATTATGATTATCTGAAAGATGCATTGCTTAAAAGATTTCAACTGACCGAGGAGGGATTTCGATCAAAGTTTAGATCGGCTAAAGTGGAAACAGGAGAAACGCCAGCGCAATTTTTGACAAGACTGGAATCGTATCTTCATCGATGGATGGAACTTGCGAAAGTGGCAGCGACTTTCGAAGGGTTGAGGGAGTTGATTGTTCGCGAACAGTATATTAACACGTGCCCAAGTTATTTAGCGGTGTTTCTGAAGGAAAGAGCTCCAACCACCTTGGCGGAGTTAGCCATTTTGGCAGAGAAATTTTTAGAAGCTCATGCAAATGAGGCGGCGTCGGGTTATGGTCGAATGGAAGGAGTGGATAGGGTGAAACCAGTGGAGAGAGGAAAACCAGCGTTTCAACAAAGAAATCAAGGAAGACGATGTTTCATCTGCGGAAAAGGAAATCATATCTCGACGAATTGTTTCCATAAGCATAAAGCAGGGGCGATGGCAGTTAATGGATTTCGATCTGGGTCATCGCATGGAGGTTTTCAAAGACAAGAGCGAGAACAGGCAACTGTTTCGAGATCGGAGGAGGTAGTCCCTTCGAGGGTGGAAAGACCGACTAGAGATGGAAATATATTGGAGTCGGAGTCGGCGCGTTGTTTCGAACATCGTGGAGGGACGGTGTTAAATAACGAGGTGGAGTTGGTGTGCGGGTGTAGACTGCCGGTGGTAGCTTGTGCCGCACATGCATTGGAAAAGTCGATGCCGGTGACGGATGGGTTTTTGGGTGACAGGAACGTTAGAGTTTTGAGGGACACCGGGTGTTCAACGGTCGTGGTTAAGACGGATTTGGTGAGAAAAGAACAATTCACGGGAGAAAAGGTGACTTGTGTGTTAATCGATGGGACAGTGCGGCGGACACCGGTTGCTGTGATTGATTTGACTACGCCCTATTTTAGGGGATCGGTAAAAGCGTTGTGCATGAAACAACCACTGTATGACGTGATTGTTGGTAATGTTCCGGGGGCGAGGAGTCCGGATCAGGTGCTCGATGACGCCAAGACGACGAAGGAAGCAAGGGGAGTGGAATCAGTGGAAGAAAGTCAAGCCGTTGAAACGAGACAACAGAAAAAGGGAGTGAGGGTGCCTCCATTGATAGTAGCAGAAATGATAGGGAGTAATGTTTCAAAGGAAGATTTAATGAAGAAGCAAAATAAATATGAAGTCGAGATGAAGGCCGAAAAGAACGATGAAGCTCATAGAGATCAGCAAAATAAAACTGAAACCGATATAGAGAAGCAGACGATAGAGGAAGCAGCAATTGCAGGCGATAAGCAAGAGCTAACTATGAGGCGCATCACAGAAGAGGTGCAAGGAGTTCAAGAGGGAGTGTTGATGTCTAGTGGCAAATTGATTACGAAAGAAGTTGAAAAGGAAATAAGTGAGATGAAAGCGGAAGTCATTAAAAGTGAAGACCCAGCCACAGAGAAAGACTGGGCGGAGATTACGTTGATTGTATTTACAGGGATGGAAGAATTTAGTCGAGAGCTGATTGGGGAAAATGCGGAGAGGGTGATTACAGAAGATAGATCGAAAAGTGTGCTTGCAGAAAATGATAAAATAAAGAGGGCATCAAAAGAAGTCGCTGCAATTGAGGTAAAGTTCAAAAAGAAAACGTGGGTATTTGAAACACAGAACGAATCGGAGACTGTAATGCAACAACAAGGAGTAAACTCTAGAGGAGCAGGAACACATGCGAACGGAAATATATCACAGATTACTACTGAAGGAATTGAAAAGGAAATTTCAAATGCATATTCGAGAGACGAAGTGAGGGCAGTAAAAGCAAGGGAATGTGGGAGTGCAGATGATTGTAATGAAAGAGTTGGTGGAAGTCTGTTTCAGTTGGGTACTGAGAAATTTAAACCTCCTGTGGGCTTTTTATACATAAAGGTGTTCTCAGGGGAGGATAGAGATGCAGCTGTTTGGGGAATCACGAAATTCCAAGAGTTCCGGCACGGTCAGCAATTTGCATTTGAGACCGATCATCAGCTTCTTAATAAAAAGTATCGGAGCTGATGATTTTAGCCGCAGTTTGTAAATATTGTGTTTTAATTACATGGAATGGTTTTATTAAAAGAGGACAGATATATAAAGTAGCGTACCTGATTTTATTAGGACCGTTAATTTGATTTACTTATATCGGTGCTTTACAAATTGTCTACATTTTGTGTTTATACGATTTTTGTTTGATCTGAGGTGCATAATTGTGTGTTGTGAAAAATTAATAGTTAAGTTGTCTCTTCGTAGGAAAAGCACTAAAGAAGTGAAATTTGTTTAAGTGTATCGGAAAGTGTACCGATTGTATTCAATTGTGATTGTTAGTTAAAGTAGAAGCAGTTATTGAGTAATCAGATGTGGTTGTTAGTTAAGCCATAAGTAGTTATTGAGAAATCTGATATGAATATTAGTCAAATGTAGAAGCAGTTATTGAGAAAACAAGTGTGATTGTTAAAGTAAAAGTAGTGGTTGAGAAATCTGAGGTGACTATTAGTTAACGTCGAAGCAGTTATTGAGTAATCGGATGTGATTGTCAGTTCAAGAGGAAGTAGTTATTGAGGAATCGGGCAGGATATGTATTAAAGAATAAGTAGATGTCGAGAGAATTTGATGTCTCTCTTGGAAAAGAGGGAGGAGTGTAGCGGATAGAAAAATAGCGCTACAACAAGTGCAGTTAAGTCGCCCGAAGGTCAAGCGTACGTGAGCGTAGCCTACGTGACCAGAAGAAGGGATGAGCGAAGTTAGGCCTACAAGGGGGCGTTGTTGAGAGGAGTCCAGTTGACAAGAAGGATCTGCTGGAGTTCAGTCGACAAGAAGGACCTGCTGAAGTGAAGTTGAGCAGACATTCAGGCTAGGGAGAAGTAAGTGAATGTTATTTGCATTTAATGAAGCAAGTAAATGAATGTTATTTGAATTTGATGAATTATAGAAATATATATATGATATTAGTTGTAGTGAAGAGTGTACTGACATATTATATTGGAACAATGTGAATTTAAACTAATTGACAAAGGAAATGGTAGAGGAGAATACTGTGCAATTAGTTATTGAAGGTGCGTCATTTATATGGATAGACTTATGAACAATAGGTGATATTTGCGATATAGGCCTATGGACGATAGGTGATAGTTAATAGTGAATCTTCTTAGTTATTGAAGTTGTGTCATTTATATGGATAGACTTATGAACAATAGGTGATATTTGCGATATAGACCTATGGACTATAGGTGATAGTTAATAGTGAATTTTCTTATATAATGTGCTTGTAGACCCTAGCGGTCGGTGTTGGTAAAGAAAAAGACAACGCTGAAAAGAAAAGACGAGTGTTGAATCATTTTAATATTTTCAACTCGTCACACAGCGACGACTCGGGCGGCGCAGTTGAGGACAGACTGAAGCTGGCGTATCCGGCAGTTTGGGAGACCAGCGAGGACCAGGGCCGGATTTAGGGTGGTGGGGGCCCATGGGCGCTCGTTATGGTGGGGCCCTTTGCTGCAACTGATATGTTGTTTTTCGATGCACAGTATCGGACAGGAACAAACCCCCCACAGGGCCCACACACGTATACGGTCATAACATGTTACAGACAAACCGTGCTAAAAGCAATGTTTAAATTATTGACTTATGGTCAATAATTTTTTAAATACATAAATGAAGATCGACAAATTGAAAATATCATTTGCTGAGATATAAAGTTTCTAATTCATTTCTCAAATGAAAAGTTAAAGGATAAACGCTAAGCAGCTTCTTGTCCAATTTTTAATAAGCATGCACTGAAACAAAGGAAGAAAGCAAAAATTGTTACATAGACCTATGTGCGACCTCAAAAATAAAGCAGATGCAGTTAAATAGCTTCAGTAGAGTCATTAAGGTATTTGCACCCTTTTCTATTGGCAAAGTCATCAATTAACTGATCAAAATAGAGCTGGCATGGAATATGACTCTATAGATGCTCAACACTGCAATGTCGATATATGTGTCTCATTATCTTCATCTTGGAAAACGAGCAATCAGCACTGCAGTTTGTCATCATGAACACCAAATACATTCTTAGCATAATTTGCACATTTGAAAATGAATTTTCAACCCATTTGTCGAGTAGCCTACTTGGTAGGGCCTATATGAACTGCTACTAACTTATGCCAAGACCAGTTCTTCCAATCTCGTCTTAAAGCATTTTTACAAAATAAGAGAAATGCTCGTTGCTCGTTGCCAATGCTTTCACGAAGTCGTCACCATAGTGACCATAACTTCTACAAGCTTTTTCGCAGAGTTGAGGAATTCTCCATCACTATAGGGGCCTACATGATTCAAGATTAGATTTTTTTTTAAAAACCAACCAAACCTTGAGCAGAGCAACAGCTTCTCGTCGGCTAGGTCTAATATACCTGTTGTAGAGTGCCCTTATGCCAATTTACAATGCGGTTCATGCATGTCGGCTGAAATCCTTTAGACTCTTCAAATTATATAAAATAATAGTCTACTGATTTGCAAACTCCATCTGAGAACATTAGGCCTACCCATGCATATTTTGAAGGCAGTCTATAGGACTGGGTCTAAAAGACATTGACAGCGCAGTAATGACAGTAAGCATGTCGCTGTCCATGCACTGCTACAGATGGGGGCATTGGGTCATTCATTGGGTCAGTCAAAATACCAGCCGAGCACTGGAGTGCTACAGTGTAAGACAGGATCTTCCACTCGGAAACCTGATACACGTGGGGAGGTGGTGGAGCCAGGACGCTGACTGTCTCGATCTGTTCGTTGTCTGCTGCGTATACCGACTAGTCCAGGGGACACCTGTGGCATGCACTGACAGTGTCAGTATCTGTCTACACATATGGGCTATCATAGCTTAAGTTAAGCGAAATATAATCTGTCAACAGCAGGTGTTGAGGATGTCATGCTTAAAGCCCTGCTGGTGAGCAATATCAACGAGTACAGATAGACTGTGGTCAATTCAAAACCACTCACTGATTAGACCTAAGATCCCGTTGCAATACACTTATGATTAATTTCTTAATAAAAATAAATAAAACTTCAACTGGTGGGGGCCCCTAAGTGGTGGGGGCCCATGGGCTGGAGCCCGTGTAGCCCATGCCTAAATCCGGCCCTGGCGAGGACGGCATTGCAGAAATCCAGTCGGTTCAGCACAAACGAGTGGACAAGATCGAGTGGCAGCGGCTTCATGTGATATATATATATATATATATAAAATATTGTATATATATATATACAAGGATGATGGAGTTATATTCAGTGGCGGCGCCAGGATTTCAGTTTCGGGGGGCTAAAGCCCGCGGCAAAATTTGACATATCCATCCGCCAAAATTTCTGACGACTTTTTTTTAGTCATCACCCGAAAATCGTGTATATTTCAATGTAAAATAATTCAGATGTCCATTTTTTAGGGGGGCTGAGCCTCTTGTAGGGGGTTTAGCCCCCAGCCCCTAGCGCCGCCACTGGTTATATTTGGGTAGGGGCGGATCCAGGGGGAAATCCGGCCATGCGCCATTTAGAAATTTGCACAGGGCGTGGGGCCATCCCCATGAAGGTGAGAGAGAAAAAGTAGCATTTGATGCAATGCTTAGATGGAGGAGCGGGAAAACAAGTGACTAAAAAAGATCATCAGCGATTTTGGCGGGAAAATGGTATCTTTTGTCTTTTGGTTTACATATATTTCCACGAAATGACTAAAAAGGTCGTCAATCAGATTTTTCGGCAAAATTTCCGTGCCAAATTGACCAAAATTTTGCCCCCTCGACAATTTCTGTATCCGCCCCTGATTTTGGATCCTGCCCATGGATAGGTGTCTTAATTATTAAATGTTAATTGGTTTGATGTTGGTGAAGAATTTGTGTTGAGTGAATGACGTAGTTTGTTTCATTTTTAAAGCCTACTGTGCGATTGGGATGATGAAGGGAAGTTTACATTATTCTTACTTATTTAACTAATTTAGCTTATACTCTACTAGCCTAATAATAAAAATTGACCTTTCTTTTGTGCAATGACGTCAAGCAAATTGAAAGTTACGTCATAGTCTGTCAGGATGAATAATTGTTGAAGATCTGCTGCCTTGAAATCGACGGAACGGGTGTTCTTGCTTTTTGATAGACCTAAGAAATCTGAAATATCGATTAAAAATGTGTTTCGCTATGTTCGGAATCTTATGCTTTGTGATGATGATAGTGGCCTATGGCCGCGGCTGTTGCAGTGGTAGCGCGAGTACTAGTACTGCGGCTGATAAAGCTGGAGGCAATACTGCGCCTTCATTCCAGCTTTTCTAGGCTAATCCTAATAATCCGCTGAAGTTTTCGGGTCGAACTCTGAAGCCAAACTACCATCGGTTGACAGATTTAAAAACGTGAGTCGTAAATTTGTATCTGTGTCAAAATTACAGAAAGTTGCACGCTGCGTAACCGGGGTCAAGGCGCCTTAATCTTCTTCTTATTATAAGCTATGCGTAATGGCAATCGGGACCTGTAAAGGTTTCAAATTACCCCTCCTAAATATTACCCCCTGCAAACTGTAATTTGCATCAATCATCGCATTTATTGCACTAAAAATACAAGAAAAATCATCCCGCTTCTTGTTTTGGTCTGACGATTTTCATCCGTCATCCCACTTCGTGGTCTGTTATCAATATTTTCATCTGTAACTAAAATACTAATCGCCGCTGAAGTTACATGGAGAAATGGCTTCGAGGTTTTTATTTTTCCCGATCAAAACCCATTCCATAAGGAGGGACCAATGCAGGCAAATGATCTGGATTGAGCCATGGCAGTCCTGACTCGGGGCCCTTCTGGGGACAAAGAGGTCAAGCCGATCAGAGGACCTAAGAGGACGCAGCGAAGTGGCAGAAAGGAGGCGATGTATCTGATCGCACAGATACCTCGGAGCAAGACCCATTTGAGATTATGGACCAAAATCAGGACTTTAAATTGTATACGGGCCGAGAGTGGAAGCCAGTGAAGTTGTTCAGTCATGAATGTATAGAAATGTGGGAGAATCGATGAAGACGGGCAATGAGCCTAGCAGCAGCATTGAGTACAGATTGCAGAGGAGCTAAACGAACATTAGGCAGGCCAATAAGGACAGAATTGCAATAGTCAATCCGAGAACAAACAAAAGCATGCACAATTGAGGTAAAGATCGATGATGAGACAGATTTGCGAATAGCTCTGAGACGCCTTAGCTGGAAATAGGAAGAGCGAGTAAGATTGGCAATGTGCTCAGTGAAGGTAAGAGAACTATCAAGGGTGACACCTAGGTCTCGAACACTGGAGGAGAAGTTAAAGTGAGGAAAAGTTTGAGAGAGCAGTGTGTAGTCGAGTTTTTGAAGCTGCTTAGGAGTGCCAACTGATACTAAGATGTTTGGGAATTTCGTTAAGATTTACGTAGAAAATTCTGATTACATAGATGGGTTGTGTGCTTTTTAGCCGAGTCGACAATTTTACACACATTGTTTAAAAAATTGAGGTTGAAAGAGCGATGGTCATAGACCTTCGAGGAGACGTTGGAAAGCAAGTGCAATTGGAATGTTAAGCGCAGGTCAATGGCTTATTCAATATTTAGCGCCTCTAGTAATAATGCTCAATTGTAGTAGTAAAAAATATAGGCCTAATAATAGAAATAATAATATTGATGACTATGATGATGAGATGATGATTACTATAGCTATGACTACATATAAACATGGGCGGAGTTTATCAGGCGCTAGGAGGGGCTAAGCCCCTCCCCCCTAGAAGTCCCAGATTCATGTTTTTTACCGAGTAAATGGTAGGCTATCTTTTCCGGGCTTAGCCCCCCCCCCCATAACTTTCAACCAAATGACTAAAAAAGGGTATCAACTTTTGGGGGCAGACACGATAAAATATTGTCGGCGCCGCTCGTTCTGGGCCATTTCTTTAGCCCTCCCCCAAACGGAAACCAAACTCCGCCCATGCATATAAAGCAACTTAAGAACCTTTGAAATTTTCTATAATTTTATGTTTAGTTATAATGTTATCGATTGCTTGGTTCTGTTCAGGTAACGTCAGTGAAAAGAATTTGAAGAAAAACAACTGGAACTCGGCGTATTGTCATCTACCATGTACTCTTCTCACGAAACTGCAACATCCGAAAACACGATCAGTTTTACACGGTCAAATAAAATAAAAACAGCCAACAAAGCCCAGAAATCACAGAACGTAACCATTTATAGATCCTTAGTTAAAAGAATTTGAAGAAAAACAACTGGAACTCGGCGTATTGTCATCTACCATGGCCTCTTCTCACGAAACCTGGCAACAACATCCGAAAACACGATCAGTTTTACACGGTCAAATAATAAAAAACAGCCAGCAAAGCCCAGAAATCACAGAACGTAACACATTTATAGATCCTTAGTTAAAAGAATTTGAAGAAAAACAACTGGAACTCGGCGTATTGTCATCTACCATGGCCTCTTCTCACGAAACCTGGCAACAACATCCGAAAACACGATCAGTTTTACACGGTCAAATAAAATAAAAACAGCCAACAAAGCCCAGAAATCACAGAACGTAACCATTTATAGATCCTTAGTTAAAAGAATTTGAAGAAAAACAACTGGAACTCGGCGTATTGTCATCTGTCATGTCCTCTTCGCACGAAACCTGGCAACAACATCCGAAAACACGATCAGTTTTACACGGTCAAATAAAAAACCCAGCAAAGCCCAGAAATCACAGAACGTAACACATTTACAGAGCCTCAGTGAAAAAATTTGAAGAAAAACAAGCGGAGATTTTTTTTTAAAAACTCAGCAAAGCCCGGAATCACAGACTTCTTCTCGCATATCGTTCTGGAATAGAACTACATTTTTAATCATGTCAAAAAACTTTCTCCATTCCTTAAAACGCCAATAACGAAATTTTAATATTGTAAGTATAATTATGTATGTTGACTTTCAAAGACACAGTTGAGGTCCAGCGTTTTCTGGATGCTCGCAAATCCTCAGAACTCTTGCTGCTATATGTTACATTTTCATAAAGACTCCCCTACTGATGGCTGTAGGCCTACTGCAAGAATAACTTTATATTGAACTTAAATACCTATATAAACACCGAAATATAGTTGTTTTACCTGTGATTTGTTTACAAGCGAAGCGAAAGTGAACTACTTTTTAAACTTTCCAACATTAGATCTGATGCATTACAAGGATCCTCACATTTGGTATAATTAGGCCTATTTAAACAACTCTTTAGCACATTTCGTCTTGAGCGAGCTTTGTCGTTGAATTATGTAAGCAAACGCAATGCAAGATCTAAATGCAACGCAGCTATCAATATTGTTGTTGGCAGTGCCGGCGCTAGCACCCCCCGTACCCCCGGCCGGGGGGGGCCCCCGAGTTTGAAGGGGCCCCCAAATTTAGCTGGTCATTATGCCTATTTGTGACTGTACAGATCCGGTCTGGTGCATGCCTCAACTAACCATATGGCACTGCCATAGCAGACCTAATGCAAATATCATACTGATTTTGGGCGTAACTATAAATCCAATAGAGTTTGAAAGGGGCCCCCAAATTTAGCTGGTCATTATGCCTATTTGTGACTGTACAGATCCGGTCTGGTGTATGCCTCAACTAACCATATGGCACTGCCATAGCAGACCTAATACAAATATCATACTGATTTTGGGCGTAAGTATATATAAAGCCACTTAAACTCACTCAGGCAATTTCGTCCACTTTCTCAAACACAATGTTTATAAATTGTAACTTATTCTAATTGCTAATTGGATGAGGCCTCAAAATAAATCCTGCGTGAGGCCCAAACATTAAAGCCTGTGTATGGTATGTGTCTGATCTCAAGTTTGCAAGGGGCCTCAAACATAGGCGCAATCACGTCCTAAAAGTTGGGAGGGACCAAATGAATCACGTCCTAAAAGTTGGGGGGGACCATAATGATAAAGTCAATGGGACCACTCAAAAGTTGGGGGGGACGCGTCCCGTGGGTCCCATAGGGTGGTTGCGCCTATGGCCTCAAATGTAGCTGGTAATTTAATTTATGACTGTTCAAACCACGCACCGAATTATGTTTTAACGCAAATCATACAAAATAATATTACGCAAACCAATAGAGCATTGTTCTTCAACCAAAGATCAGAATTTTGAGGTGTGGACAGGGGTACGGCCCACAATTTGTGGTTGGGACGGAATCCTTGTATCCCCAATATTTCAGAAATATTTCATAAGTAGGCTATCATCCACTGCCCATCAATAATGATCAATTTAGTTAAGATGACAGCCTATAAATGCTACCATTACAGTTGGAAAATCGGACAAATTTAAGTAATGGAGAGGGGACACTCTGAAGTCCTAAACCATGACTAACAGCATTGAAAAATGAGCAATTTTTTTATAAAGATATACAGCTTAAAATTCTACCAATGCCATTACAGCATGGAAATTCCAAAAAATTAACAATTGGGAGGGGACATCGATTGAAGTCTTACACCATATCTTTCAGCACGTATATTATGAGAAATTTTGCTGAGATGACAGTTCGAGGTATGGGCCCCCAATTTTTTGGGGGGGGCCTCAGGTACCCTAGCGCCGGCACTGGACTTGTAGGCTTATTTGTCATTTACAAATATTATACAGCACCACTTGAGTGAAAATTAATTGGAGGTGCTCTGCCTTTAAAACTGTTAAGTAGCCTATATATTTCTAGGAACAAGGTTCTTCAGCAACCAAAGCGATGAACAGAAGACTGGAAGAGATCCCAATGGTGGGCCCACACTACTACACACTCGTACGCACGCACACACACACACACACACACACACACTCGCGCGTTGTGCCCACCTAATGATTTCCCCCCCATCAACCATTAACAGAGTTAACAAGTAGTGTTTAATCATGCAGCCTAGCTAAGAGTTTCTGCATGCATCAAGCTATGGTATAGTTTGTATTTAGCTATATGCAGCCTCACGCTTGTGTGTGTGTGTGTGTGCGCGCGCGCGTGTGTGTGCACGCTCACCATGCTGCGCTTGTGTTTAGCTCAGATAACCATTTTTGCAGCACTCTTGAGAGGCCTTCACATACATACGTGCATGTGTCAAAAATGCTTAGCCTACAAACACACATACATGCATACATACATACATACATACATACATACATACATACATACACACATACATACATACATACATACATACATACATACATACATACATACATACATACATACATACATACATACATACATACATACATGCAGCCTTGCTAAGAGTTTCTGCATGCATACACACATACATACATAAATACATACATACATACATACATACATACATACATACATACATACATACATACATACATAATACATACATGCAGTCATACATACATGCATAATATATAAATACCTACTTGCACAGGAGCATATATATATTATTATTATTATATACATACATGCATAGACCTACATACACAGATATATATGTGCACACATGCGTGCATACAGAAATATATGAGAGGCTTTCACATACATACTTACATTGGCCTACTTATGAACATTCATACATCCGTACATGGTAGACCAACAATGGCAACGAGTAACGAGTTACAGTAGTCAATGTAGAAACAGATGAAAGACAAAATCTGCAAGTGAACAGATGGAAATTTGAACCATGTACTCCGAAACAACTGGGATAATGGGCAACAGCAGCAAGTGCTGAGGTTGTCGACAAGTCGCTGGCGTCGCAATGTAAACTGAAATGTTTCTATACAGTGTTTCCATCTGGCGAATACAAATGAAACTGTCAGCAAAGATCCGTTTGTGTGTTTTAAAACACGATTGATCTGAGCTTCAATCAATCAATCAATCACTCAATCAATCGATCGATCAATCAATCCATCGATCGATCGATCGATCGATCGATCGATCAATCAATCAATTGATCAATAAATCAATCAATCAATCAATCAGTTAATCAATCAATAAATCAATTAATCAATCAATCAATCTTTATTGACCACCACGATAGTAATACAGGCACGCAGTCTACAAAATTCGTATACGCAAGTTCGTATGCCCAATTGAGGTTCAAGCTGCCCTGCTGGTAGGCGGTTGGACCAAAAAGCCGTAGAGTTCTGCTATAATCAGGGCTGTAATCAGAGCTGTAATCAATGGTATATGTGGGTATACGGCGTATACAGGCCCTATACTTACCTGCAGGCTGCGGCGAAAAACGGCATCGTATACTCACCTCCCGAAAACCAGAGTATATACGCGGGTAAAAACCAGGGTACACTGGTATACGCGAATAAGTCATGGTATATGCCTACACGCAGCTATTTAGGTGTATTTTTGATAAAATTGGAAGTGAAAGACTAAAAAAGGGTTATCAGATTTTTCGGACGGGAAAATGTGAATTTTTTTGGGCGGATGGCAAAAAAAGGCCATAAGAAATTTCGCACCCTAAAAAGTCGATTTTTCTTCCTGTCAGCGTGTACTAGTATACTCACCTCAAAATTTACCAGTACAGCCAAGGCTGTAATCAAGGGTATACGCAGGGTTACGGCGTATACTTACCTCCGGGGAAAACGGCATCGTGTAGCCTACTCATCGCTGAAAACCAGGGTACACGCGGGTACACAACGTATACTCACCTCACAAAGAGCGTGTGGGTATACGCATGAAAGAGGCAAAGGATATTTAGTTGTATTCGGTCCACGGACCTTCGGCAATTCCGTCACTCACAATTGTTCAATGCTCATGCGCTTCGACGTGAAACTACGCTTCAGTGACCGCGCTGTAGTCGGGAGCGCTTCTCAATAGTTTTGATGTGGCGCTAAAACATGTGCGCATGCATACATACACATGCACACACACACATATATAGAGACACACATACATACACACGTACACACATACACACATACACATACATACAACATATACGCGCATACACACATACATACATGGGGCGCGGTGGTGTAGTGGTGGCGTCGTTGCCTTGGAGCCGGAGGGTTCAAGGTTCGAATCCACTTCAAGTCGCCACGTAGGGACCTTGGGCAAGTCCTTCACTCGCAATGGCTCAGCGCTTCGGCGTGAAACTCCGATGCAGTGTCCGCTCTGTAGACGGGAGCGCCTCTGGGTAGAGAGCTTGAAGGGGTGCTAAAACAATTTAAGTGCGCATACAAACACACATATACACACATACATACACGTACACACATACAACATACACGCACATACGCTAGCGTGAAGAGTCGTTAACATGATTATAACAACACATTAATTTTCTCCGTTTATTTATAAAATTGTTTCCAAAGGCAATTGATATAGCGCCACTCGGATAATTATATATCCACTCTCTGCAATATATAATATAATCTAAATTATATAAACGGTCATCAAGAGCAGACACATTAGCCGCAAACCGGAATAAATGTCTGATTACATGTCGGGCGATACGTGTTTGCGTGGGCTGCAATCGACGTGACAAGAAGAAAATTTATGACTTTCAGCTATATAGGCAGCCTGCATATAGAGCAGCAGCTGTTGCAGCCTCAGCTGTACAACGGAATATTTTGTTGCATGCATACACGTCCAATATACGGTCCATACACGTCCATATACATACCATGATACCCTCATACATCGCCCGATACTGTGTTCCAACTGCACGTATATATGTATACGATCATCATCGGTCGCCAAACTAATTCCGTATATTGGGCATCCGAGGTCATCCCAACAGCATCAGCAACCATAGCAACGTCGTGTGGCATCATTGCTGCCCGGTCGTCGTCGTCCACAGCCTCTATCCCCCACCCCCATCCCCCTCTACCTCCCTCAATCGCGGTTGATCAGCCCCTGCTTCATTAACCTCAGGAATCGCACAAAAACTTTACAGATTTACTAGCGCCGTATCGCCAGCGTCCGGCGTAAACCAATCAACAACATAATACAGTCAGTCGAAACGGTCGCAAAGCCCCCCGCCCACCGCCGCCGCCGCTGCCCCATTATAGCGCTACACAGGAGCGCCCTCGTCGCTACACAAACCCACCCACCCCCACCCGTTCGCATTCGGCTCGCCGAAGAACGAGGATCGGCCGGCTCATCATCATTATCGGCCCAGCTCATCTGGCTTCTTTTACATCTCTCGGTCGTTTGTCATGGCACTTGACAGCTATTTAGATATTGCCATCGATTGCCGCGCATCGAAATTGCCATATTTCATCGGGTCTCGGTCATAGATTGCCCCGTCGTCGTCGTCGTAGTCGTCGGCCAAGCGACGTGGCCAGCAGACGACATTCGGCGGCCATCCGGCTGACGTCACCAGTGACGTGATTATTCCCGCGTGGCGCCATATTTACGTCGTCTGCCGCCCAAATATATATATATATGCACACACATATAGATATATATATATGTATGTATACAATCATATACATGGACGAGTATATATGCGTATATATTTTATGTATATATATATATATATATATGTGTGTGTATTTGTGTGCTGTGGAATTCGCTAGATGTCGCCGTGATCGACGGCCGTCCGCTAACCTATGGCGCACGCCTCCGGCGAGCAGCGCCGCCCTGCGGTCGCCGGAAATCTGACCGCAATTAATTGGCGTGCTCATAAAACGGAGCAAGGCTCAAATGTTAGATTAAGAGCGCGTCCGTTCGTCGGCGCCGTGTTTAAACGCGATGAATGGCGCTATAAAACGGACCCGGATGTTAAACACACACACGCAAGCACACACCCTCCTCCACCTCCACTTCTCCTCTTTTCCTGCATGTTCCGCTTCTCCTTCCTCTTCCTCTTCCACATCGTCGGCAGATGTTTGCCTGAACGGTTGTGGTATGAAAGGACGTCTGATGGGGGAGGGGTTGTTGTAGCGAAACCGGATGTTGTATCCGAAGTGACTCCTTCCTGCAGCCATAGTGAATGTATGGTGGCGGCATAGCAGCTTAGTACATATCACTACATCGCACGGGAGTTGTGCGTATTATAACGGGCGACAAGACTGCAGCAGCAAAGCTATGTGCTATTAAAGTATAGGCCTGTTGAGGGTGAGAATTGCGAGGGGTTGTGGGGTTCCATCCCCCTCCCCACCGTCTTTCTTAGGACCCCCCCATTGTAAAGTCCTCATTGCGCACCCCAGTCCATATAAATCAACGTATAATGCCCAGTTATGTCCAAACTATAATTTCTACAAACTATAATTCATTCATTCATTTATTCAAATAATTATATAGCGCCTCTTTAAGGAAGAGGCGTCGTGCTACTTGGGCCCCCGGTTCCGAGCCGCATACTATATCCTGAGATTTATATCGTCTGAGCAAGTCTACATCGTTTTGTGTACCGGCATTTGTAGTAGAGGCGCATGGGACGTTCGTTCTAACTGATGTAGCTAACTGGATATAATAGATAGATATATATACTGAACGTAATATATGTACTATTATGTAGTCAACTGGATATAATATATGTAGCTAACTGGAAAATAATTATAGATAGCTAACTGCATATAATACAGGTAGCTAACTGGATCTAATACATGTAGCTAACTGGATATAATACATGTATAGCTAACTGGATATAAGATATATAATAAGATAACTAACTGCATGGATGTAATAGGTTGCTTCTCCAGTTTAGGCGTCTGATCCTTGGGAAGGTGCTTTATGGTATGACGAGCGCGAGGACGCGAGATCGGTCCCTGATATACTCTCCCAAAGGCCCACTCAGCCTTAGGCGCAACCACCCTATATATGGGACCTATGGGACGCGTCCCTCCCTTTTTGCACGGTGTTCCGGCCACATCTCTATGCGCTAAGCGTCATGTCCTCCGCTGGTTCCCAGTTCAGCAGTGTATCCATCGTATACGGTCTATTCTATCGTCTGCATATATATACGAGAGCTCTGTGTATGCATGTAAACTTCGACCTGCTTTGGTCGTCGCTGTCTGCGCCCGGAATCTGTCACTGTAGACTTTACCGACCGCTGGCTCTTCTCTTGTTCTTCTGTTAGAATACTTAAAGCCCTAGGTTTTATTTAGGTTTGGCGGTTTCCCTCGTAGAATGAAGTGACCAACGACTGTAGGCGGTTCAAGTAAGCATCTGTCGGCCAATGGGCGTTGATTTCATTTTGGTTTACACATCTTACAAGCTTCGAAGCGGCATCCATACAAGATTTTCTTCTCTTTGGTGGTTCCAACTCTGCAATTGGAACAAAGGCAGTTTCGATTGGTTGGAGATATATTTATAATGTCATCAACATACAATTAGCTCTTTCGACTTGACTTGAACGACAGCTTAGCTGGGTTATGCATATGTTTATTGTCTTATTACATATCGTAATAATAATAATCATGGTAATTTTAATAATTACATTTTTAATTGGCCATTTATTATCATTACTGCTGTTACTGCTGTTCACATCAGTTGTCATTATACTAACATTGCTGATGTTATTATTACTATGTATTTCTATAGCATGGTTTGAGCTAAATATTTGCAAGGATAATAAATGCAATTTAATTTAATATTTATAAATCTTAGTTCAATCTTATTTGCGCACGTATAGCGCTACCTGAAGAACAATAGGGCCTACTTGTACAGGGTTCACCACACAAAACAATTTATACAATTTCAGTATATATATATATATATATATATATATATATATATATATATACGCATCGTCTTCATAATTACCAATTTTTTCAAAATTCCAGTTGTTGTGAGCAAAAAATGCCCGTATGGCTTCCTCTTGATCGCCATCTACCACAATAGTAAGTTCGTATTTGTTCATGGCAATCTAATCGCATATAGAAACTACAGACTTGTTTCTCAACCCTGTAAGTATCTTCATAGCAATGAACTCCATAGTAATATGAGTGTATGGGGGGGGGTAAATTTGGATAATTGGAACAACTTGTATACATTCTAGAAGTACAGGTATGACCTCTAGCCAGCTTAGCTGGCTTTCGTATACACAAATTAGTCGACCCACAGCTCGGTTATATATATACAAGTGGTCAATTGATCGAGGTAGGGCCTGTACGGGGTATGCAATGTCGGGTCTAGTCTGCACTAGCGATGCATCTCCATCCATCCGTCCGACCGCTAGAGGGCCAGAGGGAGGGTGAAGGGCCTAGGGTGGGGGCTACCACCGATCGACCGACCGTCCCTGCGCCTCGCCTCCATTCCACAAAGCGGACGATGTTGCCTAGGCTATGCATATAATTAAATTCAGCAGCCTATGCTTGTAAGATGTGTAAACCAAAATGAAATCAACGCCCATTGGCCGACAGATGCTTACTTGAACCGCCTACAGTCGTTGGTCACTTCATTCTACGAGGGAAACCGCCAAACCTAAAACCTAGGGCTTTAAGAGTTAAGACCCTCCTTTTTGATCGGACCAGAGTCGGGAGCGACTCTTTCATCGTTTGATGCATGTAGATAGATGGATGGATGGATGGATGGATGGATGGATGGATGGATGGGTAGGTAGGTAGGTAGGTATATAGGTAGGTAGGTAGGTAGGTAGACATGGGCGTCCGCAGGAATTTTTCTAGGGGGGCGCAAACTTGCAAATAATTGTCACAGAGGTTAAATAGGTTGTCGAAAGCAACAGATCGCTCCACCTTCGACGCTGGCTCCCTGTCGATCAGCTGTCACGGAACCAGCATGCGAAAAATCATAGACATTCATTGTCGCTTTGTAACAATCAAAACCAAATAATCAACATTTATCTGCAATTATGCGAAAAATCCAGAGGGGCGCAAGTGCGCCCCCTTGCGCCCCGCTGCGGACGCCCATGTAGGTAGACAGACAGACAGACAGACAGACAGACAGACAGACAGACAGACAGACAGACAGACAGACAGACAGATAGATAGATAGATAGATAGATAGAGAGATAGAGAGATAGAGAGATAGAGAGACAGAGAGATAGAGAGATAGAGAGATAGAGAGAGAGATGGATGGATGGATGGATGGATGGATGGATGGATGGATGGATGGATTGACGGATTGATGGATGGATGGATGGATGGACGGACGGATGGATTAGATAGATGGATGGATGGATGGACGGACGGACGGATGGGATGGATGGATAGATCATGGATGGATGGATGGATGGATGGATGGATGGATGGATGGATGGATGGAATGGATGGATGGATGGACGGATGGATGGATGGATGGATGGATGGATGGATGGATAAATGGATGGATGGATGAATGGATGGATGGATGGATGGACGGACTCGTTATAATTATATAGTAAATAAGTAAATCATTGTTAAATTAGGTCAGAGATTTTATTACACTTGTCACAATCAGATGATATTATATCATAATTATCATAATTATAACATAATTATAGAAGAGAGTCAATGATTACAGAAGTTAACGAATAATCAAAAGAGATCAGCACAGAATGAAACTGTATTTGCATATAAGTAAGCAATGCCGCATTAGCATTCACATAAATTACTAAATTATAATAACTTACTAATTTATCATACATGAATAAATTATGACAAATCGGAAATAATACTGCCACGGTTCAATCATCATCGCATATTATACAAGATCCAGTCGCAAATCCAGATAAAATGTTTGTCAATATTACATCTGAACGTTAATGTGAGACGCGTTTATGTCAGCCGTTAATATGTCCGTGTGTATATACATACCCTACTTGTAGCGTCCTTGTAAGTTGTATACTGCATGGTCTGGTTGTGTTACGGCGCCATATACATGTAAATTGACATTATCGTCATTATTATTATCATTATTGTTATTATTATTATTAATACATAATAATGCACTTAACTGATAATGAGGTGATTAGCACTTAATTAGTTTTGCAGCAGTTAACTGGGTAATAAATTTAGTGCTTTATTGCTTTACATATTAAAGTTTTATATCATTGTCTGTCTTTTGATCTAATGAGATCTCAACTGGTCTAGTCTTATCACATTTTATCTCATCTGTTCTTGTATTGTCTTATCTTGTCTAAATTTATCTTATCTGTTCCTATATCTGTCCTTGTGTTATCTTATATTATGTTTTTATCTCAATTGTTCTTATCTTATTTATTATTATTATTCTAGGATTCTTATCTGTTTTTACTTGTCTGCCTTTATCCTATATTGTCTGTGTTCTTATCTTATTGGTTCTTATCATATCTTCTTTTATCTTATCTTTCTTATCTTTTGCTATCTTATTTGTTCTTTTCTTATTTGGTGATTTGCCTAAATATTTGACCATGTCTTGAAATATTTAGCCCTGCCATGAAATCTTTAGCCATGTGCTTAAATATTTGACCACGTGTTGAAATATTTGGCCCGGTAATGAAATTATGTTTCCATGCATGTGCTTAAATATTTGGCTTCATTGCATAACAGTTGGTCCTATATTGAAGTATTGAGACTGTGGTTAAACATTTACCCCAAGACGGGATCGGTAATTATTTGTTCAGGGCGCGATTTGTGCATGCATTCCAGAGTACGTAATGAAAAGCAGAAATGGAATACTCTTTTCAGCTGTCCTCTTGACGCTTGCGACCAGAGGACCTGAGACTTCTGTATTTACGAACTTTTTATTCTACTCATGGGAATGAACATTAACGACTTCCATGGTCGTCCACACATGGGGACAAAAAGGAGAGACAATGGTCACTCCCTAATCTTTAACTACTGCTACTTTTTGATTTTAAACAAACTTCTTCGGACTGGAGCACTAATTATACTAATTATACAAATTATGCTCATTATGTTAATTATACCAATTATACTAATTATGCCAATTATGCTAATTATACTAATTATGCTAATTATACTTATTATTATACACAAAGTGAAACAGATAAATTAACATTAAAAACCCTATGAAAATCAGGGCGGTATAGCTAGCAACAAAGAGCGTGGCCCCATCGGAACATAATTATGTCCTGGGCGGCGGGGCCCTTTACAATGCCGAAACTGGAATGTGGTGACCTCATACATTTCATGCAATATAGGCCTACAGGGTTTGTATTGTATAGACTATAATAGACCTGCAGTGTACATGCAGGCCCTATTCCGTATTTACTTCACGGTTTTATAAGTAAAACCAAAACTGACATAGCATGTACAATAGCGTCAATAAATGTCAGCTACCAAGTTATGCTTTAACTTTTTGGCCACTTTTAGGCTCCCCTCTCCGTGCGGAGCCCCCTTCGGTAGGAGGGTACGGAGGGCGGCCGCTACGCCTCTGATGAAAATGCCCGCATTTCTAATTTTCTGCTCTGAATTTCTCATGCTCTTCACGCGTTTCGCCCCTCCTCCAAAAACACCTGCATGTAACCATGGCGAACTCATTTTCTCGGCCTTGGCATATGAGGAAGGTTGCATCTCCCTAGTCGTCTGATCATGCCATTGACACTGTCGTATGGCTGTTCATAATGGCTGAGGTAGTTAGGTGACGCAGTTGGAGCCAACAGTCCAACCCCTCACCACTATACATGAACATAGGCTATGTCGCGACGTATTCATGGGCATATTATAAATCGGTGACCCCAATTTCTACTAGCGTTCCGTGCTGTTTTCTCGTTCAGTGTACAAATCGCACCGTGTAAATGATTTTTTCGTAATGATTCATTGGCGGAAAATAGAAAGCGTTTTGGTTAAACACAGTAATAATAAATAATAATTAGATCTTCGGTCAACATCATTGGACGAGGGAATGAATTGCGAATGTCTGAACACCGGAGAACAGGCCGTGCGTCGTCATCGTTTGCGTCGGACTCGCTACTCCGACGTCACCGGCGCTGGCGTCATTTCCGTTGATGACGTCGCTGCTGTTGCTGTTTTCCGTGTCGTCGAAGTCGTCGTCCAGCATGTCGGCTCGCTCTTCCTGCCGCTTCTTGGCCGTTGCCATTTCCGCTGCGTGCTTCTTGCGCCATTTTGTTCGTCTGTTTTGGAACCAGACCTACGCAAGCCAACACAGAACAACAAGCCAAACCTAACATTACACAACTGTTTTGTAATGATATGCTGATCTTACACAGTAACAATAATTTTCATATTATTCGATTATTTAAGGTCTAAGATCTCCTGAGAGCATGATTGGGGAAATAGATAATTAGAAGAAGAAGAATGATGATGGTGATGATGGTGATGATGATGACGACGATGATGATGATGATGATGATGATGATGATGATGATGATGATGATGATGATGATGATGATGATGATGATGATGATGATGATGATGATGATGATGACGATGACGATGACGATGACGATGACGATGACGATGACGATGACGATGACGATGACGATGACGATGACGATGACGATGATGATGATGATGATGATGGCGATGATGATGATGACGATGGCGATGGCGATGGCGATGACGATGACGATCGATAACGATGATGATGACGATGACGGCGATGGCGATGGCGATGATGACGATGGCGATGGCGGTCGTGATAATAAATCCCAAGAAATTTGCCATTTACGCTACTGAAAAAACTGATGACCTTTTTTTAGCTTTTTCTTCTATTTTTTTAAACCAAAATGTACCAATTTGTCCATGTATATGCATGGACTCAAGTCCCGGCTCGGTTTTGGGGGAGAATTCCTGCACATGGACTTTTGGAGATGGTTCGTATTTACAATTTTACAAAATATAATATACGCACCACATCGTGATTTTACCGGGGGGGTCCGGTCCTGGGGAACTCCCACCTCAATCCGAAACGTCTAGATTAATGCATGTATGATTAATGTATGCGCCTCTGAATATCTAGTCTGTAAGAGACGCTTTATAAATGCTTGCATACAATACAATACAATACAATACAATTAAACAGTGGGCGCTGAGCAGGGCTGTTTTAAAGGAATTTTTAGAACTGCACAACCCCTTCTTTTCCTTCCCATCCTCCATGGTAAATTACTTCCAATCTGAGAAAAATAACCATTTTTGCTAGTTTTAACTGTACAGAAGTGCTTCTACAACTGCACAAATCCATTTAGAACTGCACATTTTGTGTACAACTGCACATTAAAAAAAAGCCCTGACGCTGAGGAATTGTGCGCCAGTCTTATATTCAGGGAACCTTAATTCATAGTAACCGTCTCTCAGGAAGGGTCGAACCTATGCCTTCCAAGTCACAGGGCGATTGATCTAACGAATCGGCTACCGTGTTCCACGATCAGAGGGGGTGTAGCCGTGTAGGGAATGGCGACATAGATGGCGCTAGTGTTCTGTCCAGATGTGCGTGGGCGGCGGGGGGCGTTGGTGGACGGGTGGGCGTTCGGTGTTAATTTAAACCCTCCCAGCAACAGAGTATAATGAATGTTTCAATTTGACGTCTCGTCATCAACCATCCATCAATACGGCTTCTGATGCGGTAATCCATCTTCAACATGAAGAAGATGTTAGCATGCGCTGAAGGCCAGTTAATAAACCGCACGTGATTGTGTAAGCGCAAAACACTAAACATCTATAATAGGTGAACTCTGCAGTTATATATCCTGTAATCATGTATGCATATAGACAATGATGCATCCAAACAAGTACGCAATGCTATGCATCTCTATTTGTCTCTCTACCTCTGTCTGTCTGTCTCTCTCTGTCTGTCTCTGTCTCTGTCTGTATCTGTCTCTACATGTTTCTCTCTCAGTCTCTGTCTCTGTCTCTGTCTCTGGCTGTCTGTCTGTCTATCTCTCTCTCTCTCTCCCTCTCTCTCTCTCTCTCTCTCTCTCTCTCTCTCTCTCTCTCTCTCTCTCTCTCTCTGTGTCTCTCTACCTCTGTCTGTTTGTCTCTGTTTCTGTTTCAGTCTCTGCCTCTGTCTCTTTCTTTCTCTCTCTTTCTTTCTATCTCTGTCTCTCTGCCTCTGTCTCTGTGTATGTGTCTGTCTCTCTCTGTGTCTGTCTCTGTCTCAGTCTCTGTCTGTCTCTGTCTCTGTCTCAGTCTGTCTCTCTGTCTCTCTCTCTTTCTCTATCTCTGCCTTTCTCTGTCTCTCTGCCTCTGTCTCTATGTGTATGTCTGTCTCTCTCTGTCTCTCTCTGCCTCTGTCTCTGTCTCTGATCAGCCAGGTCTCAGTTCGGTTATAGAAGTCACTTAATAAATCATAATCGCAAGAGTTCTAAGCGCTTCAGAAAACGTATATTCTGTGTCAGAACCATGCACTGCTATTTCACTTGTAACGCTAATTCGCCGATTTTTCGTGTTAAGAGCCGTGCCAGTGTCCACTGAGATAGTGCTTTCACCCAAGCAATTGGAGTTGATATGGCAAGACTTACCTCTGGAACACATCATTGTAACATCAACAAGACAGTCGTCGGTGTTTGGGCTCAGCCTAAGCGGATGCCGTACCCCAAGAAATTTAAATCACCCCAAAGGAGGGGGTCTAGATTAAATACTGGATGACAATCAAGCTGGTAAATAAAGAGTTTTTGACGGATCACCAAAATAATTTTTTAATAAAACAATAAAATTGAAATTTATAAAACATCAAAATGGTTAAGGTGCCAATGAAAGACAAAATGTGTATTCAGACACTTCATGAGCAAGGTCTTGGAAGCTGGGCCATACTAGTCGCTTACTCTGATATAAACAGTGAGAGCCGAAAAATCAAGAGGCCAAAATTTAATTAGCTAAAAGCATATAAAATTGTTATGATTGAATCAAAATAGAATGTTTTATGTTAATTATAGTAGTCAAATAAAATAATTTGTAATAGAAAATAATTATGTGTTCTATCCTGTCCAAATCGTCAATTTTTCATATATTTTTGTTAATTCTTTGACAGACGAGGGGCCGGGGCCATTTTTTGGGCCTGGCGGGCCACTTTTGGCCCGCAGGTTACGGATTGGGAACCGCTCATCTAACCTGTCGGTTGAATTCCATTTTCATAACACTAATTCGCCATTATCTTTGTTTTTCTGCGTTCACATTGATTCATACATTTTCCACCTCTTCCTGGATTCTACGTGTTAAGACTTTCATACGCTACCAAGAACTGTCCAGTGCGACGATATCATCTGCAAAACCCAGTGTATACACCACGCAGTGCGATTGTCCCTTCTCCAGACGAGTCCGCGGTCTGATCGCGTCTCGTCGAGAGGCCTAACCGTTGTTAACGGCTTAGTGTCTTTTTGACAGCGGCAATGGTCGAGCAAGATGTGGGTTGGCCAGAGGTGGAAGGGAAGGGGTTAACCGCGGCGGTGGTCGCATCAAAGTATCCATGCGGCTTCCCGGCGGACAATCGGGACGTGGTGAGAAGAAAGGATGTGGACTAAAAGCCTCGAACAATTAAGATAGAACAAAAGGTGACTATAGTTATGGATGAGATTGAGATCTGCACTTAAAATAAGCAAGACGTGAGAGCGCATCTTTACACAAAAAGACTGAAATAAGGTCCCTATACATTGCGAGAGGCGCTATATAAATTTATAGATACATTACAATGCTGTAATAGCTGCTGAACTAGGGTAGACTTCCTGTTACACGACAAGTCTCTATATATAACGAATCGGTTACCGCGTTGTACTGCTGATAATTATTATAAGAGCCACTTACATGAAGTAATCATCTATCAATGCCAATTGTCTACATGTCTATAAGCGCATACATGACTATATATTTTATGCCTTAAAGACGACTATTATACGCCCACATGATACTATATTAGATGCCTATATTGTGCCTTTATGTTGCGTAAATGAAGACTATATTATACCTAAAGATGCCTATTTGATATAGGCTATGCCTATATTTGATGCCGAAACAATGCCTACATTACGTCTAAATGATGCCTATAATATTATGGCATGCATATATAATGATTCCCATGCATATGATGCCTATACTGTTATAGAGGCCAATACATATATACTATGCCTTTATGATGCCTATATTATGTCCATATATAATGCCTCTAAGATAAGCCATGCCCACTGCCCATATATGCATGCACATGTATATGATATATAATTAGATGCCAATATACAATGTACAGTGTGCCTTTATGATAATAATATTTATAATAATGCCTATAGTGCCTACAGTGTATAGAAGCACAAGTGCCTGGACGCCCCTTACCTTTCCAGGCTGTAATGGCCTAATAAGTGGCAGGAGGCATTCACATTTGAAAATAGGTGCCTGGACGCCGTCCATGAGCGTCCAGTCACACTTTAAACCCTGATTATGCCAATGTAAAATGCCTATTTCTTGTCCATATTATGTCTATATAATTATGATGCCTATGATGTCTGAGTTAAATCTTGATATAATTACCTACGTACAAATACATCCATTCACGCCTGCATGCATACACATACATACATACATACATACATACATACATACATACATACATACATACATACATACATACATACATACATACATACATACAATGTATGTATGTATGTATGTATGTATGTATGTATGTATGTATGTATGTATGTATGTATGTATGTATGTATGTATGTATGTATGTATGTATGTATGTATGTATGTATGTATGTATGTATGTATGTATGTATGTATGTATGTATGTATGTATGTATGTATGTATGTATGTATGTATGTATGTATGTATGTATGTATGTATGTATGTATGTATGTATGTATGTATGTATGTATGTATGTATGTATGTATGTATGTATGTATGTATGTATGTATGTATGTATGTATGTATGTATATAAATGCATGCTGTTATTATATGTAAATGAAGATGTATGTATGATTGTGTTCATGCATGTATATGCTGTACAAGTTCTCAGTTTCTGCACAACTAAGGAAAACAATTAGTGAGAACGTCAGTTCGTTAAAGTTAAGGGATGTACAGTCTTCTCACCCTACATTAGGTCCGAATCCGCCATTGCAGAGAAAAGACAACATTGACCAGTATGCCACGTCCGCGAAGAATGACGTCATCCCAATTTCCGGTCATTTAGTAATAAGCTGTTTGCATAAGCAGCTGTCGTAAGCGACGTCGACATTATGGAGGCCATGCAGCAGCAGCAGCAGCAGCAGCAGCAGCAGCAGCAGCAGCAGCAGCAGCAGCAGCAGTCAAAGCGCTTAGCCCCGCTCGTTCTTGGCACGCTCCGATAATATATACAATAACCCTGATGAGCAAGCAGAGGCAGCATCAGCAGCAGCGTCAGGCGAGCGGCTTGGCATCCCGAAGTCTGTCGGCAATGAGCAGAGTGACCGGAGGAAGATGGATGGCCGGGAATGACAGGGTGAGCCAGACCATTACCGTCTTAATTTGGCTCTAATTTAGACCGGGCCATTTTGATGAATACGAAACGCATTTGGTCATCGCGTATACAGCGACGGGAGCACCACGCTCTCCCTCCCCCACCCCACCCTCCCCCACCAACCGCCACCCCCAATGGTGAACGACGGCTTCATTGACGCTTCCAGTTTATGGGTCGTAAAAGGGCGCGCCGACGACCACCCGTCCGACCGGCGGCAACCTTACCCCGAAGGGGAGAGAGGGGCATGTTCGACGGGATGCAATAGTGTACGTCGTCGTCCGATGGCGGCGGTTGATCGTATCGAAGGCATGGCGAAAGTCAGTAACTGGACGGAGCAGATAATGAGGAAATGATCGAAATCGCCGGCTGATCCCCCAATACGTCGGAATGTCGGATGCTGATGATGTTGATGATAATGATCCTGTTGCTGCTGCTGGTGGTGGTGGTCGTGGTGGTCGGAGGTCGATGATGTTGCGGTTGCAGCGGCGGCAGCGACGGAAGATGCTCTATATGTGATGCTGTTGCTGTTGTTGTTGTTGCTGTTGTTGCTGTGATGGGGCGATGATGCTTATCTCGAAGCCAGCCATTTACTTGGCGCCAGATTGTAATGACATCGCACAGACATGTTGTGTGCGTGTGTGTATGTATGTATGTATGTATGTATGTATGTATGTATGTATGTATGTATGTATGTATGTATGTATGTATGTATGTATGTATGTATGTATGTATGTATGTATGTATGTATGTATGTATGTATGTATGTATGTATGTATGCATGTATGTATGTATGTATGTATGTATGTATGTATGTATGTATGTATGACGTATTACATACACACACATATACATGTACATGCATACACATACATATACACACATACATAACTCTCAATTTAGCTCTAAATTTCTCCACCCTCACTGTTTATCAGAGTAAAGGTTAGGCATAGCTTTAGTTCCAAGACCTTGCTCATGAAGTGTCTGAGTAAACATGTACATTTTGTATGTCATTAACACCTTGTCCATTCTGATGTTTTATAAATTTCAATTTGATTGTTTTAATAGCAAACTTATTATGGTAATCTGACAAAAATTCCTTATTTACCAGCTTCATTGTCATTTTGCTAAATGATGTAACAAAGAGGTGTAGTATAATGTTTCTTTTCAAATGAAGATAAATTAGATAATAATGACTATCTGGCAATATCAAGTTTAGTTGATTGCAATTTTGAGATTTAACGGGGTTTTTTGCTAGATTTTGATTTTAGATTGTCAAAAGAATAGTGGGCATGTAAAGTAGTATTATAACTATGGCAAACAACCTTTTAGAGGATTACTTTGGCCACCCTGTATACGTACACGTACACACACACACACACACACACACACACACACACACACACACACATTCACTCACACACACACACACCCACACATTCACTCACACACATATACATACACACACATTCACTCACACAAACACATGCACACACGCACTCACACACACACACACACTCACACACACACACACACACACACACACACACTCACACGCAACTATAAGACGTGTTGCAAACTTTAAAGAGATAGAAACGAGGTCGTATACGATCCTCGTGCATGCATAGTTGCAGCGTGTATACCTTGACTTGGCTCTCGGACATTCCGAGTGCGTAGGCGAGCCGTGCTCTTTCCGGTCCCGCGAGGTACTTCGTCTGCTCGAAGGTCTTTTCAAGGGCGAAGATCTGATGACCTGAGAACGTCGGTCTCGTGTGCTTCTGCTGCTTCAGATCCTTATTGTCGCTGCAGACCTGTTGTTGTAGCATCGACGACTGACAATGGTTTCCCATCATCGCTGCTGCTGCAGCTGCTGCAGCTGAAACAAAGCAAACCATCAATCCATTGTCAGCATAACATGATGTCATTTGAAGGTCATTAGTGATGGAATTTGGATTCAATGTGATGCGATGTGTGGCTATTGTGATTTGACGTTAATGTGATGTGATTTCAATTTTATGTGGTGCGATTTGACGTTAATGTGATGCGATTTGACGTTAATGTGATGCGATTTGACGTTAATGTGATGCGATTTGGCGTTAATGTGATGCGATTTGGCGTTAATTTGATGCGAATTGACGTTAATATGATGCGATTTGACGTTAACGTGATGCGACTTGACGCTAATGTGATGCAATTTGACGCTAATGTGATGCGATTTGACGTAAATGTCATGCGCTTTGGACGTTAATGTAATGCCATTTGACATTTGTGTGATGCGCTTTGACGCCGATGTGATGCGTTTTGACGTTTGTGTGATGAGGTTTGTCGTTAATGTGATGCAATATGTCGTTTGTTTGATGCGATTTGACGTTAATATGATTCGATTTGACGTTAATGTGATGCGATTTGACGTTAATGTGATGCGATTTGACGTTAATGTGATGCGATTTGACGTTAATGTGATGCGATTTGACGTTGATTGATGCGATTTCACGTTTGTGTGAAGCGCTCTTGACGTTAATGTGATGCGATTTGACGTTAATGTGATGCGAATTGACCTTTGTGTGATGCGATTTGACGTTAATGTGATGCGATTTGACGTTAATGTGATGCGATTTGACGTTTGTGTGATGCGATTTGACGTTAATGTGATGCGATTTGACGTTTGTGTGATGCGCTCTTGACGTTAATGTGATGCGATTCGACGTTAATGTGATGCGATTTGACGTTAATGTGATGCGATTTGACGTTTGTGTGATACGATTTGACGTTAATGTGATGCGATTTGACGTTTGTGTGATGCGCTCTTGACGTTAATGTGATGCGATTCGACGTTAATATGATGTGATTTGACGTTAATGTGATGTGATTTTTACCTTGATCGCATGCGATGTGACCAGTTTGTTGAAAAGTTAGCTGCGTCATGAGCATTACGATCGCTATTCAAAATGTTTACTTTGAGCACCTTATAAAATTATGATGATGATGTGGTGCGATGTTGTGTATGTGATATTGAGCAGCGACCGTATAATGAGTCTTAAGGTAAGGAACCTGTAAAACGCTGATGAGTCATCCCTGTGTGTAAAGTATGTAGCCTATACTTTATAATGACCTGTGCATTCGATTTTTTGTCGTGCATCATGCAGTGCGCAAAGAGTTATTCACTTGGAATTTATGCATTATATATATATATATATATATATATATATATATATATATATATAACAGACAAACGTAATTATATAGTATTATAATTTCCGTTCTGAAAATAATTCTGATGTCTATTCATATTTCTGTTCTTTATCAGCGCATTCCGTTCTCGTTCTATTCTCGTTCTCAAAATAATTTATTTCTTCCCATACTTCTTTTAAAATTATCTGATGTTAACGATTATTAAACGATAGTATCTGCAAATATAAATTCGCAATCATACCTAATGCACCGGCAAATACGTGGGTACTTAACGAAGAGATACATTGTAACTAATGGTGTTTTAGGAGTGCGACCAAATCCTGTGCTATAGACTGCAGTGTTGGCCAACAAAGACCCCCTAGGTTTTTGCCAATATTTTGACCAGAAGTAAGAATAACGAAATGAAATTTTACAGATTTAAAGACAATTCATATTTACACATAATAGCCAGATTTCATCAAAATATTTAAAACAGAACAAACGCTATATCACTTTTAGTGAGACCGTGCAGCCACCGCTGTTTGTCGATTCAAAAACGTAACGCAACAAAAGGCATACCAAAAGACGATTTTATTAAGTCTCATCTCACATAACTGTTATCAGATAGCCTTGATATTGCCAGATGATCATCAATATTACTATTTTAAAAAGAAATAGGGTATACTAGCGTATAGCTGCACGTCACTCTGAAGTCACTTAGCAAGATGAAAATCAAGTTGCAATGGTAAGTATGAGGTATATGTCAGACTAAGAATTTTGCTATTAAAGCAATGAAATTCAAATTTCTAATAAATGAAAATGGCCAAGGTGTCAATGACAAACAAACTGTGCATTCAGACCCCTCTTTGTTAGAAAGACCCTAGAGATAAGGCTATGAGCAACGTTTATTCTGATAAACAGTGAGAGCGCGTGCATGCATTGATTAAGAGTTAAGCTGAGAGTTAAGAGATTTGCCGTATATAGATCCATACATAGGCCTACTGAAAGGAGATCGACTCAATGTCGATTGTTCTGGTCTCATCAGGGCTTAAAGTGTGCCTGGACGGTCATGGACGGCGTCCATGCACTTGTTTTAAAATCTGAACGCCGTCCAGCCACTTATTGGCGAACACAGACTGGAAAAATAATGGGCGTCCAGGCACTTCTTTTGGAGAGGGAAGGAGCGTCCAGGCACTTATTTTTACACACTTTAGGCACTGGGTCTCATTGAGAAAGCCAATGGCCCCAAGTCTCCGGATTTGAACCCGATCGATTGCGAAGAGATATATATGCTGGAAAAATATCATAATCTGCAACATATCTCGAAACTTGGTATAGACGTTGGGTGGGCCGAAGGACCAGAACCGCCGACAGAAATTCAGGATCCCTGCATGGGCAGAGCAGTCATGGGCCCTAAACTACCTTAGAGCAATTTTAAATAAAGACAAACAATAACGAAAAGGTGTGGGTGCGATAATACATAGGCCTACATTTATGATTTTAATCAGTTCTTCATGTTAAGAATTTGATTTTCAAATAAAATTATATTGTAATCGGCACAGCATTAACCAGCTGCGGTTTGACAGCTGCATGATTGTCCATTAAACGAATAACTGTAACAGGCAAACCTCTCTGGCTTTAACTGCAGGAAAGTCTTTTTATAATATTCCAGTATAGGCCTAAATATAGTTCTTCTCCATTTTGTACACGAACCTCAAAAATGCACTTCGGAAATGCTTTTCCATCGCCTGGAAAATTGTCCGGATGTCTTGACGTATACTGTTTCTCAGAGGTGGATCCAGGGGGCCAATCTGGCCATGACCCCATTTAGATGGGTTTTTTTGACCAGCTATTCTGGCTTGAAAAGTCGACGTGGCCCCCCATGAATAGTTCCGTAGGTCCTCCCCAGGCCCCATGAGGTCCGTACACGAGGTACGTACACGGGCTCAAGAACACTGTAGGACTAAAACAAGGTCATCAACTATTTTGATGGATAAAATGGTATAAAAAAAGGTCATCAGATTTTTCGGCGACCAAGACGAAAATTTTTCCCCCGGTTCCAAGACCAAAAATTTTTGCCCCCTTGAAAATTTCTGTATCTGCCCTTGCTATTTCTTATGATATTATAGTATAGTCTACAATACGGTCTTAACCGTTAGTGTAAGCACGGGCCCTGGTGGCAATTCCAACATCAAAACCAAGCCCATCTACACTTCCTATAATTTCAGCATGTTCATAAGTCTTATTTAGGCCTATAATGTAATTTTTCTATTGCGATACTGGGCATATTACTGACGCCCTATAAACGTTCGGTTTAATTTAGGCTACTAGATTCAACCAATATATATATGAGTGATTGAATGCGGGTGTCACGAAATAGAGTATCCCCGTATTAATTGTATCCCCCAAATTAAAAAATGCCGAAAAAACCGCTTCCGCGTGTATTTTTTTCTGCAAATTAATTTTCATATGCTTTGTTTTGAACAGTGACACTAACAGGTATGTTTAGGCCTATCCCTACTAGATAATTTGGTTTGCCCTGTTTTTAGAGCACTTAAAACATTTAAAACACTTAAGAACACTCAGAGTCACTAAATAAATTCGAGTTTCCTTTATCTGAGCATTGCATATAGGACACTTAAAACAATTAGAGTCTCTTTAAATTTTGATAACAGCATAAAAAAATTATTATGCGCATTTTTCAAAAAAGGGGATAGAATGGTTTATCCCCCCGGATAGTATAGACCGGTTAATTCCATCCGGGGGATAAATTAATTCATCCCCCCGGATAGCTTTCAGGGAGGATACTCCGTTTCGTGTCACGGGCTCTGATTTGTCTTCTTTTGAGATTCCGAATTGAAATAGTGTGAGACTATACCAACTTTGCCTTTCAAACTTATTCGCTTTTCTTTTCGATTTTGTGTTTCGGATTTTGTGTTTATAATTATATATTCCATCGACCATCGCTATACATGTATATACGAACGAAATTTATCATTTAGATTTGTTTAGCTTTAGGAATAAAATCGGACAACGCATATTTTAGCAGAAGATCGTTCTTAGACGGAAAGCAGCGTGTTCTTTGGCAAAAAACCGATGAGTAAGGAAATTTAAACAGCTGCATGCTTTGTGACAGTAATTATATCAGGCTATAATTATTTAAAACGGCATCAATTAATCAGGATTTTTTGTATAGGCTTATATATAGGCTAAGTCACATAAGTGATTGTATATGCTGAATCCGCTGCCCAAAATCAACATGTGAATAAATATTATAGGCTAATCAGTGTAGCCAGGGCCCCTTCCGGGCCCCTAAAAGTCGCCGTGCCCCTTGGCATTTGCCCCTTGCCCCTCTTGGCGGGCCTGCTAAGGACAGTCGCCGAGGCGCGACATTTTGTGCGGACGGCTGAGTCGCCGACCGACGACATTTTTTTCATGGACGAAATTTTCTGACGACTTTTTTTGGTCGTTTGGTAGAAATTTTCCGAAAAACATACCAGCCTATTATTATTAGAAGAATTTTTAGCTAGAAAAACATCAATCGACTCAACAAATTATCACAAAGCAGAGACTTGGCAGATACAAGAGTTGTTAATTACACCCCACTGACCAGTGGCGGCGCCAGACACTTTTTGTAGCCAGGGCATAACCAGGGCAGTCATACAAGTGACCAGGGCAGACGGCGGGTCGTGTGCTCGGTATTACGGGCTTACATAGGCCTATAATTTTGCGCTACCGTGCTTGCCATAAGTCACCCACCTTACACTATATTAGGGTTGGCTGGTCAGAAGATCAGATGGGCGAAGCCATAAAACAAAACACTTTTTGACATTTGGAAAGCAAATCTTGTAAATCTTATAAATCTTATACAGGGTGCACGGGCCATAAATGGACCACCCTAAAGTTTTTGTCAAATATCTTGGCCAGTAGTTTAAAAAATTAAAGCAAATTTCACAGGCCTAAAGACAATTCATATTTACGCACAGTGGCCAGATTTCACCACAATATTTCAAACAGAACAAAAGTTTTATCACTTTTAGTGAGACCATTGTTTGTTTGTTTGCTTGTATGTGCACTTGTTATAGCGCCCCTTCAAGCTCTCTCTACTCAGAGGCGCTCCCGAATGCAGAGCGGACACTGCATCGGAGTTTCACGCCGAAGCGCTGAGCAATTGTGAGTGAAGGACTTGCCCAAGGTCCTTACGCGGCAAGGCGGATTCGAACTTCGAACCTTCCGGCTTCAAGGCAACGACGCCACCACTACACCACCGCGCCCCACAATGATGATGATGAACCCGAAGGCAGGTTCATTGGCTTTACGCCCCTGGGGATGAGATGAGTGAGGTGGTTTCCCGTTGCCTTCCCCACAGACAATGATGGATAAGCAACTTGCCCAAGGTCGCTCCGCAGGAGCTTGCGCTTCTGCGTCCCACACGTGCTATAGATATAGCCCGAGATATCTAAATCTCTGAATGTCAACTCCAAGCCCGGGGCTTGAACCGCATTCCGTTGCAACCAACAGACGTATGCCGCTCTCGCTTACCGGTGTAGCTAACTAGGCCAGTAAATAAATGTGACTGGTCTAGTTAAATAATAACAATAATGATATTTCTGTCAATAACTAGAATAAAATCCTTTTTGCAACTTTTTACTGGGTCATGTTTTTGAATCGGCAAAAAAAACAGTGAGTGAACTTAAAAGTGAAACAACATTTGTTCTGCTTGGAATATTTTAATGAAATCTGGTCATCAGGGGTAAACATGAATTGTTTTCAAGCCTGGAGAATTTCATTTAAAAATTCCTTCCTCTGGCCAAGGTATTGGCAAGAGACCTCAGCGGTCTTTTTTATGGCCCGTCCTGTAGACTAATCTCATTGAAAGTGAAGCACTGCAAATCCTCTTTCGAGTAGCATTTCGAAAACAAAAAGTTCACCAAATAAAGTGACTTTTTCTCTTCCAGAACTTTGTCTTACCACCATTCTTGCCCTGCCAGAATATTTGCCTGCCAGAACATTTTCTCCGCCAAAATGTTGCCCTGTCAGAATTTTGCACTGTCAAAATTTTTGCCCTGTCAGAATTTTTCTCTCCCTGAACTTTTGCCCTGCCAGAGAGCGGACGGACGGATGTGAACAGTAAGAAACAATATGCCCGAACAAATTCTGACAAGGTAAAATTTCTGGCAGGGCAACGACCAGGGCAGCGACCAGGGCAAAGGTTTTTTACCAGGGTATTTGCCCTGCCATGCATACCCTGGCGTAGCGCCTCTATGCACTGCCACTGACTAAAATGCTAAAGGTTCCTATAAATCCGAGTTGCATATGGCAAGCAATAGTTTTTATGGCGATAACTTAACACGTTCTAAAGGTGTTTAAAAGAAGTGCATGCAGTGGGCAAATGCGAACGTTTCTAACCAGACTTGGGAGCGTCAGCAACCGGAAACTCCATTGGGGAATTAAATATGGGAAACAAGAATTTTTGATCGTATACCTGTGTAACACATTCTAACAATAATGTCTGCAGGCTTTGATATAAGGGGGACCACGTCAACTTTTTCAACAGCTGGTCAAAAATAATGAAATTTCTAAATGGGTGGCCATGGCTGGAATGCCCCCTGGATCCGACCATGAAGAGAATACTTTGCTGCGAATGACGATCTAAGATCTAACATATTTATTTTTTATCCTAGAAACAAATGTTATTACCAAACTGTTTTGCCTTTTAATGAGGATCATTTTTGCTTTTATATTTTTTCGCAGCTGGGACGGTTCTGAGGTTATTGTCGAAACCATGGTGTAAGAAGGGATGGTGTGCGCACTTCTTATACTGGCCATACATTGTTTTTGGCATTTCAGTAGGTGGCGCTGCTGTCCCCAGTTGATGGTTGGCAGCATATACAATATAGAGCAAGAAGTATAAGAATCGTTCGAAACATGGAACATATAGACAAGGAGAGGGCAGGAACATAGCAGGGAGTATCACTTGGAACATATAAGGGGCGATGAGGATCAGGTAACATTGCAGGGAACATGGAACGTCATACGGAACACCAGGGAACATAGGCCTAAGCGAATATACAACAAAGAGCGTGGAACGTAAAGAACATGAAGCATCACAGAGAACATTGTTCAGAGAATATATAGGACGAGGAAGACGGAACATGCATGCATTACGGAACATGCCACAAGGACTGCAGAACGTAAGGAACATGGAACATCTGGGGAAACATCGGAAACATTAAGGAACATGGAATACGGAAAGTGCAACAAGGAATTGGAACACAAGCAACATGGACCATCAGGTGACATAAGGAACATGGAATTTCAGGGAAAATCAGAATCAGTGAAGAACAAGGAATGCGGAACACAAAGAACAGGGAACATCACGGAACATAAGGAACATGAAACATCACATGGAACACCAGAGACATCAGAAAGCAAAAGACGCGGAACAAACAACAAGGGCCGTGGAACATAAGCAATATACAACAAGGACCATGGAACATAAGGAACCTGGAACATCACGGGAAAATGAGAAACATATAAGAACCCGGAATGTGGAACACGCAACAGAGTCTGTGGAACGTAAGGAACATGGAACATAAGAGCGAAGATCAGAACCATTAAGATACATGGAACACGGAATGTGGAACAAGGAATGTGGAACACAAGGAACATGGAACATCAGGGAACGTAGGAAACATGGATCATCACTGGAAAACAGAACACGGAATGTGGAACACGCAACAAGGTCCGTGGAACGCAGGGAACAAGGAACGTAAAAGGGAACACAAGAAACATTAAGGAACAAGGAACCCGGAATGTTCAACAAGGAATGAGGAACACAGGGAACATCAGGGAACATAAGAAACAAGGAACATCACGGAGGTTCAGAGGCATTAAAAATACGAAACGCGGAACACGCAACAAAGACCGTGGAGCATAAGGAACATGGAACACCTGAGGGAACATCAGAAACATTAAGGAACAAGGAACGCGAAACATAATTAAGGAACATGAATCATCAGGATAAACATAAGAAATATTAAGGAACATAATATTATGGAACGCGGAATATGTAGCAAGGGCTGTGGGACATAAGAAACAGGGAACACCAGGGAACAAAAGGAACATGGAACATCACATTGAACGCCTGCGACATTAGAAAACAAAGGGCGCGAAATAACAACAAGTTCCGTGGAACATAAGGGATATAAACAATTAAAGCCCATGGAACATATAAGGAACCTGGTAATCACAGGGAACATCAGGGAACAAGGAACACAGGGAACACGGAACATCAATTAACAGGGAACAGAAGGCGCATCACAGAGAACAGGGGAACACGGAACATCGATAGGAACATCAGGGTCAGAGGACATAGAGAACATTGGAACACAGGGAACGTGCACATAGCATCACATGGAACAGAGAACACGGAACACAGGAGAAAAGGAGACAAAGAGCAAATGGAGCAGAACATAGCAAAGATAATTTGTGTCGCCCTCCTCCTTCGCCCAGACATGAGACTGGCATTAGGGAACGAACGTGCAGTGAAGAAGTATAAGTATGTATGCCATACAATATCATGAAATTCCATTTGGTTTATGGGCGAGGTCGTTGTGAATTCCGATTTATCCGTTAGTTGCCCGCTAGTCGCAACTATAGGATCTAAGACATGTCTGAGATACCGTCATAAATTTGGCCCCTGGGGATGAGATGTGTGAGTTGGTTTCCCGTTGCCTTCCCCACATACAGCGTTCAATGAGTAAGCAACTTGCCCAAGGTCGCTGCGCAGGAGCTTTCGCCCCAGCGTCCCACACGTGCTAGCCCGAGATATCTAAATCTCTGAATGTCAACTCCCAGCCCGGGGCTTGAACCGCAGTCCGTTGCAACCAACAAACGTATGCCGCTCTCGCTTACCGTTGTAACTAACTAGGCTAGACGTAGGCTATATATATACGTGTAGTTAATTGAGCCATTCGATATCCTTGAGCCATTGTCTTTAAAAGACCCATGCGCAGTTAACAATACATTTAGCCATTCAGCTTAGAATATCAGCTATATCCTTGGCCTTATTTCGTTTAATTAACTAATAGGGGAAACCTACAGAACGCCTTTACATCCATGTGTTCGTTCTGATTGTTTAGGTTTTCTTTGGAAGCGCTTTTATTGCCATCAATTTTGTTGTTACGCTATTCGTTCATGTGCACAATTAAGAAGATCAAACAAAACTCTGGCCTTTGCCATGGGAGAGCATTCGCATGCTAGATTGCATGCATGGGTGTCCATTCTTGGACACCTTTAAATATTAGCTAAAATATTTTATATAGAGCTTTCGGTGCTGTATACATATTCAAGTGCACACCATGGTAGTCCGCGTATAGTATGATTTATAGTTCACTCATGCAGTTCACGCATTACCTCTCCACGCATTGCCAATTACGCTCCTCATCACGCATTGCCAGTTCACGCATTACCAGTTCATGCATTACCAGTTCACGCATTACCATGCGGTTCATTAATTGCTTGTTCAAGCTCCACCTTTATAATGTAGCAGCTAATCTTTGCTCTTACCTTGCGACGACCTCCACGAGGGTGGAGGCAGCACACCGGCGGGTGTCCAGTAGACGGATGGCCGATTGTTGACCGGACTGGTCAGTCCGTTGCACCCGGACTGCATCCGTATGGCGGCAGCAGCTGCAGCAGCGGCGGCGTTGAGGAACATCCCTCCAGTGAGGCGAGACGGCGCCGCCGCCGCAGCTGCAGCAGCCAGGAAGTTGAACTGCGACGACGGGCTGGCGGCGATGCTGTTACGCGGCTGCTGCATGGGCGTGGGACCGACCGGGGAACAGCAGGTGTCTTGGTTCTGGGTTGGGAGGGAGGGGTTGTCGGTCCCTTGTGATCGGCTGAGGATGTCGTTGATGCCGAATGGGGTGGATGAGGACGAGAGGAAGGATGAGGAAGATGAGGAGGAGGAGGAGGAGGAGCATGCCTTTGAGGGTGCGGAGAATGGTGGCTGGACGGGGGATGGAGCGGGGCTTCCGCTGGAGTGGCTACCCGGCGGGGACGCCGATCCCACGCTTCTCATGTCCGTCATGCTCTGCAGCGCCGCCAGCGGTGGACTGGCCAAGACGATCCCTGGAATTCCTCCGACTACGCCACCGCCGCCGCCGTTGCCCATGTCTCTTGTGGTGGTGCCACCCGTTGTTACATCGGGGGTCGGCGATGGCATTGTCTTTAAAGGATAACTGAAGGAACTTCCGACTACAAGTAGACCGTCTTCGTATGAAATCGGTAGCGAGGAGGTAGACGACGATGACGAGGATGAGGAGGAAGCATCTTCGGGTGATCGACCAGCCTCGAGAAAGGACGACGAGGAGGAGGAGGTCATGGTGTAGTGTGACATGGTCGAGCTCTTACATCCGGTTCTATACCCACCATAGAGTAAGTAAGTAAGACGGACGACCGTTTAAGATGCGGTCTTAAATATTACACTGGCTTCCCGGCCTGCTTCCGCTCTCTCTGACGTCTCCATCTAACGCTCATTCAGCCTCATCTGGCGCATCATCTCAAAACCATAGCGCTATAAGATGATGAGGAGGCGATCGTCAGCAGCAGCAGCAGCCGCTATCTCATTATTAGTATCGATAGGAGGATGGCCCATTGATTTATCGCGGCCTGCCATTGGCTGGTCGTCGGCGACGCGGCGCCGTGATGCAACACGCTCTGTGATTGGTCGGTCGCTCGACCAATGGGCGTCGGCCAACGATGTCGCTATGGTCCAAGTGTTAAATGGCGAACGGTTAAGTGAGCTTCATGAAGGTCCATCGGTTCTGAACGACGGTCAACTCAGATGCATGACGCGCGCATGCGCCAGTTGTAGACGCGCGGATAGATAGGAAGAGGCGGACAGAAGCAGACATACAAACCAAGACAGACAGACAGACAGACAGACATTCAGTCGGAGATAGATGATGACAGACACATGACATAACGAGACATACGTAACGCACATGCGTATACGTATACATGTATACATATATCCTGTATACATGCATACATGCGTATTATAGGCACTATACAGATGGAGACAGATAATGACAGACACATTACAGACAATGACATATATACATGTATATATAGAGAGACAGACAGACAGATAGACAGATAGACAGAGACAGATGCATAGCAATGGCAGAGACAGGCAGAGAAAGATAGACAACGACAGACAGACAGACAAACAGCGCAGAAACAGATGGGGAGAGAGAGACACAGAGAGACAGACAGACAGAGACACAAATACAGAGACAAGCAGAGAGAGACAGAGCGAGACACAGAGAGACAGGCAGACAAAGACAGAGAGAGGCACATGCAAAGACTGATATAGACAGACAAAGAGAAAGTGAGAGGCATAGACGGACAGTGTATATACAACAGGCATGCAGAAGTGTACGGAAAGTGACAGATGGTATATACATACATGCATGTAGATCAATAGGTACATACATAGAAAGCGAGAGACAGAGAGACAGATGCGTATATTGACACAATGGGAGACAGTGACATATGGAGGAACAATGCAGGCAGAGACAGAGACATTCTGAACGATATACATGTATAGCAAACATGCAGACAGACAGACATGAGCACTTTATACGAAGACATATATGTATTGTATGTGTATTGTGTAAAGCAATGAGTATACTCATGCAGTTACCATAAAAGCCAAGGCAATATAGGTATACCAAAAGATACCCCACCCCCAATGACTATTGACCCTCTGATATACCCAACAGGCAGACAGGCATGCATGCATTATACGAAAACATATATGATTATTTGTATGTGTAAACTAATGACTACCCTTGCATGCAGTCAGCCTAAAAGCTAAGGCATTAGATATATCCCAAGATACCCAATGACTATACCCTTGCATGCAATTACCCTAAAAGACATATTATATGGCAATCAGTATACACAAAGATACCCAATGACTACCCTTGCAGTTACCCTATAAGCTATGGTTACAAGTTACAACCACCCAATTATAGTTAACCATGCATGAACTATAGACGTGCAGATAACCATGCATATTAATTATTATAGCATGCAACTATACCACAAAGTTGCAATATTAACGATAGCCTACACTTAACCATTCAGCTACCCATGAGCCATTGTCCAGATATAGACTACTAACGTACAGTTAGCCACACACCCATGCATCCATACACCCATGCATACAGCTACCGAAAGACCTAACCCAAAAGTCATCCTCACAGTTAAACTAATAGTCAAACCGCCTGTTAGACCTGCTACCGTCCATGCATGTCTCCCTACATTCCTACATGTATGCATTCGGTTCCTACATTGATCATCGATGTGCATGCCATCAAATGTACTTCAATTAAATTCGACCGCATGCACGCCGCGCACAGCTCATTCGCCAAATCAGATCATCGCGTCCCATCTTCCCAAATGAAAAGAACTTTACCGTGCGCCGACGTCACGCGACGAACAAGGAACAAGAATCGGATTAGCGCGATGGCTTACACCGCACTTCCGGTCACAGGAGAGCGATCGCGTCACGTGGTCGTCACGTGTAATCTGTTCACGGCGCCGCCCAGCGACCGGATCTCCAACCGCAAACCGGTTTATCCTTCTCTCAATTTCCAATGAATTATTGTTGCTCGCCTGAGATGCTGTTTGGATGAGACGATCGTGCGGTCGGTAGGGTGCGCTGATCGGTACTTAATTGTCGCAGAATTGCACTTTATCGTCGACAGTGGACGCCAGCGGTGAGGGGGGTGAATGACACTCGGACCCTCGTGTGGGGCGATGCAGGGGCGGATCCAGAGAGGCCAATCCGGCCATGGCCCCCCCATTTAAAAATTGCATGGGACGTGGCCCCCCATTTGGTTTCAAGAAGCCATGAAATAAATGCAGTGGGAGAGCAAAACAGGACATCAGGCCCCCCCCCATTAAAAAATTGTATGGGACGTGGCCCTCCCCGTTCGATTTAGCGGTTCAAATGGTATCCCGGAAAATTGGTCGATGACTAAAAAAAAGGTCATCAACTTTTTTGGCGGATGAAATGGTATCTTTTTCCTGGAAAATTGGCCGATGACTAAAAAATCAACTTTTTTGGCGGATGAAATGGTATCTTTTTCCCGGAAAATTCGTCGATCAACTTTTTTGGCGAAAATCTTAAATTTTTTCCCTCTGTTCCACCAACAAGACCGAAAATTTTGGCCCCCCTTCGAAACGTTCTGGATCCGCCACTGGGCCGATGAGCAATAGGACACCGCTTACCCCACCATGCAGAGGGAACGCGATTATCGTTTAAACCGGACGCGATTCGTGGTTGTTGTTCCCTGACAACTGTGAGAGATGAGCGTCTGGAAGGGGGAGGATGTGGGGGCAGAGCGCGTTTGGTGTCATGACCAATTCAAAGACGA
This sequence comes from Lumbricus terrestris, assembly GCA_949752735.1. Taxonomy (NCBI): domain Eukaryota; kingdom Metazoa; phylum Annelida; class Clitellata; order Crassiclitellata; family Lumbricidae; genus Lumbricus; species Lumbricus terrestris. The sequence goes on from OX457050.1 coordinate 30,164,353, forward strand.
AGTTCAGATCGGTATCTAATCTTGTGTAATTGAATCTCGTGTGATCTAATCTTGTATAATCTAATCTTATGTAATCATGGTGAGAATTGGCGAAGGGTCGAGGGTTCAACCCCCGTGTTTTTCTTAGGACCCCATGGTAAAGTCCTCATTGCAACCCCAACTCCACATAGATTAACGTCTAAACCCCACTACAGTTATTTTTCTACAATTTCCATACTGTTTTTAATTTTATCTGATGTCATTTCATCTTATGTAATCTAACCATAAAATGTAATCTCATCTTACGTAATCTCATCTCATGTAAACGCATCTTATGTAATTTCATCTCATGTAAACTCATCTTATGTAATGTCATCTTGTGTAATCTAACTTACGTAATCCAATCTTATGCAATCCAATCTTATTTAATCTAACCATATGTAATCTCATCCTATGTAAACTCATCTTATGTAGGCCTAATGTCATCTCATGTAAACTCATCTTATGTAATGTCATGATTGTCATCTCATGTAAACTCATCTTATGTAATGTCATCTTGTGTAATCTAACTTATGCAATCCAATGTTATGTAATCCAGTCCTATGTTATCTCATCTTATGTATTTTTTCTTTTGTTATCCAACCATACATACGCAATACAATCTTATGTAATCTCATCTTATGTAATTTTAACTTATGCCATATCATCTTATGCCATCTTGTATTAAGTTATCTCATCTTAAGTGATATGAATCTTACGTACACCTACTTCATTCTACTTTTCTCTGCTATGTGCTCTATACTCTATAAATAATCTTCATCCAAAATTGAAATTCTGATTTAATCCAAACTATATATAATCTTGGTCCTGGGCACGACGTTAAACTGCATCCATCCTCTGCCACAGAGAACCAGCAACTTTCCTGTGCCGGTCCTAAGCCCGGATAAAATGAGGAAGGTTTGCCAGATGGGTGGAGATGCACTGGCAGTAAAAGACCAAGACCATTGAAATCCGCAAAAACCATGGCACAAGTGACATAGCGACCCAGATGCTTCAAGGTGTCATGATGCATGTGGAGCTGACATGCACAGGCCGGTCAGTACAGACCAGTGGAGAGAGTCGGGGGGAGAGAGCGTGGGACACACACGGGCATTGACCCAGATTGTCTTTCGTGCCTCTCTCCCAATATTCTCTTCATCAGACAAGGTGGTCTAGCTGGTTCAAGATGTTAATGGTAGCCTATATGGACCTGCAGACCGGACAGGTTGAAGATGGGCAACATGACGCGAGACAGACTCAAACAGAGAGTGGCGCCGGACACCTACGGGCATTTAGCCCAAGGATTTCGATGATGATGATCATATATAATCTGCGACTATTAATTATGTCTGAATTGAAGGCAATAGACGAGAATTTATTGATTGACTGATTGATTGATTGGTCGGTTGGTCGGTCGGTTGGTTGATTGATTGACTGATTGATCTATTGATTGATTGATTGATTGATTGATTGATTGATTGATTGATTGATTGATTGATTGATTGATTGATTGATTGATTGATTGATTGGTTGGTTGGTTGATTGATCGATTGATTCATTGGTCGATTGATTCATTGACTGATTGACTGATTTATTTATTTATTGATCGATCGTGATGCATGTATACATGTGATGCATAAGTGAAACATGTCACGTATAAGCAGGATAATTATGACGTGTGTATAGCACGTGATATATGTAACACGTGATTTTTGATGCAATTGACGTCATAGATTGACGTATGCAGAACGTGACTTGTGTAGCATGTAGCTCGAAGTGACTAATGAAGTTGTGATGCTTGTGATGGGTGTTGTCACGTGATTAACGAAGCTGTGACGTATTCATATAGCATGATGTTTGTAGCACATCACGTATACTATAAATTATACATGTATACTATAGCACGATTATAACAAGTGCATGACGTATATTTATGGCGTTTTATCACGTGACGTGCGTAACGTAAACTATACCCTTATAACAGGAAGTCAATTCGATATAGATTCTTTGCCGAAATCCACGATTATATAGCGCGTTGATAGAGAAAGACATAGCATGAGAACGCGTTGAGACGACTTTTAGAAATGATTAGATGAGATTGAATTCGATAATCTATCGAGCGTGTTCTATAGTCTATGGGTCAGAGAAGGGCGGGGCTGTCGGTCCCGGACGCGTTAAGATCCTCGGTTCGATTCCTGAATCATCTTTGGATGGTTGGCAAATATTCCACGGTTCATTGGTCGCCTCGCTTCAATTGAGTCGATTTGGTGGCGGTGCAGCACGCTTCAACGGTTAACGATCTCGCATAGAGAGATTACTCTTCGCTCCCAAGCCATAGCCTTAAATTAACCCCCGCAATGGCTTTCACGAGAATTATACAGATCGTGTAGACTATACACAGTTTCCGTTCTTCTATCCATCATTGTTGTTGATATTGTTTTTATTATTGTTATTGTTATTGTTATTTTTCTCCGATGTATGGTCTTTAGTCAGTATATTAATATGATCCCTCGCGATTGTAAAAACCTGAGGCGGGCGCGATGTGCTGGAATGGATAAGCGTTGCAGAAAACGACTGCATTGAAGCGCTGAATAGTCATAGATTAATAGATCTAATAACGATCATAAAAATAATTTAAAAAATAGTAATAGTAAATAAAAAATAATAATAATCCCTCCCTCTCACCCCCTCCGACCTTCCTCCCTCCCACCCCTCCTCTCCCCCTTCCTCTTCCCTCCACCACCCCCACCCCTCCCAACTCCCTCACCTCCATCTCCCTTCCCTCCCTCCATCTCTCCCCTCCCTCCGTCCTGGGGTACCCGGCGTTGCCCGGGAAATTTATGTTTTTGTCCCCTAACCCAGCCTACCAGTCCCTGTGAGTCGGGTTCGCAACCTCTGCTCCTCTCTTCCCTTGTTCCTTCATTCATTCATCCCTCCCTCCATCAAAATAAAATCAGAACAACAGTTGACAAGCAACAGCCGACGATTTAGTGCAACTGTTCAAAAACGAAGCTTAAAGCATTGCAGCTAAGCTAACATTTCGATTGGATCACAGACCTAAAACTAAGACTGAACGACAGCCCACACTCGACTTAATATTCTAACAACAAAACGGTCGCACACAGACAAAACACGCGTATCACATCAACGCGTAACACACGACTCGCCCTGTTTACAAATCGCAGAGGGTTACACAGCCTGGGCTGTCGGGCGGGGCGGGGGACGGGGGTGGGCGAGCCACAGGGGACCAGCAGAAAGCCTCTGCCCATCTGGACCGTCAACCCCACGGGGGTGGGAGGTGGGAGTGCGGGGTGGGGTGGGGGTGGGTGTCGGTGACCATTGGCGATGGTTGATCAATGATAAGGAAATCATCGGCGATGTGCCAATATAAAGTTCATCTCGTTGATTAAAAAGTCGCCTTTCATCGGCCATGATTGGCGACGACCGGCGATCGGCCGATGCAGGTGTCACGAAATAGAGTATCCCCCCGTATTAATTGTATCCCCCCAAATTAAAAAAGTCGAAAAAACCGCTTCCGCGTGTATTTTTTTGGGCAAATTAATTTTCATCTGCTTTGTTTTGAACAATGACACTAACAGGTATGTTTATTCCTACTAGATAATTTGTTTTGCCCTGTTTTTAGAGCACTTAAAACACATAAAACACTTAAAAGCACTCAGAGTCACTAAATAAATTCGAGTTGCCTTTATATGAGCATTGCTTAGGACACTTAAAACAATTAGAGTCACTTCAAATTTTGATTACAGCATAAATATTTATATTATGCACATTTTTCAAAAAAGGGGATAGAATGGTTTATCCCCCGGGATAGTATAGACCGGTTAATTCCATCCGGGGGGATAGATTAATTCATCCCCCGGATAGCTTTCAGGGGGGATACTCCGTTTCGTGTCACCGGCCGGGGCCGCCGCCACCACGGCCGCAGCCACCACCGCCGCCGTCCAGCGGTCCAAGCCATTCACGCTGCGGTCCGCGCGTCCGTCCGTCCATCGCTCGATTGAATTTCGCTTTCACTTCGTTGGCTTTCATCGGCGCCAAACGACATCGACTTCGTCTTTTCGCGCGAAATGAAACGACTCAAGCGCCCTCTCTCTATCCATCGCCGGTCGGCGGCTGCCACGGCAACAGCTATCCCACCCACCCTCCTTGCTGCCCTCCCTCCACAACCAATCGACGCCATTACCCTATTACCCCATTCAAACCGGCGATATGCCCGCTCCTATACGCGGCTATTCGCTCAGTTTCGCTGCCACGCGCGCAGACGATTTCTCACGCATCCCGTGACCCCTTGCGACCGGAAGCGGCGACGTTAAACGGCCGAAAGTGTGACTGCGAGCAGTGTAGATCTATGAGTACATTGTTGGCTATATCCGGTCGTAAACCAGTTCGGTTTTTCTCGCCGATGAAGCCGAAAGTGGTACGGTTGGGATGGTACAAACGCGATCTCGTTTTTTAACGCCGCAGCGGCTAAAGCTGCTTCACATAAATGAGACGTAAAACGGGGGATTTTCTCGCTCGTTCTGTGCGATTTTATTGCACGTTCTGCGTATTTGGATTTAGAAAATGATACAAACCAACAGCAGATAGATCTATATGAGCAGAATATCGTCTATATATGATGGATGCAATGGAGCAATATATATATACATATATACATATATATAATCATAAATAATTATCATATATATAGATCTATATATATAATATCGTAGTGTTTGTCACACAGTAGTAAACAGGGATTGCTTCAAGAACATGCATGACATACCATAATATTATATAGGCCTACCGTCTTTACAACAATCCCTGCATAATAGACACATCAATGTTCATGTCTGTTCTTTTAATTGTATGTGTATGCGCGTTTGTGTGTGTGCATGTGCTTATGCGTGTGTTTATGTGTGTTTGTACGTGTGTGAGTGTGTGCATGTGTGTGTGTGAGTATGTATGTGTGTGTGAGTATGTATGTGAGTGTGATTGTGCATAGGTGCCAGTGTGTGTGTTTGTGTGTATATCTGTGTGTCTGTGAGTGTGTGTATGTGTGTTTGAGTGTGTAGGTGTGTGATTGTTCATAGGTGTGTGTGTATATATATAAATATATATATATATATATAATTATATATACTGTATATATGCATAATATGGTAGCGCTGGTGCTTATAATGGTTCGTCATATTATTGTTTACTCCGAAAATGGAATTCGGTTCGGCATCGTGAAATAGATCAAAGTCATCAGACCGAATTAACCGATTCAATTTTTACGATTAATTGATTAATTAATCGCGAAAAATCCGCAGTCCAACATAAACACATATATATGACAGATTTTAATAGATTTAATAGTTCTTTGTTTGCTAGCTGAAATTTAAAAAATCGTTTTATTAGCTGTGATATATTCTTGAGGATTGTCGTGAGACCTGAAGAGTCGGTCTCCACGGTGGAGTGTAGACCATGCAGCGTGCAATTTTCCTGCAGGCAGAATTTCCCATTGCATATCGGCCGAATAGTGGGCCGAATTTCTCATTGCATATCGGTCGAAAAGTGGGCCGAATTTCCCATTGCATATCGGCCGAATAGTGAGCCGAATTTCCCATTGCATATCGGCCGAATAGTGGGCCGAATTTTCCATTGCATATCGACCAAATAGTGGGCCGAATTTCCCATTGCACATCGGCCGAACAGTGGGCCGAATTTCCCATTGCATATCGGCCGAATAGTTGGCCGAATGTCCCATTGCATATCGGCCGAATAATGGGCCGAATTTTCCATTGCATATCGGCCGAATAGTGGGCCGAATTTCCCATTGCATATCGGCCGAACAGTGGGCCGAATTTCCCATTGCATATCGGTCGAACAGAAGGGAAGAGGAAGAGAAGGCCGAGAAGGGAAGATGGTGGAGGGAGAAGAACAACGAAGAGGAGATGGAGAAGGAGGAGAAGGAGAATGAAGGAGAATGAGAAGAAGAGGAGAAGACGAAGGAGTTGGAGCAGGAAAATGAGGAGAAAAAGGGGAGGTGATGAAAGAAGAGGAGAATATGGGGGAGGTGGAGGAGGAGAAGCAGGAGGAGAAAGAGGAGGAGGAGAAGGTGTGCAGGAGAAGGAGAAGGAGAAATGGAAGAGGATAATTAGGAAGGGGAGGAAGAGAAAGAGGAGTTGCAGAAGGAAGAGTAGAAAGAGGAGGAGTTGATGGAGAAGGGAAGGAAGAGAGACTATTGCATCGGAGGAAGAGGAAGAAGGCGAAAGAGGAGGAAGAGAAATAGGAAAAGGAGGAGTTGCAGTAGGATGGAGCACTAGGAAGAGGAGGAGATTGAGGAGTCAAGGGAGGAGTTAGGGGAGGAGAGGGAGGGAAGGAGGATAGGTAAGGAGGGAAGGAGGGTATCGCGTTGGCCAATTGGTCGAAATGAGATGCAGAGCTCTGATGCTGATTGATTGCTTGATTGATTGATTGCCCTTAAATGACGCTGATGCATCCATCTCTTCGTCCTCTTCTCCTCCTCCTCCTCTTCCCCATCTGCAACAACAGCAGCAGCCACAGGAGCAGGCAGCAGCAGCATCAGCAGCATCTCCGACCACATGCATTCAAATTGACCAAGCATCAGCAGAGTCGTCTCTCTCTATGGATCCTCTTCATCCACAGATCGACTCCTAAATACGCCACCATCGACACAAAGACAACCGAACAAGATCATGCACAGTTAATCATCAGAGTTTGCACAGCCAAGTGTCTATAGCACGCACGCTAAGGAGACGTACTTGTGCCATGCAAGTCACGAGTATGCACTGACTATACGATGCCATACCATACTATGCTGTTCTATACACCGTACCATATACTGTACTATACTATACTATACTATACTATGCTATGCTATGCTATGCTATGCTATGCTATGCTATGCTATACTATACTATACTATACTATACTATACTATACTATACTATACTATACTATACTATACTATACTATACTATACTATACTATACTATACTATACTATACTATACTATACTATACTATGCCATACCATACTATATACTATGCTATGCTATGCTATGCTATGCTATGCTATGCTATGCTATACTATACTATACTATACTATACTATACTATACTATACTATACTATACTATACTATACTAAAAGTATATGCTATTCTATATCACACTATGTTGTATACTCTGCCTTGCGGTACTATGCTATACAATGCTATACTAGTCAATACCATACTGTGCTATGCTATACTTTACACTGCGCCTATGCCATGCTATACTGTACTGCACTATACTATGCTCTGCTGTACTATACAATACCATACCAGTCTATTCAATACTATGCCATTCAATGCCATGCTATGCTGTATAGTCGAGTATAAGAAGTATTGTACAGTACATTGGCATCTTACGTACAGGCCAAAGATATTGTATATCTATAGAAGGGCTGAGTATATATAGTCTACTCTCCTCCCTTCTGAGCCTTCTCCTCTCCTCTCCTGTCCTCCTCTCCTGTCCTCTCCTCTCCAGGCCAATCCCTTTTGACCAATCATCTCATAATAAATTGTGCAAATATATATATATATATATATGTATTAATATATATATATATATTTATGTATTATACTTATACACACGCATATATGTTATGTATATATATTTATCTTTATATATATTATGGATGGATGTGTGTTTGTGTGTTTGTGTGTTTCGTTCCTTCTTAATTTCGCCTCGGCGTGCGTCTTGTTTCCGACGGCAATAATAATCGGCGAGATGAGATGATAGATAAGATAAGAGAATCTCGAATGACGACGATGACGACGACGACCGCAAAGATGGCGTCGAAAGAGGTTTCGCCCTCGCGAGAGAGGAGTAAGATGTCGCCCATCGAGTAGCAACCCTCCTCCCCTCTCCCTCCCTCGCTCTCCCCCCCCCCCAACCCCCACCCCCACCCCACAGTCCGTCTCTCCCTAGCTTCATCCGTGGCGGCTGGCGTCCGAAGACTAACGATATCAAGAGTCACGACTTGACTGCGACGCGTATAAATCCGACGCTAGCGTCCTCCAGCGGATGGGTCCGCTTTGCTAGGCAGTTGTTGAGTGTTGCGGTCGTTGGACGACATCTGTCGTCGAGATATGACCGCACTCGAGTATCACTGCGCCGTTCCTTCAAGTAGTGCGCCCGAGAGCCGCCGCCGCGGGCCGGGCGCTATTATTGCACTTATTTTCAGTTCTTGTCCGCGGCTAAATGGCGCAAACATATCGTCGACGAATTCCCTATTATCGCTCGTCGCTCGCAATTAATATTTTCTCTCGGGGGATAAGAAGGAAATCGAAGCACTCGCTGTTTTCCGCATTTTATTATTAAACAAGTCATGCATGTTGAGGCTTCCCCGCGGTCCAATCATTGGCAATTTGTCACTCGCAAAATAGAACACACAAGACAAACACGCACACACGCGCGTACTCACGTACAACTTTATTTATATCTATGCAGACAATGACCTGGTGAATGCATCGCTTATGTAGCGCCTTGCTAAGACCATTCCATATGGTCTAGAGCCATGAACATCAGCAGGTATAATCTGTTTTCATAGAGGTTATTAGTTTTTAAATGTAAAAAATTGAGAATTTAAAACAATGTCCAGTCCAGAGGGATAACAGAGTGGCCAATATTATGACCTACAATTATGTCATTCTAGTTACAGAAAACGACATGGGAACGCTGCAGATTAGTTTAGCCGGTGTCACGAAATAAAGTCTCCCCCCGAAACAGAGTCTCCCCCGGGCTGAAACTCTGTATTGGAAGAAATCTGCTGAAGTAAAAGTATTATTTGTTTTCTTGTTATATAATCTGCCAACGTAAACTAACCGTTTTAGTCTGCTCATCTCTAAATTTGATGCAACTGTAGCCATCTTTACGCTGAACGGGGGAGACTTTGTTTCGTGGACGGCGGAAATATTCTCTCCCCCACGGAGACTTTATTTCAGAATATAGTCTCCGGGGGCGAATTTATTCTGGAACAGATCCTCCGGGGGGAGAATCTGTTTCGAAATAAAGTCTCCGGGGGGAGACTTTTAGGGGGGAGACTCTGTCACGCGACACCTGCCTATAGGCTAATTGGAATTTTTTAATTCTTACTCAAAGTGAAATTTCTCGGTTTAGATTTGTGCATCATAGATCGTTAGTGGCTTAGTTCATTCATTCATTCATTCATTATTAGCATTTATATAGCGCCCCTTCAAGAAACTACTCAGAGGCGCTCCCAGCCCAGCCAGTGAAAAGAAATTTGTTACAAACCAAGAGGCAGTAGCTAAAAAGGTGACGATTTTCCAAAGGGAAGTGCCTCCTTTGCCCTTATAGACCTATGTGCGGCCCTGGCTAGAATGTTAGTGCAAAGAAATTTGTTACAAACCAAGAGGTAGTAGCTAAAAAAATAGGTGAAGATTTTCCAAAGGGAAGTGCTTGCCCCTATAGGCCTATGTGCGGGCCTGGCTAGAATGTTAGCCTCTGGACTTTCTGCCAAGAGTCGTACTCAGTGAGTAGACTTACGACCCCTTTGGTCGCCATACATACATAACAGTAAACTATTATAATATCATCGTATTTTATAACAGTTCATGTAACAGACCTACAATAATGTAACAGAAATAATAACTACTAACATTTAGTTAAAATATTTCTTGGGGATGTAATTTCTGGGGAACCCCCATCCCTGGAGCATAGGTGCAATCACGTCCTAAAAGTTGGGGGACCATAATGAATCACGTCCTAAAAGTTTTGGGGAACCATAATAATAAAGCTAGGGGACCACTCAAAAGTTGGGGGGACGCGTCCCGTGGGTCCCATAGGGTGGTTGCGCCTATGCCCTGGAGATGCCTGGATTAAGCATGGAGTTGTAGCTTATTGCAACTCCCGGTCAGCGCCTAAAACTGGTTCGACGGTTCTACTCGCGCCACCCAGCGAACTCGTGTATAAAATAATTATATGCCTCTGCCGATTATCGTAGTGATCAGAAACGTCGTGGTGAGACCAGCAGAGGCTAAGAAAATTAAGTCGCTGACATTTCCTGCCTACAGCTACAAGCCTACACCTATCCGAAAGGACGTGAAACACTATTCAGCTAAAGACTTTAAACATACTTCGAGGAGTTGACTAACTTTAATTAATAGTCTAGAAAAGCAACAGTTGCCCCCTCTGCCCCTTCCTTCTTCTTGGGTTTGGCCGCAAGAACAGAAACTCTGCTTTTGTAAAGAGACATAGGCTTTGGCTAAAGGCTAAAGGCCTATTAGCGCACGGCGTCAATTATTATCCCGGATTAATTTTTTCGGGCAGAAGCAAAATTTCTGCCCACCCCCCACTGCTGAAATGTCCCCTACGCCTATGCTCTCTCCTTGCCTCCCTCCCTTCCTCCCTCCCTCGCTCCCTCTGCTCCCTCCCTTCTTAGTTCTCCAATGCTGCCCTCCCTTCCATGCTGCGTTTAATGATAGGTATAAGATCGTCGAGGGAGAGTGGTGATTTCTTGAGACTGTAGCGACGGGAATTAAGTGTTTAGCTGATAAGACGAATCTGCTCATCATTTGGATCCTGATTGCTTTCCGACGATGCTTTACGATGATCATCCAACTCTGGATGTAGCCTACATGGCCCTACATACACTTCCACACAATACCCCCACTACATACGCAGTCGTTTATACGTACATGTATACGTACATGACTCCTGCACATAAGCTTTGCTATGGAAGGTCCGTTTTCTGGAATAAATCTACCTATTATTATCCGTAATCATACGATGATCCACGTCTGGATGTAGCCTACAAGGCCCTACATAGACTCCACACCAGAGCCCTGCGCCGACATGAGAGTGTCGGCGGCGGCGCGCCGGTCATTTTTGGTCGGCGGCGGCGGCGCGCCGACACACAAAAATCGGCGGCGGCGGCGCCCTCAAAATGTCGGCGTCGGCGGCGCAGCGCGGCGTCGTGGAATTTTTGCTCCAGCGTCGCATAATTATTTTGAATGTTGTTACACAAGAACCCTATAATATTATCAAGATAAGCATGTTCAGCCATTATTTTGGCAATTATTTTGTCTTTAGTCAGCATTGATTAGAAACAAGTATTCCCTGAATTAACGTTTATTTACAAACTTCTGCAAAGGCTTGATTAAGAAAAAAAACACATGAAAAAACACAACGTTTTAAAATTCAGGACCTCCAGCTTACGTAACACACTAATAGAAGTTAAAGGACTGTTTGCGCAGTGGCGGCGATACCTGCCTATTTTACTCTTGACCTGTCTCATGACCCGTCAGAAATTCTAGAGGCCCATTTTTCTTGACGCGACCTGCTGAAATTGTATATCTGCGTGCATGCAAACCTGCATACATACACACATACATGCATACTTACATACATAGATTTTATGCATACATACATACATACATACATACATACATACATACATACATACATACATACATACATACATACATACATACATACATACATACATACATAAATACACACATACATACATACATACATACATACATACACGCATACATACGTACTGTGTTTGCGTAGAAATATTTGTCTGTCATAAAGTGGGAGTTATCATGCAATCTTATCAGCAGATGAGGGTGCATGCAGTTTTTTTTAAATTTTCCCTTGTCAACGCACACTGACTAGTAAACTTGATCAGAATTCGCCACCTTTTTTATCGGCCAATAATCCGAACGACTTCCACGCGAAACTCTTAGCATCTTCTTTAAATCAAATTGCCATGTACAAGTATTTCGATCTAAGCAGGCCAAGTCACCCTAGGTTACACTTGTTTTATGCGGAAAATGCTTTTATTTTCCTAATCTGATCCCATTTATGAAACGTTGCCCAAATTGTTGACAAAATAGGATCTATTGTCCAATTGCCTAACATTACTCCACTGTGCATATAGACAAGCCTATTAATGTTCCAAAGCATAATTAATAACCAATTTCACATAGGCCACGTACAGCGTAGGAGTTCGATACTGGTGAGAAAAAATTGGAATTAGGTAGTAACTGGCCGGCAATGGAGAATCACAAGCCTGTAGACACGACCAATCGCCTGCATAAAATTGCAGAGCGACACCTCTTTGCAACGTAATAGTAACGTCTATCCTAATACTAGAGGGCAGACGGTTCTGTTCCATCCTAGCGGACTATCAGGCAGGAACGCACACACGGCATAGTATTCACTTAGACATACCTGGAGTTCTTTTTACCTTTGTTGATGCCATCATTCAAATCAAATCACAAAATCCTCAAAAGTTTAAACGTTAAGCGCACTGTTCGAAAAGTCCAAACGAATAGGTAGCATCATAGGTTTCATAGTATTGATGCAAAAACGGTGTTGCCAGGAAAAATCGAAGTAGATAAGAGAAAGATTCTATTTTCATTGACGCAACAATTTTTTCGCGAAATCATGCAACAGATGAAAAATGCAATGAAAAGAAATAACCGAATCCACGTGGCATCGGCGGCGCGCCGACAAATTTTCGGCGGCGGCGGCGTCGGCGCGCCGACTCAAAAAAATCGGCGGCGGCGCCCACAAAGTGTCGGCGGCGGCGGCGCGGCGCGGCCGGCGCAGAGCTCTGCTCCACACATCACTTCCACAATACACAGTCGTTTACACGTATACATGACTTCTGCGCAGAAGCTTTGCTATGGTGGGTCCGTCTTTCTGGGATACCTATTTGTCTCCGTAATGAACTTCTTTGTCTTTCTTTGCCCCTTTTCCGGAAGCGTTTGAAAACCATTCTCTTTGATTGTGGTTTGGTGTCAGGTCGGGAGCGCCTCTGAGGAGTTCTCTTGAAGTGGCGCTATATAAATGTACGATTAGAATTACAATTACTCCTGTGTCCGATCCTACATCCCAACGTCGGACGCGCGTGTGGGGAATTACGAAAGGTGGACCGACAGATTGACCAAGAGTTGGAGTGGGTGAAAGAGTTTATAAAACAGACAAGCAGACAGATAGACAGACAGACAGGCAGACAGGCAGGCAGGCAGACAGGCAGACAGACAGAATTTCTTGAGATTTAATAACAGAGTGGGGTGAAAGAGTTAGTAACACAGGCAAACAAGTTGCCAGGCACTGTGAGTGTTAAGGGGGGTTTAGGGTATGGATGGTCAACACTCTGCGGTCAATTGAACCTTCCATTCGGCAGATGGAATTGGTAAAGTCAGTTGTAGGACCGACGAACGCCTTGTATTGCTGGCGACAGTTAAATTCGACTTCTGTAATAATTATTTGTGATTATCCTTTCATTACTTTGATTTGTAATAATTCTGAGTTAAACGAAGGTCATTGTTATTAACGCAATGAGAGTAGAGATCTTGAAGGGGCGCGATATAAATTTATGTGATTGAGAGATTGTGAGTGTGAGAGAAAGGCCGCTAAAGAGATAGAGAAAGCCAAACAAACAGGCAGACATACTAAAAATCACCGTCACGTACAAATATGTTTTCTATATGCATTTTATGTGGCTTGGCATATTAAAGACAGAATGTATAAATACTTACATTAGTAGGCTATATTCTTTCTTATTATGTAACTGTGTCCTGGGCACGACGTTAAACTGCATCCATCCTCCGCCACTTGGAACCAACAACGTCCCTGTGCCGGTGTCACGAAATAGAGTATCCCCCGTATTAATTGTATCCCCCCAAATTAAAAAAGTCGAAAAAATCGATTTCGCGTGTATTTAAAAAAAAATTCATTTTCATCTGCTTTGTTTTGAACAATGACACTAACAAGCACATTTATTCCTACTAGATAATTTGTTTTTCCCTGTTTTTAGAGCACTTAAAACATTAAAAACACTTAAGAACACTCAGAGTCACTAAATAAATTCGAGTTGCCATTATCTGAGCATTGCTTAGGACACTTAAAACAATTAGAGTCACTTTAAATTTTGATTACAGCATAAAAAAATTTTATTATGCGCATTTTTCCAAAAAGGGAATAGAATGGCTTATCCCCCCCGGATAGTCTAGACCGGTTAATTCCATCCGGGGGGATAGATTAATTCATCCCCCGGATAGCTTTCAGGGGGGATACTCCGTTTCGTGTCACCGGTCCTAAGCCCGGACAAAAGAAGAAAGGTTTGCCAGATGGGTGGCGATACGCTGGCAGTAAAAGTCCAAGACGATTGAAATCCGCCAAAACCCACGACACAAGTGACAGAGCGAACCAGATGCTTCAAGGTGTCATGATGTGGAGCAGACATGCACAGGCCGGTCAGGACAGACCGGTGGAGAGAGTCGGAGGAGAGAGCGTGGGACACATACGGGCATTGACCAAGGTTGTCCTTCGTGCCTCTCTCCCAATATTCTCTTCATTTAGACAAGGTTGTCTAGCTGCTCCAAGATGTTAATGGTATGGAGCAGACTTGCTGACCGGACCTGTTGAAGCTGGGCAGCATGACGCGAGACAGACTCAGACAGAGAGTGGCGTCGGACTCTTACGGGCATTGAGCCCAATGATATTGATGATGATTATGTAACTACGTTTAATTTTCAATAATACGTTAAATCAAATTTGTTTTAAAACAATTTTATTAACAGATGCTTTTCAGTTATATTTAGCTTTGCATGGTGACTTTGTAATCTGCTGTTAAAATTAATGTCATATAGGGGGCATAATTATCTCATTTTTGTTTAAACATGTAAGCAAAATATGCGTTAAATATGCAGTGTAATGCATGTGCGCTTGTCAGCATGGGCTGAATTTATTATGGGCTAGGGGGGTTAAGCACCCAAGAAGACCCAGAGTCATTTTTTGCTGTGCAAATGGTATCTTTTTCGGACCTAGCCACCCCCACGTGAAACTTACGAATGACTAAACTTTTTTGGCCGGGAAAATATTTCTCGGCGCCGCTCGTTTTCTGGACCCAGTCTCAGACCCAAAAAATGCAGCCCCTCCAAGAACGGAAACCAAACTCCGCCCATGCTTGTCAGATGCAAATAAAGGCCACTAACTCACTCACTCACTCACTCACTCACTCACTCACTCACTCACTCACTCACTCACTTACTTACATACATGTACTTACTTACTTACTTACTTACTTGCTTACTTACTTACATACATGTACTTACTTACTTACTTACTTAATTGCTTGCGTGTTTGCCTGGTTGCTTACTTACTTTATTATGCGTATAAATCATCTGTATGTAAGCCTTATGCGTGTTTACACTATGTACTCGCATGGCTGCATGTAAGCACATGTGTTTAAGTATAGATGCCCTGATACATGGGGTGGTCCATGCCGTACACTAAATCATCGAAATCTATCGGTTCTGAACGGCGGGTGGGTAGAAAGGCGATCCGTTCTTGATCGAAGTTGCGATGGGTTTGCCACTTAAGAGGTTGATGGGTCCCCAGCGGGTCGACCAACCGGGGGTGGTTGATGGCCACGGGCTCAGAGGGAGGGAAGCGACGATCGAGGGCGGGGAGGGATTCGGGGAAGGGGAAAAGGTTGGGTTGCGCCGTTCGTCGGAAAATGTTAAGAGGGAAAAAGATTGATGTTGAGGGCGACTGGGAAATAGAGGCGTTGGATTTTAAAGGCCTCGATGAAGATGCTGGCTGGGTGTGTGTGTGTTTGTGTGTGTGTTTGTGTGTGTGTAATTGTGTGTTTGTGTGTGTGTGTGTTTGTGTGTGTGTGTGCGTGTGTGTGTGTGTGTGGGTGTGTTTGTGTGTGCGTGTGCGTGTGCGTGTGTGTGTGTGCGTGCGTGTGTGTGTGTGTGTATGTGTGTGTGTGTGTATGTGTGCGTGTGTGTGTGCGTGTGTGTGTGTGTGTGGGTGTGGGTGTGGGTGTCTGTGTGTGTCTGTCTGTGTGTGTCTAGGTGTGTGTGTGTGTGTGTCTAGGTGTGCGTGTGTATGCGTGTGTGTGTGCGTGTGCGTGTGCGTGCGTGTGTGTGTGTGTGTGTGTGTGTGCTTCGGGTGGGATCGACGCAATTTAAGTCTCGATATCTTCGCATCAATCATACGAGGATATGAGATAAGACCTGCGGTGTGTTTACGACGAGATATTATGAAGACGAACGGCGGGTGATCGAAAACGGAGAACACATGTAAACGTTTAGACGAGCCGTTAATTTAGACCTGCGGTACACCAGAGTTCTTGGTATAATCTTATTCCAGAAATATGTACTTTGCTCAAAAAGTCGGGTCCTGGGAACCAGCTTATTCGCAGGCGTTCACTCAAACAAAGCCGATTGGAATACAAGACAAATGATAGGGGAGCGCCTCTGAGTAGTTTTTTCTTGAAGGAGCGCTACATAAATGCCTGAATGAATGAATGAATGAATGAATGAATGAATGAATGATAGGTGTATATGGAGGCCTGCGTTTGTTACAATGGATGCGATGTGATGATTCGGCCTCAATCTTTTATCAGATTTCAGCCATATACTAAAACATTGCGTGGTTTAAATCATTAAATGCAATCGGATTTTTATATAGCGGCTGTCTTATGGCCTCTACCCTGAGGGTGAGATCCTTCACCACCGCTCGTCCGTTTGAATAGACGCCACGCCATTTAGGTCCCCGTGGACGGACCGTGCTAGCCCGAGATTTTTGAATCTCTGAAATAGCCACCTTCGGGATTCGAACCGCGGACCGCACGCTCTCTTCCACAGACGCGTGGCCGCCAGCTCTCTTACCGATGTAGCTTACGTGGGCTAATGTTTAGCGTTTTGTATTGCACTATATCTGGTATGGCAAATACATATTATGAGTTCACTGTTTAATTCCGTAATGATGGCACTTTCAAATCGATGGTATAATTAAACTACACAGCGGAACTTCTGACATTGCAGATTGTTCGTCAAATGACTCCCATGCTGTCTTTCTATTGATGAACACTTTACTAAGCCATCAGCATCACGCTGCCTACGATAATAAGCAGCGCAACCACAGTAAATCTTATACATAAATATATTATACATATACAAAAACATGCATATATTTTATGTGACTATATATATATTATGCACGTATATCTGATTATGCTGGCTATATCTTCAAATTGTTATATAAGCTTACTCTCTGTAGGGTTTCACGGTTACTCAAGTGCAACAGTATTTATATACCGTCTAGAATTATTTTCATAGACAAAGATTTAATGGCTGCAAACAGTAATACCATATTATGTATCAAAAACTATCGTAAACTATGCAATGGATGGATGGATGGATGCATGGATGGATGGATGGGTGGATGGATGGATGGATGGATGGATGGATGGATGAATGGATGGATGAATGTACGAGCGAATTCGTACATGTAAGCACATAATTATGTGCGTTTGTCCGTGTGCATGTAAGCGTGTTTGTGCTGCAGTAACTGTTGCAATTCTGAACTGGAGAGTAATCCGGAGTGAAATAATCCAGGGTGAGAATCGCCGGAGGGTTGTGAGGTTCAGCCCCCCAGTCTTTCTTAGGGCCCCATAATAAAGTCTTCTTTTCACACACCAACTCCACGTGGATTATAGTCATGATCCCAGACTTTATTTTTAGACAATTCTCATACTGAAGCAATCTGTTCCTCCCTTCCCCGGGCCTTCCCCATTCTCCGCAGAACCGTATAACTGTTGCATTTTAGAGCATTTATTTTTAAAAAGTCTAAGAATTTATTTACTAAGGTTGTCTGCTTCATTGCAGTTTGGCGGGAAATAACTGATCGGAAATGACGTCTTCAATCAGTCAATTACGCGTCATCGAGGAAGACTGTGCTCTGATTGGCTGGCAGATGGTTGTGCTGAGGCTGTTATGATGTCTCTCTCCGCCGACCTTGTATTCCGCCGCTTTGGCGTTGCTGATGTTTTCCTGTTTCTTCCATTTTGTCCGTCGGTTTTGAAACCAGATTTTCACCTAAGAACACAACAGCAATTTTTAAATTGGCGAGCCAAGAAATTGTTTGTGAATTGACAGTCCTGTAAACTTAATGACTGCGATGCAAACTTTGGATTTTTGCATAAGCTGCAACTGCTGCATGTATGCGCGATTTAAAATAGGCCTAATAATCGTTAGCATTCTGATCATTCTTGTCTTTGGATGTAGCCTACATGCTGATGCTTAGGCCTATACAGTAGGCTATACAAATACCTGATGTCGTTTGTAATTTTGAATACGGTCTGCAGTTGAGAAATTAAACTGAATGCTTTCTTGTATAGGTTTACTTATTTGCTTTTTTTAGTCATTCACATAAAATATGGCCTGCGCATTTTTCACTGCACAGGCCGTTCATTACAGGGCTGCTGTTTTAAAGGAATTTATAGAACTGCACAACCCCTTCTTTTCTTTCCCATCCTCCATGGAAAATTACTTCTAATTGGAGGACAATGACCTTTTTGCTAGTTTTAGCTGCCCAGAAGTGCTTCTACAACTGTACTAATCCATTTAGAACTGCACATTTTGTGTACAACTGCACGTTAAAAAAAGCCCTGCCGCGGGGTCATGCACAGAAAGCCCGGTTTCGCATGATGGAGGTATACACGAGCAAACCAGGGCTTTTTTAACGTGCAGTTGTACACAAAATGTGCAGTTCTAAACGGATTTGTACCGTTGTAGAAGCACTTCTGTAGAGTTAAAACTAGCAAAAAAGGTCATTTTTCTCCAATTGGAAGAAATTTACCATGAAAGATTGGAAAGGAAAGAAGAAATTGTGCAGTTCTAAAAATTCCTTAAGACAACCCTGGAGCAAATGGAACTGAGAGTATTTATTAATTACCTGTGTATCGGTGACACTCAGTAGACTGGCCATCTCCAGTCTTTCGACGGACGACAGATACTTCTTGTCCTCGAACAGTCTCTCCAATTCGAAGATCTGTCTCCCACTGAACGTCGTTCTGGCTTTCTTCTTCTTTTTGCGGTCGTCACTGCTCGAGCATCCCTGTCCCAGGGTCGAGTTCGTTGAGTGGATGAGGCTGCTACTGCTGCTGCTGCTGCTAGGGGTGATGCTACAGGCTCTTCGTCTTCCCAGCATCACCTGGTCGTCGGCGCCATATCCTCCAACGGAAACAGGGCTGCTGCTTATTGTTCGACATGAAGTGCAGCCTTTGCAGATGCCATTGTTGTCAGCATCTTTAATAAAGCAAGGAAAAACAGCGATTATTTTTCGATCGATCAGAATTTATATTGCGCCTCATGGATCAATGATCCAGAGGCTTTCTAGGTCTATAGGCCAAACCTATAAGATGTTATTGGATCAAGCTCCTCGCTACCTCTGTGATCTCAACTACCACTGGACCTCCTCTCCGCTCTTTAGACCGTCATGACCTTCTTGTACCACGGTCTCGGACTGCTATACTGCCCAGCATCGTGTTTTTGCTTCTGTCGGCCCTTTGCTGTGGAATAGCCTCCCAACTATTATTCGAATTCGGATCTGTTTCTGCGCGTTTCCTTAAAACTTTTCTTTTTCCAAGGGGATCTTCGCACTGGGAGCACCTCTGATTAGCTTGTACTGTGAGTGTCACTTTATAAATTCCAAAATAGTATAGTATAGTAAACGAATAATGCGGTCTTCAACAGTTGGTGAAACTGAGAAAACAGTTTGAGAGGCGTCACATATAGTCAATGGGGAGGTTGTCGGACCAACCACAGTGAAGGAACGACTCTGGATTGTCGCAGAATGGCTTAAATGGACCATTAAGTCACCATGGACAGAGGAGCGCAGTGCTTGGCGCCCCATGCAAGTGGAGCGGGGCAGCGAGCTCACACAGATTGGCACCGCCACACCAAAGATGCAGATCATAAATTCGTTCGTTCTCTCAGTCATTCATATGTGAATTATTTTATTCAGTCATTTGTTCATTTTGCTCATTCGTTAATTCATTCATTCAAAAATTATTATTTTCTGTAATTCACTGATTCGAATCTGAAACACACCGGCTCCAACGCACTGAACCCAACACCATTGCGTCCCGCGACCGCAAATGCACAGAATTTGTTTAAAATATTCC
Source organism: Lumbricus terrestris (assembly GCA_949752735.1). NCBI lineage: Eukaryota > Metazoa > Annelida > Clitellata > Crassiclitellata > Lumbricidae > Lumbricus > Lumbricus terrestris. The sequence goes on from OX457050.1 coordinate 30,184,382, forward strand.
AAAAACAAAAATATTTCAAAAATTAATTATTTCTGAGGGGATTTGAAACGGAAATAGGCGGCTGGCCTTGCGACCTGGAATGGGATACCAACTCTATAATTTATTATATACGCAACGCATCGTCAAGTGCCTACTGGTCTCTCAGTCTCTTATCTCACTGTTCACACGGCTGCCCTATCGACTGGACTGGGGTTGGACTGGGAACGCTCATGAGTATGGGTGATCTAAAAGGGCGCTATATAAACTTGCTGTAATAAACAAATAATACTCCCCTATAGGTTATAAGACCATAATATGCAATCCGAGTAATACAATAATTGGAGTTAATTGAAAACTTGCCTTCTTGAGTTCTGGCGTTAAGTGCAGCTTTCGCCTCTGAGGTGAACAGCGTCTTCTGCACGAACGACGAATCCCCCTGCATGCCAGGAGGGTAGGTCGTCTGCCCCGATGGCGGAAGTCGAATCCGAGACCAATTCATCAGACATCCGACGGCACTTCCGCCGGATGTTGTTGAAACCTGTCTACTTCCGGTTGATGGCGAGTGCAGCAGATGCTCGCAGAAGACGTTTTGATGGCGGGAGTAAAGTGGGTGCTCCTTCGAGTTCTGGGAGTAAGACGGGTGCTCCTTTGAGTTCTGGGAGTAAGACGGGTGCTCCTTTGAGTTCTGGGAGTAAGACGGGTGCTCCTTTGAGTTCTGGGAGTAAGACATGTGCTCCTTTGAGTTCTGGGAGTAAGCCAGGTGCTCATTTGAGCTCTGGGAGTAAGACGGGTGCTCCTTTGAGTTCTGGGAGTAAGACGGGTGCTCCTTTGAGTTCTGGGAGTAAGACGGGTGCTCCTTTGAGTTCTGGGAGTAAGACGGGTGCTCCTTTGAGTTCTGGGAGTAAGACGGGTGCTCCTTTGAGTTCTGGGAGTAAAGCGGGTGCTCCTTTGAGTTCTTCCTGTCCTCTGGTGATAAATTGCCATCTTCTTCGTCGTCAACTTCCTCTTCTTGTGTTCTTCTTCCCGCTTCTTCGGTCAGTCCAAGAATGTCGGTGATTAAGTGGGAAGTGGGTCGTTTGGCTGGGCGGAAGGCGTGGCTGTGCCAGGTCATCTGAGACAATCCAAACCAAGACAATGGCAGCGGCAGAGTTCTTTGATCCGTCTGCGTCATCTTTGGTTCCAATCGGTTCCAACAATCTCTATAGTGACGTAGACGGAAGTTATGTGGCGCTATAATATACGGGGAAACTTTTCAGGCCTTGTCTTCGTTCACATACACGCCTCTGCCGTCAGTACTTCGCCTTCTATATTATAGAAAGAAAGCAATGCAACTAATAGGAAGGTTACATAGCAAAATTAATGTATTTAAAATTTAATTATGCTATATATGTAAACTTCGTTCATCCAGTTGACTTGACCTCTTGGCTCCTCGCTCTAGAACTGCTATGGCTGAGTGCCGAACATTTGTCTCAATTGGTCCTTCTCTTTGGAATTCGCACTTTCTCCTTATGCTCGTTATATACATTTCTGTCTGGCAGTCTACTCTTCTTACTTCTCTCTTCTCAAAACCTGCCTCTCCTCGCGGGGCCTTGCGCACTGGGAGCGCCTCTGAACGGTTCACCCTGCTGGCCCAGTTAGCTACATCGGTAAGAGCGCTGGCAGCGCGTCTAGCTGTCACTGTGAAAGAGAGCGTGCGGGCCGCAGTTCGCTTCTCGTAGGTGGCTTATTTGAAAGATTCAAAATCTCGGGCTAGCACGGTCCGTTCACGAGGATCAAAATGGCGTGGTGATAATTCAAACGGGCGAGCGGTGGTGAAGGATTTCACTCAATCAAATTCATTGAAAAATGAACAGGGTCATTGAGACCACAGGCTTACGGCCGCTTATATAAAATCCGAGTAAAGTTACATTGACATTTACTAGAGGCGCTTTGTAAATGTTTGAAATAGGCTAATGCAATAGCAGCTGCAGTCTTCGGAAAGAGAGCTGTGCCTATCTGCGTTTTCCCTCGTCACATGAGACGCCGTTCTGTTGCAGAACTATATACCTTCAAGTGTATGTAATGTAATGTATTTAACAGATATCTAGCGGAAATTCGTAGACCGATAAGCTTGACATTTGAGTGGCGCTTTAGAAGTTTGAAGCTCACGATTACGATTAAGATCGCCTTTGGAAAACGTTCATGATGCGATATTAACGCGTAGGCTATTACATTTCTCATTTGAAAATTTGTATTCTAATCCTAGAGCCCTGCAGTGGCGGCGCCAGGATTTCAGTTTTGGGGGGCTAAAGGGGCCGGGTTTTTGGTGCAAATATTTCGTTTTTACATGGGAAAAAATGGTTGGCCCTTTTTAGGAGTGGCTTAGCCACCCCATAGCCCCCCTAGCGCCGCCACTGAAGCCCTGTGGTATCTGACTAATCTAATCCGATTTAAAATTCTAATTATTTATGCCTATGTCTATTTATTGGTGCATAATAACAACACTGACAGTGAGCAAATGTGGATAAACAGCAGCATATAAAGATTGTCGCTTTGAGGCTGGACAAATAACATTTTGATTCTTTGAACCCTGTTTAAGAATCCATCAACCTTGCAGCTGATGCAAAGCTATAGGGTATAAAATTATGCGGTCACAGCCATTAGACTCTTTAACTAGGCCCTATATGCCTGGTATAATGACCTATAATCTCTCTCTGTTTGAAAATACCTTTGAAACTGTTTCCATCGATGTAACGCCACAACGTATGAAATTCGCAACAATGTCTTCTAATCGCTACAGTATGTATAGTAACCTCTGTTACTCTCTCAACTCTGTCAGTGCCAGTCCCAAGTCTGGATAAAGGAGGAGGAGGACGACGCTTATCGTCTGTGCTGTAACACGGTGTCGTCTTTAAACAGCCGGTATCCTAATCGCCAGTCAAGAAAACCGCAATTAAACGATGCAAGGTCAAAATATATAGCGCAACTATTTAAATAAATTCCGTGTTGGGTGATGCCGTGTAGTAAAGAAATTTAATCCGTTGCAGAAGAAGCGCTGAGTGTTGTTCTTCCGCTTCTCTCTTAAGCGATGACACCAACTTAGCGATGTTCGCTTCTGAGTGACGTTGAATATGCTTAAGCGTTCTTCCATCGTATTAGAGTAATTGTTGAGGATCAGCCTATCAGGGAAGAGTGAAAGAGAATCCGATCAGCGTGTGATGGAAGGA
>OX457050.1:30190066-30250826 GCA_949752735.1 Lumbricus terrestris
CTGTCTGCTCTTATTATTATAGCAGTGTTAGTATTCACTTAATTGAAGCTTAAATTGACGCCTCCGCTCGCATTGGAAACTGGAATGGCAAAATTTCGTAGATCCCCATTATTAATTGACAGATCTCTTCTAAAATGTAATGAGAACCGACGACCTTGCTGAATCCACTTGAACAGTTATGCTCAGGGCTTAAAGTGTGCCTGGACGGTCATGGACGGCGTCCATGCACTTATTTTAAAATCTGAATGCCGTCCTGCCAGTACATTGGCCAGTACTGACTGGAAATGTAAAGGGCGTCCAGGCACTTCTTTTGGAAAGGTAAGGGGCGTCCAGGCACTTCTTTTTCCACACTTTTAGCACTGGTTATGCTTCCAGGATGGTGGAGTTTTTTAGTGGAACATTTCCTGAACGAACAACCGTCGCGGACTTATCTAAAATTGAGTGACGTTTTGACTGTTCAGAAATTGAATTAAATTAGCATTGTTTCGTTTTCATCTTTGTTAATTTGCGCTTAATTTTAGTCTGCAACTTAATAATTATTATTAGGCCTATTTTATGCAATGAGATTTCTTCTTGGGTCACCACGGACGCTCCCATGACAATAGTATGATTGTTGTCTCTACCATGCGGTTTTTTAAATAACGCTACACAGTTGCAATGTACATTGACATTCTTAAATAGGCTAATCACGTTTCCAAGAGGGTCGAGTTTTTAGTGGAAAATTGCTGAATTTGTCTATCTAATCTTTTGGTCACGCAGTTGACCATCATACCCTGAGAACAGTGGCGTAGACAAGGGGGTTTCGGGGTTAAGAACCATTTTGGCCTAGGAGAAAAGTTTTTTAAAAGTTATTTATCCACTTGAATAAGAAAAAACAAAACAATTGCTTGTTTTCTAACTTTATTCCCTCTGTTACTTTATTCCCTTTTTATTTACTGTGATACTGCTGAGTTGGCGTCAGAAAGGGCATCCGGTCAGGCCATAACCCCCCCTCCATGATAAAATCCTGGCTACTCCACTGCTTGAGAATAAATCAAATGCCGCCATTAATTTAATTCCTTCATTCGATCAAGGGACTTATATAGCGCCTCTCACGGATAATTATCAAGTCAGTGGCTATCTTTGGTCAACTACAGCGACAAAGAAGAGTTGAAAATGATGCATTGCTTTGTGTTCGTTCCCCATATCCGTTAGTTGCTCTATGCTATAGAGTCAAATACTGAAATGACGAGCAATAACGAAAGTTACCTAAAGTTTGTTTAAAAATACACTTTTTTACAAAGTTCAATTTAATTCATTGTAACAATATGCAATGATTGTCGCTGCTATTGAAGTTCAAAGATCAGATTAATTAAACTAAGATTAGATCGGGATTAGATATTCGTCTCACTGTCACTGTCTTGAGCAGCTGTGATATTTCGGTCATGCCTGGCTGAGCAATGTGCAACCACGCAATGGCCATGACAAACACCAGGCACACCACACCGACGATTAAAGTTCGAGAACTGGACAAAATCGCATTTCCTGACATTATTCTCCGCATACCTGCATCCACAGTTACGACAATCCTCGCAGATATTATCACTTGGGAAATCTTTCAGTTTTCGTGCATGTTTCCACCGGTACGGTGCACGGGAGCGATGACGTTTCCGCTTCGTAAGAGTGGAGCTGGTGTGAACCTTACTGGGTGATCCACAGAGGAAAAAGTTGCGCGAAACGACGTGACCATCGCTGGAGCAGTAAACGCATAGATCATGTCTGGTGTTGCGACGGATCTGAACACCACCGCCAACTGGTGGTGGTGGTGGTAAACGTTTGACGGGAGTCGTCGGGCTGTTGACGTGCCGATACAGCCCCCTGCAGGCGGCGACGTCGTCCTGCCTTCCCAATCTAGGTCTCTGGTCGTGTTTTAGAATTCGCGGGGAAAGGTATACGCTGTTCAAGGAGTTCCGCGGAGAGTTCTCAACCTCGTCTGCCATATTCCAGTCTAAAAACGGAGACATGGTGATGGTAGAGCCGGGATTTTTTCGATCGTCTTCGCTGTTTGTCGTCGATTCTTCGCCCTCGAAATCTCGAAGTCGTGCTGAGCAGGTACTTCTTCCGTCGTACGAGCTGTTCACGGAGTTGTACTTTGGATGGAAACAGCTGCAGTCGGATTTCAGTGGACGAAAGCTTCCCGTGGAGGACATACCGTCTTCCAGGCTGAAGGTGGAAAGAATTCTGGTGTTGAGAAGTGGAAACTCTTGATGTAATGGATGAATGCTGGAGATGTCGCTGTGCAGGCTTCCCGCTGTACTTGAACGCTCTGCCATTTGACTGTGATGGCTACTTCTATTCAGATTCGCGCCATCATTGGAACAGTTAGCCTGGCGAGAAAACAGAAGTGGAGAGTATTTAGTCCTGGGTACTCTTAATGATGTCACACCTTGTTGGACTTCTCTGTTGATTCCCTGACCAGCTTCACATCCGTTGACGATGAGGTCTTGCCTCGTCTCCTTCTGTCGCTTTCTCCTCCAGAAACTTCTGGCAAGTTCGTTCTGTTTGAGGTTGCAAAACGACTGATCACTGTGGCAGAACCCGACCACGCCAGGTTCATCAACTGACGACGTCGTCGATGCACAGATAAGATCCTTCTCCTGGTTCTGCTTCTCACAGTCCGTTGTTATGCTCGACTGGCTTTTCGTGTTTTCGCTGACACTCCCCTTGAAGAATCTAACCATTTTGACAGACAAACACCCGGAGAGAGGGCTTTCATGCTTAACGTAAACCGATAATCCCACAATCCCAAACACACTTCCAACCACAGCATAAAAGCAAATAAAAACGTCGCTGTGGCTTGCTGACGAGGCCACCAAAGCTCCAGAGATGCACGTCAGGATGCAAAGTAACTGGAGCGTTACAATTGAACCAACCAAGCGTAACAGTGAGGTGTTCGACTTGGTGTATAAACCACTGCTTGACGTCGTTAGGTTGGTAGAGGGGTGTTGCGACGAACCATCCGTGTTTGGATTATTCTCAGAACCTGAGAGAAGAACCACAGATTGTTCCTCTCTTGGCAGATGTTGTTCTTTGATATGTTCAGGAATAACTTTCCTGCTTCCCATTTGCTGCAAGAGAAGACGTGCAATTCGAAACCATAGGAAGATGTTGTACGTGATCACCAGACCAGCCGGAAGAAAATACGTTACAACGGCCAGGTGCAACGGAAGAAAACAACTGCAAGAGAAAAATGCATCGAAACAAAATTTAATTGTCAATAGTTAATTATATGATGTATTTCGGGTTGTAGCCTATAATACAGTAAGCCAAAACGACATCAATTAACACTAGAAAACAAGCTAACAAGACAAGCAGCTGCGAAAATATATAAAGGCAACCAGTTGTATATTTGGAGCCAAACTACAGATCATGAATAAAATGAAATAAGAAAGTCAACATAAACTCGCAATGAACGCATTCAGAGGCGTGGTTCCCAAAAATTAATAGGCCGACTTTACTCGTGTGACTTTACCCATCTTTTATATTCGACTCATAAAGTATCATCATAATGAGTTTTCGATAGGCCTAAGGATAACTTAGCAATCACGGGTATTTAGTTTCATGTCACCAATAACTTCGGGGTCCAATAACTACGGGTTTTCGATGTGATATTAACCTGAATTATTAATTCAATGTTATTAATTATGCAAGTGGTCTTTGACAGCGCGAATGATTTTGGCGAGCTGCAGTAAAGAAATCGAATTAGGCCCTGTAAAATATGCAGTGAGTTTAGTTTGAAAAAGACGAATATGCAGACCTGTAATCTTTTGCAAGAATCGTCCTAGTTAAACAACTGAACAGCAGCAAAAGCTGATGAAAAACTGAAACTGAAATCCAACTGAAATTAAACAAAACGAAGAATAACAAATGAAAACGTGAACTCAAAGTCGAATGAAATTGAATACAATAAACACAAACACAGAAAACAGATATTTCTGATTTCCTTTCAATAGCGTTAAAATCAGTATAAAAGGATTTTTTACTAAGCAGTGATGACTAGAATGGCCTCTGTCACACCTTTATGAGGCTTTGAAAAGCGTCGAAAACCCATACATAAAAAAATCATTCGAAGGACAAAATATTAAAATAATATTATGATTTGTCTTTCGGTGCTTTTATCGAGGTCCAAGAGCATGGGGTATGTTTAATAATCTCAAAATACATTCATTGATTGAACATAACATGGCTTGATCACAAGGCCGTAGCCAGGATTTGATTTGTGGGGGGGGGTTTCTTCAGTTTTCCGTCAAAAACTGCTTACATTTTTTAGCGGAAATCTTCACAAAATGTCACCAATTAGTTCTATTTTTACATTTTCCATTTCGGGGGGTGTTTTTATGGTTTTATTTCATGGTATTTACATCATGTGCTCGTAAATGCATTCTATTACTTTTTTATATTTTCCATTTCGGGGGTGTCCAAACACCCAAAACACCCACTAGCTACGGCTTTGCTTGATCAACAGTATAAGTAACTAATCCTATTTTGTGACCTTTCATTTGCAACTCAAAAACCTTTCTTCAGTACTAAGATTATTGCGGAGCTGTGGCCCGTCAATCTTTAGGAGATAAGTAGCCACTTAATGGTCTTACAGGCTCATCACTGCACAATCCCCCAGGCAGATGGCATGATGTGGAAAACTTTCATCATTTGTTTGTATGTGCACGTGTTATAGCGCCCCTTTAAGCTCCCTACTCAGAGGCGCTCCCGACTGCAGAGCGGACACTGCATCGGAGTTTCACGCCGAATTGCATGTGCAGTTTAACCCTTTCCAGCCGACGGTGTCCAATCGCACCTACGCATTCTGGATGCCGTGCAGTGAGTAGACATGGCAGTGAACCGATATCTTGAAACTCCCATTGGGTCCGAAAGGACCCTTGGCCATCATTCTGTAATAAACTGTAATGAAATTAATTTTCTGTAGTTCCTACCTATTTTGGGTGGAAATAATTGGAGTCAATAAAATTAATGTAGGATAGAAATGCCAAGCTATCCCGCCTTTTTGGAACAATCTTCCCCCACTCCCGTTTTAAGACAAAAATCTGATTCAGAGGACGAACTCACCCAAGCCACGCCTCTTAAAATCTGCCACAGGTCTTTCATTCAAAACTGAAAACATTGCTCTTTCACAAATCATATATCCTGATTCTTCCTCTTTCCCTCACATCCATCGCCATTTCAACTCTAACCGTCCATCTGTATGTCCGTCTGACTCTCCGGATCCTCTTGGTCCTCTGCCTATCAATTTTATTACGATTATGCGCCTGTGAATAAACTGGTTCCCGTCACTGTAGAAATCTCGAGATTACGATTACGATAACGTCATGGTTTGGGAATCCTGCTTACCGTTCTTGACCAAAGTCCTGGTTGCCGTTCCAGTGTATGGCTCCCCCAACTCCAGCTACAACAGCCGGAACACCCCATCCAATCAGATACAAAGAACTCGCAGATGAAGAAGACAGAGTCAAGGAAGAAAGAGAACCAGCGCCATCTGAAGCAGTCTGCTCTGTGGAACCCTTTGCTTTCATCCGTGCTTTGCTACGCTTTAATGCTCCACCAATTTTCCTACAGATTAAATAAATACATAGACATTAGATACGTTTGCGCATAATAATTATGCACTGTAATTGTTATGATAACTTGCTTTATAAATCTACATTAATTTGCTATTAAAACTTTAAGCCTATATACTAGTGATAATTAGGCCTATTTTTGTATAATAATAATAGTAATAATAATGATAATAATAATAATATTAATATTATTATTATTATTATTATTAAGATAAGACAATTAAAAATTGGAGTCAATAAAATTGAAAATTGTAAATTGTAAATTGTAAATTAAAAATTTACAAAATTAATATTAACACTAGGCTATAGCCTACCTCTTCCACCGCCACTACTATGACCATGCATAGGCTTTTATCCCTATCCAGTGCGGGCGCAACTTGAACGTCGGGAATCAGAATGAGCTAAAGCTCACGTATATAGACGGACAGCAAACTTGGATAAATGGAATGTCAGGCTGGGGAGGGGGGAAGGCCAACCTGGGAGAGGGAAGGAGCCAAAACTTTTATATTTGACATGTTGAGTTCCAAGGCGGAAGAAACCCTCTTTGTTCTATCTTCAGATTTCAGTGACCTCGCGCATGTCAGCTAGCCTACTCCCGTCAGAGCCCAGAACGGGTACCGTAATAATTATAAATGGATACTCCCTCACAAAAAATTATAGGCCTCGCACAATCTAATCGAGAGATACCGTAAGTGACAGTGGCGGCGCTAGGGGAGGCTAGGATGGGGGGGGGGCTAAGCCTCCCTTATAAAAGGCTAAGCCCCCCCTAAAAAAGTCCATCTTTTTTACATGTAAAAGTGATTTCGGCCGGATGACTAAAAAAAAGGTCATCAGAAATTTTGGCGGATGAAAATGGAAGATTTCCTCCGCGAGGCTGCAGCCCCCCAACTTGAATCCTGATGCCGTCAGGGGTGGGTGCTATATGATTCGCGGACTTGAAAGTGGCTTATCATTCAGATGCTGCAGCTGCATTGATGACTTTGATTGGGCTAAAATACTTCGTTCGTTTAGCTCAATTTCTCATTTAATTTGAGTCTTTAATCACCGATGCATCATACTAATGTTTCATGTTGTACAGTGTTTAATCTAGACTTCCTGCTTTGGGGGGAGTCCGGCTTCTGGGGGGACGGTCATTTGGGCGGACGACAACATGTAGACCGCTGAGCAACACCCTTTGAACCGAAATTTTATGACGACCCTATTTTAATCATTCGTCAAAAAATTTCAAAAACATACCAATTTCCTTTTTTGGTCATTTACCCCAATTTTATACTTTTCTTTCTCTTCCCCCCCCACCAAAGACGTCTAGGTTAAACACCGCATGCTATATGTCCAAGTTTTGCGTTTGCAAGTGGAGTAATCAAGGAATATGCTTAGGTCTACTCGATTCAGGTTGTTATACTTGATTGATTCGGTTAAAATGCATTGCTTCTCAACAGGAATGAAACTCAAAACGGAACTTAGTTTAAAAAAAATGCAAACAAAGGTTTACAATAATAATATTATTCGTGTCTCAATTTCTGTTGCATCTTCCTTAAATCAGTCAAAGGAGCAGACAGGGCGCTCCTAGAAAGCTACTCAGGAGCACTCCCAGCTCAGCCACCGCAAAAGAAAAGACTTGGAAAATTTGTGAAAGTTTGATTGGTCAGACGCAATAGGCCTAAAGCAGCATTAAAGCGAAGACAAGAAGTCATTCAAGCGGTAGCGGCGCTAGGGGGGTTAGGGGAGGCTAAGCCCCCCTAAAAGTCGATCAATTTTACACATGTAAAAATGAAAAATTGTGCACGATTAACCCCTTTAGCCCCCTCAAACCGCAAAGGTACGCACGAGGTTTGGCAGACAGTTTGGCGGATATAAAAAAGGAGCAACTTTCAAGAATTTGAGCAAAAGACTAAAAAAAGGAAAAAAAGTCGTCAGAAATTTTGGCGACTGAAAACGGAAAATTTTCTCCCGCAAATCCAGTTCCCCAAACCTGAAATCCTGACGCCGCCACTGCATTTAAGTAGTTGTGTTATGTTATTTAAATTTAGATGTTTTGAGTAAAAAATTCCCAAGTCTTTCAGTATTAATTTGTTCTCATAATATTTTTAATGCTGCGTATTCATTGGCAATTTAATTTTAAACGAGACCCACATTGGGAATAGTGTGACTTTGAACAGCAGAATAGCGTCAACTCAGTTGTGATATTATAGCCTAAGATAAGGCCTGTTGCACCCAATGCGAATGCCTTGATGAATATTTGCCATCTGACGCCACAATTACCCATTATGACGTCATCGCAAAATGACGTCATTTTGTTGTTCTCTCATCGTTTTCGGGGCATTCGATTATATTTTGGCGAAGGCTTCAGACAGAGAAGTTGATATAAAAGAACTTAAAAAAGACGATAGAGATGGTGGGAAAGATGACGAACAACGACAAAATGGTGAGGCACTTGTGCTCAGGTAGCCTATTTTTACTTTATTAAGTGGTTTTGCCTTTAGGTTAGGCCTCCGTATGTCTTAAACATGCTGCTAACTTCTCATCGGCTTTCGGAAGTCTCAACTTAAAACCCTGCCGTTTTAAGGCTAAGTTCTGTGTGGACTTTGCATTCTCAAATAAGTTTTTAAACAAGCAGCAAACAATAAATATAATTATTAGCCCATGGAACAAAGGAAAAACTGATGACTACAGATAGCAGGGAGATTGAAATTTATGTAGAGGGAGTGGTGTTGCAACAGGTAGATAAGATGCAATATCTAGAAGCCCATATAACTAGGGGAGAGCGGGGCATAACGGGATACTTAAGGCATTTTGAAGTTTACACCATATAAATAATAAGAAATCAATGCTTTTTTGTACCCACATTGTGCAGGTATATATAACGTACGACATATAATGTGCACATAAGCATAGGCATATTATTTAGTCACTATTACTATATATATCTATAGTGTGACAATTAGTGTCTAATAATGATAGACATAATATGACGAGTTAAGTTTCACTGTCTAATAAAAGAAAAGCCGTGTTATTATTTCCAACAAAAGCAGCTCAAAACTCCGCTAATCGGCTATTATAATGCATGCCTAACAATTAATTATAGGTCTGCATCGAATGATATGGTACGGCACGATTTCTTATAAAGCGGTTAGCGCTTGTAAGACCAGGGTGTCAGACTTCAACTATTATAATGCATGCCTAACAATACTTTACTTCTATAATACTTTACTTCAAGTCATAGTACATTGAGTCATAAGGAACTCGTATTGTGGCTTGGGCAGATTGACTGATTCGGTATTCTGTCGGTTTCCAAATCAAAACTACATTCATTGTTTCCTCGCAGTCGAGAAAAGCAGAAATTAATAATATTAAATACACAAGCAAGCATATCACGGGTGCTGTTTAGAGTTCACACTCGCAAGCCCGTAGACCCTCGGTGAAATATACTTAACTGTATAATCGGTGGAGGATCCATACCGGTATTCCTACGTAAAGAAGCTGCTCTAATTTCGCGTGTCCACAAAAGGATATATCTTGATTGCCAGTAGAAATTTCTAACATTTTATTTCCCTGTCGCAACCACCTTAGGCGGGCTCTATATTTCACTCCAAACGTACTTTGTTGTCTAGTTCAGCGTATACTTTACTTCAAAGCTTCATAAACTGTCTTCTAGCCTGGCTAGCCATATGTTAAAGTGAACGTCCTCAAGCAGTCCTATAAAATTATGAAGGTCTACATGGACTTCGCAATGGCTCATAAAGCAAAGCACACTAGGCAGCGCTATAAAAAAAAATAAAATTAAAATTAAAATTAAAAAATTAAAATTAAGCACATCCATGAGATTTCGACCAAATTACTAAAAAAAAGGTCGTCAGAAATTTCGGCGGATGAAAATGGAAAATTTCCTCCGCGAGGATTCAGCCCCGCAAAAAAAACTGAAATCCTGGCGCCGCCACTGCTTATAACCGTTCTACATGCACACATAGATGCGTGAAATCGCTTCTTATAATCAAAGTAAAACTGTGAAAAGTTCTTCTTTCTGTCCTTGTCTCTGCGGACCATAATAATTATGTCGCAAAGATTCAAGAGGACAGTTTTAAAATAGCCCAGCTATGATGCATTCATGCATCATGCATGGACATAAATATTATTATTGTCAGACGCAGACATAGATAGACGCATAGGCGCAATCACGTCCTAAAAGTTGGGAGGGACCAAATGAATCACGTCCTAAAAGTTGGGGGGGACCATAATGATAAAGTCAATGGGACCACTCAAAAGTTGGGGGGGACGCGTCCCGTGGGTCCCATAGGGTGGTTGCGCCTATGGATAGACGGTTTCTTATCTCGATCTGCTTGTCCTAGGTCATTGATTTCTCGATAATAATGACAATAGGTCAGTTCTAGAAGATAATGAATTGGCTTTCGTTGTCCAGTTTTCAGTTCTCATGATAAGCAAAGACTGCAACCGGCATTGTGACGTCATTTCATTGAATGCAACCTCATCTTAAGAAATATAATTTGACGTCATCATACTTTTGGACCATAGACGTCATTCTAATGCAGAATTGCAGATACAGAGTAACAGAGGACTGAAGTGAATTATGACGTCATAGAAGGCAATTCGCCGATCAGAATAACGATTCGTTTTGGTTATAGCCTACTTGTAACTATAGATGCATCTAGAACGACTTTTTTCAAAGTTCAACGAATATCGATTAATTCTGTCCACAGACAATGGCGTGATCAAACGTGATGTAACTCATGTACGTTATTAATTTCAATTATTTTTAAATTTAAAATAATTTCAATGTTTTCAAATCTGGGAAGAGAAAATAAATTTTTCGGTAATCTAGCGTTTTGACGTTCTAAATGATTCGCCTGTTGTATCATTAGGTTACGGTACTGTTTTTCATCAGTCTGTATTTACTAGTAGCCTAGTAGGCCTATTTAGCATATTATATTCTTTTCATCAACATATTTTCTATAATTTTATAAGCAAGAATTCGTTTAATCAATCTGGCATCTATTTGTACAACAATTGCTTCGATCAATCCAATTTAAGTAACAATCATATTAATTTCATCAATCCAGCGCCAATTATTTAAGCAATTCTTTTCATCAATCCCACTTCTATTGGATCAATTTTTATTTTCATCACTCCGACTTTTATTTAGCTTGAATTTCTTTCGTCAATACAATTTTTGTGCGACCAACGCTAAAAGTCATGCAAAAACGAATAGGCTACTGTTTAGAACTATAACAAGGCATCAGATTAGCCAATATTCGTAGTTTTGCACCGTATTTTCCGAGTGTTAACTTCTGATTTTTCAAGTTCCGTTCTATTTTTCCCTTTTCTCTGCATCCTGGTTTCCAGGACCCACACCAATGGGGCCAGCATTTGACCTTCAGAGTTTTTCTCAAATGTTTCCGCTTCCTCCTTATCTAAGTGTATCGAGAAACATTTAGATTTTAGCGCACACAACACTGACTGCTGAAGGACAGATTAAACCTTCCTCCAGACTCTCTGTTTTCTGGTGAAAGGCTGGTTCGCATAGGTAAGACCCGCTTTTATGGTGAAGGGAGCTAAGCGAAGTACATTGTACTGGCACTCCAGTAGACCTACGCAGGCTACGCTGCAATTATCGGTCACTTTAGTCGTTCACAGAACCAATTGGGCGTTTGACGTCTGAAGTTCGTCATCCAGTTTTGGATATAATAATAATTATACCCTAATTGCAAAGCTTCTATAGTTTAATCTTATCTGGAAAAGGTGTGTAGTTAGCAACTTGTTTTCAGCCCACTTGTCCTGTTCAGATTCATTGCAGAAGTCTGCATTTTATTATAGCATGGATGCTTGAGTTAGGGCCTATATGCGTTTAAGACAAAGCACATCTTGGCCCATAGCGACCTACTGAAAAATATGTTTACGAAATTATTGATGAATCCTGAACTATAATATTATTCTGGACATATATTTAGGTAAACATACCCTTAAACCTATACCTAAAATTCGCGATATTTTCAATGTATATTCCACATATCCAAAAGTCACCGACGGCATCTGGGATATGGGGGAGAGAGGGAAACCCGACCCGGAAGAGGGAAGGGAAGGAGAGGGTTTGAGCCTTTTGCTTAGTTAGGAACTTAGGATATAATCCACTAACCATTTCTACTAGGCTAATATTAGACCTAGAATTGTTACTATACTGCTGCTGCTACTGACTCAATGTAATAAACTGGTTTGCACAGCACATGCCTATTTCGCTGCACTGCACTGTGAAAAGTGCAAAGCAATACTGCCTCGCAGCTACATTTCAATTGTAATCATAAATTTACATAGCGCCACCCTAAGTGTTCCATAGATATGGAAAGTCAATCCATCCACATATTTATTTCTAGAAAACTATACCAGGTAATAGTAGTGTCAACTGAACAGCATTGCAACCAAAGCAAGCCACAAAGCAGTTGATGAAGAATTGATGTTGACGAGTTGACGCCGGACTTACTTGCTAACCAGGGTGATCCAGAAGAGGGTTGACAAGGACAGATAGTGCGCAGTCAACCCTATAAGCCAACAGACAACCGGTGGCTCCACCTTGCGAATGCACAGCAAGTAGACGATGCACAGCAGCAGCATAGAAGTACACACGTTCTTCACCAGATGGCCACACATCGTCGGTTTTATTGATCTGAAATCGCCAACAAAAGTTTATCTGTTATTAAGACTGGTGCGTATGCGTAGACTTCAAATACCTGGGACTCGGAACATCTGATGGAATAAGCACTGAGCAATTTACTAGATCCAGTTAATTATCAAGATTTAGTAAATTTATGTGGTATATATGAACACTTGTTATAGCGCCCCTCAAGATGCTACTGAGAGGTGCTTCCGACTACAACGCGGACACTGAATCGGAGTTTCACGCCGAAGCGCATGAGCAATTGCGAGTGAAGGACTTGCTCAGGATCCCTACGCGGTGGCTTGAGGTAGATTCTAACCTCGAACCTTCCGGCTTCAAGGCAACGACGCCACCACTACACCACAACCTTTCGGCTCCAAGGCACCGAACATACCAGACAGCGTCGAGCCTTCTCGGTTGTTGGCTCGTCCACATGGAATGCATGGGCTCCCGCTTGCACTGCGTTTACTACCTCGGAATAATTTGCCTGCTTTCTACCAGTTGCTCAAGACCTATCCTTTTAGTTGTGGCAGGGAGCACCTCTGAGTAGGCTTCTTGAAGGGGCGCTATATAAGTTTTCAGAAAGAATGAATGAATGAATGAATGAATGAATGAATGAATGAATGAATACCCTATAGGCTCTAAACCACCACCACCACCACCATCCCGATATGGTACGTACCTGTGACAGAAGAGGTAAGTCGAAAGAATGCTGAGCATGCAGAAGATGAGGATGGCTGATCCGACGCAGAAGATGGGATTGGTACGGAGGAGGCTGCTGCTCTCCAACGTCATAACGTCAAATGGTGCTGAAGATGCTGGCGGATGACTCTGAATTGGATGCACATCAGTTCGAAGAAATTGTAAATAAAGAGATAGTTGCATCATCATCATCGTCGTCGTCGTCGTCATCATCATCATCATCATCATCATCATCATCATCATCATCATCATCATCATCGTCGTCGTCGTCGTCGTCGTCGTTGTCATCATTATCGCTCACCACTTCATTGAAAATGGTGATAATATTTATATTATTTATTCAGAGATACGTGCATAGGCCCACATACATAGCCTACATACACATACATACATACGTGCATACATATATGCATGCATGCATGCATACATACATATTACATACACACATACATACATACATACATACATACATACATACATACATACATACATACATACATACATACTATAATGCATACATAGTATTACATTGCATACATGCATGCCTATGCATTACACACTGTATTGCAGTGGCGTAGCAATAGGTGGTGCAGCTTGTGCAGTGCACAAGGGCCCCCGGCTGTTGAGGGGCCCCCGGCGGTCAGAGTCAATTTTTTTATTTTTAGAATTGGGCCTATTCAGAATATGTTTCTATCTATGCCTACATGTAGGCCTACGGTGGTTGCGTTGTAATGGATTGTGCAGACTGCACTAGGGCCCCTGGTGGTCAGAGTCAAGTCTTTACATTCAGAATATTCAGATGTAATCAAGTCTACATGTACTGTAGTGATCAGTGCTGCTCGGTGCTCTGGTCGGTGGATATTGACACCGAGCAGAGAAGCTCTTCAGAAACTATAGTGGTACACCAGCTGCATTACCAAAGGATTCAGGAACGAAGGCATCTCAATTATTTTTGCGCAAGGGAATTCGCCCAAGTGAAAATTTTTACATTTCGGAATTTTTGGTTTCTTCTTCTAGACTTATCGTAGCAACCGAGACTTGAGTCACTTCACATTATATGCCATTGTTGGCCTTTTTAGTCAACTAACGGTTACTAACCCAACTGTTTTACATAATTTATGCGTGGATGATAATAATGCATACTTCAACGGATGAAGCAATGTTTTTTGCTAAATTTTGTCAAGTATTCGAATTGAATTTTCTCTGGAATATATAGCCTGAAGATTGGAAAAAAATGATTACAAAGACTAACGGGAGAATTAGGCCTAGCCTAATTAAAATTGTAATGAGTTAATTTTTATTTCATTTCGAGTTCGAAATAATGTAAATAGAGTCTGTCGGAAAAGAGCCAGACGTTTTTGCACAACCTTTTTGTTTGAAATCGAGGAGGTTCAAATAATGAAGGGGCCCACCACCGAAGTCCTGCACAAGGGCCCCAAAAAACCTTGCTACGCTACTGCTGTATTGTACCTATAGAATTATAGATATAAAAAGCGCCTCTTACGGTGCACGCCATGCAATCAGAGGCGCTCCCAATGCTAAAATCCAGAGGAAAAAGTCGTCTTGAGACAGTGGAAAAACTGCGTTGAGGTACATCCTATACGGTGATTATTATGAATTCCTGTGAAAGGTCATTCCCTGCATTCATCATTGTCATCAGCAACCATCAATGCTCTGGATGATCAATGCCTCGAAGGTTTCCGATGCCTATCCAGTATCCACTCGAGTATTTCCTGCATTGGCTGTTTTGCAGAAACGCACAAAGACCATAATAATAATAATGAAGAACAAATTGCAATTTCTTCATTTCATAGCACTTGCCTTTTCGTTGGCTTTTTTATGTTTTTGGTTTGATTAAGTTCATAGTGTTTTCAATTCTGAATACCTGCCGGTAAGCGAAATAGTCCAACCGTTGGCAAGTGAAACTGCTAAGTGACTTGTCCGTGCTGGTGGTGTACACGCTGTTGCTGCTTCTACACCCATCCTCGACCCAAGCTCCAAAGTTATCTAAAAGACCAAACCACAGTATGCATGACTGCGGTAGGCCTATATATGCGTTATGTGACAAGCAAGTCTTATCATGTCGTACAGTGAAAAGATTTAAGTGGATGGGATGCGCAGTTGGTATGGATGAAGAGAGAAGAGCCAGTCAAGTGACGATCTCTAGCTGTCTGAAGAGAAAATGAGAAGGGAAGATCACATGGAAGTGTCCGGAGACCATAACTGTTCATAAGCACAGAGACGACTTGACGTGGAACGTGAGCGATGGACAGGAACGAGAGGAGATGCTTTACCAGATGTGTAGACCTCCATTATGGTTACATGGACCAGAGCTTCTTTTAAGAAATTTTTAGAACTGCACAAAATCGTCTTTTCCTTCCCATCCTCCATGATTAAATTACTCACAATCGGATGAGAGTGACCTTTTTACTATATTTTAATCAGGGGCGGATCCAGGGGGGCCAATCCGGCCATGCCCCCCATTTAAAAATTGCATGGGACGTGGCCCCCCATTTGGCCCCAACAAGCCATTAAAAAAATGCAGCGGGAGAGAATAGCAGGACATGAGGCCCCCCCTATTACAAAATCGCATGGGACGTGCCCCCCCCCGTTTGATTTACCGTTACTCTCGACGACGGATGACGACTACAAAAAAATGAAAAAAGGTCATCAACTTTTTTGGCGGTTGAAATGGTATCTTTTCCCGGAAAATTGGACGGATGATTAAAAAAAGAGGTCATCAACTTTATTGGCGGCAACGAAATTTTTTTCCCACCAAGAAGGCTCAAAATTTTGGCCACCCCTTCGAAAATTTCTGTATCGGCCCTTGATTTTAATTGCACAGAAGTGCTTCTAAAATTGCACAACTCAATTTAGAACTGCACGTTTTGTGTAGAACTGTACGCTAAAAAGTCCTGACATGGTCTACATATAGCCTACAGCGCTCGTGAATAAGCTGGTGCCGCGCGCTTGGCTTTCGAGTAGCGCTTTAGCAGTTTGGAGATCACGGTTACAATTACGATTACAATTACGATTACGATTATGATTACGATTGTCATGCTAGCGTTTAACCGATGCCGCAAGAAAATCGAGCAGTAGCCTAATCAATATTCTGAAGAGTGAAGAGTCGCCTTAGAGAGTAGACTATGTAATGCATTTCCAGCTGCAAAGACACTTGTTCCATTAGACCGCAATAGAAGCTACATGTATATTATTGCATAATATGTAGCCTCTATTTCTATGAAACAGCAAAATCTGGATATATTGCTAATTGCTGCGTTTTGACAGCGAATTCCCTTGACAATAAACTACAAAAGATAGCCTAGTAATAAAAATTTTGCGAATAGGTCATAATGTAAATTCAGAATATTACTGCATGAAAATAGACCGCTTGGCTTGACGTAACAAAATATTACAACGATTAATCAGAATAACTCAAATTTAGTCTAATTACCATTTACTGAGAAATTCCAGTGAACCAATTGTCCAACCGAGCCTCCGTCACTTCCGCCATCCAACATGAACCGAACGCCGATGTTGGTCGCGTTTATCCGTTGAGACAATCCGCCTTAAAGACAATGAAAAGCATCGTCAGCGTCTCCAGAGCTCAGTCTAAGTTTCGATCGCGATTCGCAAATGTTCAACAACGACCCCGAGTCGCTACTGCTGAGCCAACTCCACGTATACTGTACTACATAAGCTTAATCATATAAATTATATACCATGGACAAGTTCTTTGCTTATAATAATTTTCTCAAACCTCAGTGCCACATCACCTCAGCAACTGGGGCAGTACGGTGCAAAATACAATACACCGTATTGCATTGCACCGTCCAATAAAACACGGTGATGTTGTTGTCGCTGATGATGAATATGCGTTGTTCGTGACGATGTTGTTGTCTAAGATAATGATGACGATGATGATATTGTTGTCGATGATGACGACGACGACGATGATGATGATGACGACGATGACGACGACGATGACGATGACGATGTCGACGGCGGTGACAACGACGATCATTATCGTCATTATCATCATCATCATTGTTGCTGATGTGTTTGACGATAACTGTTATGATGATGATAACGTACTATAAAAATTCGATTCTGAACTTACCGATCTGAGTGAATATCTGGACGAAGAAAACACCGACTGAACTGTGGAGAGATGGAGTGTTGACCGCTGCAGATGGGAATAGGTTGGAGTTTCTGAAAATCGTGAATTGTACCCAGATGAAGTCCTTGGAATCTTCTTTCGGTTCTCGAGGAAAGGATGCTGAAGATGCTGAAGATGCTGAAGATGATGAAATGTTTTCGAATGCAGACGGTGGTATGTAGACGGCCGCTTCTATCTGATGTAAGTAAGTAAGTAAGATATTTATTGACAGATCATCAACACCATAAGATCAATGTAAAAGCAGTCAGTAACTTACAAAGTCAAATTCTTCAGGCAATTGGGGGACCCGGTAGCGCAATGGATAACACGCTGGCGTAGAATGTGAGAGGTAGCGAGTTCGAGCCCCCGTTGGGCGGACATGCTTTGTAGGCTTATATATTACCGCCGTGTAATTGCAAAGCTGTCTGTTCTGTTAGTAGCTAAGTTTAATTAAGATTAAGATTAGCCGATTAGATTAGATTAGATACGCTACAAAGATTACAGCATAACTTGTAAATGTAAAGCGCAGTGCGTTTGCAAGCGTTGAATTAAAGAAAAGATTATTATTATTATTATTATTATTATTATTATTATTATTATTATTATTATTATTATTATTATTATTATTATTATTATTATTATTATTATTATTATTATTATTATTAATTATTATTATTATTATTATTATTATTATTATTATTATTATTATTATTATTATTATTATTATTATTATTATTATTATTATTATTATTATTATTATTAAATATTGCAGAAGCCAATAGATCATTGGTGTGGAATTTTTTTTATAACCAAGAACTAAATAAACAAATTGATATAATTTTTCAGAGGACCGATCGAGTGCTTCTCTAGCACCAGGTGCGGGCACATGGGCGGATCCTGAGGGGGCAGTCCGGCCATGGCCCCACATCATTCAGAGATATGCAAAGGGCGTGGCCCCCTATCCGTATGCTAAGAAACTGGTATTCGCTATGGCATACAGAAAACGACGCACAGAAAGTCATATGAATTGCAAGAAACTCTGGTTTAAAGAAAATCGACCAAACAAAAATTATATCAGGTGGAGTATATAATATTTTATCTGTCGAAACCTTTTGGTTCCACGTGAGTCATAAACTGATTCCTCCAGCATATTTCTTTCTTATAAGTTGCTTCCGATAATTTCCCGTTCCGTTGTCCTGTATTTCATCCATTACAATAGGAAAACAGTCTGCAGAACTTAAAAGACCCGAAGAGTGTACGCCATGGGCCGCAGCAGGGTCGATTCTGCGGGTCACCCCATTGTGAGTTACCATAGACCCACACTGTCATCTTCAATGCCATGCGGTGGAGCCAGTCACTGGAACTGTTCACTGACCCGCGAACTGAACAACGGGTGGCTTCGGTTGATTGACGCTGCCCTCCAACGAAGAGGTAATTAGAGGGTATGCACACCGGGGTCCATCAAGCATGAACAATTAACAATTACAGATCTCCAGGCAATACAATACTCTTTCCACCGAAAGCAATCCATCCCATGGATGACCAATGACAAAGGCCATCTCAAAGAACCTAAAGGGCGCTATATAAGTGTTCACAGGGTGAGAATTGTTGGGGGTTTCAACCCCCCCAGTCTTTCTTACAGCCCCTTAGTAAAATCTGTTTTTCACACCCAAATTTCAAGTGTATAATGGTCCAACCCTCCCCCCAGTTATTTTTCCACAATTCTTACACTGAGTGTTCAGTTTACAAAAGACTTGCTGTGGCAATCGAAAAATGCATGGCTGAGTTTACGTTTGATTAAAGGAGCTGATCATTGCAAAGTATGTATAGGCCGATACAACACACTTTTAAGACTTCTTTGACTCTTTAGACTTCTTAGGAACGTTGTCCTTGCAATGGCTTAAAAGAGTGCATTTAATAGAATTGGTATAACAAAGAATATCTTACTGTCGATAAGCAGTTTCTGAACATAGAACCGGTCAAACTTACTGTATGTGGGCTATAACTAAATGTCCAGTATCACAGACACGCACATAGATCTACCATGACGAAGTTGGACCCTTATAAGTTATACGACATGTGTTAGAAACTTTGAAAAGGCATTGGGAGTTTTTATAAGGTTTTTAAAACATGACATATTATAGGGTTCAGGCTAAATACATACATACAATAATGCATGCAGCATAAATGCTTGCATATGATGTCATAGAAATATGCATGCATAGACCTACATGTGCACAACTGTATATACAAGCATACAAGTGTGTAAAAGTATATGAAGGAATGAATGAATGCCTAAATGCATACACGTACCTAAACGCAATACATAACATTTGTCAGTAAAGAGATCATCATCATCATCATCATCATCATCATCATCATCATTATTATTATTATTATTATTATCATCATTATTATTAATTATCACAATTGAATTTTTAAATAGCACACCTTCAAGGTAATTTACTCAGAAGTGCTTCCACTTCAACTACGGCCAAATACGGCAGTTATCGAGTTCGAAAAAACAATAGTGGTGCGACCTCAAGGCACCAGGCGGAGCGCAACAGAGCCCATTCCAGGTCAGTTAAGTTAGTAGAACAAAGGAAACAATCCCTTTCTCAAGCAATTGATTGATTATCAAAAGATCTAGAACTGAACTTGCATCTGTGTCTTTCTCCAACTGTTTCTCAAGACGATCACGAAGAAAGCATCTGAGAATCTTCTGCGTAAAAGCATCGTTGTCGCCACCTGGTGCCTCTCCGCGAGAGAGTGTACAGTGAATCCCTTCGGCTTTCACTGCATTGATATCCAACCTATGTGCTTCAATTGCGATGCGCTTGGACATCTTGCGAACAGTTGCCCACTTCTGCATCAACCGATGAGGCAGTTCTTCCAAAGTTCTGACGAGCCTTCAAAATGCACAACCACTTGTTAATTATATGATTATAGTCTGTATGGGCGATCATATAAACCTGTCTTAATTAGGTCAATCACAAAGATGTCTATAAGATATTCAAATTTATTCAATGTCCACATGCATATAGCTTGAGACATAATTTTATGTATGTAGGTCTGTCTCGATCCTTAAATAACGCTTCACAATAAATTAATTATAGAGCCATAAATGCAATGCAATGCTGGTACGGTGCAGTATTAAGATATCTCACAAAAACACACACCATGGCCTAATAACAATATTAAATAAATCTTCATTATATTTCAAACTGATACACGCAGTATGTTACAATTCATATTATGGACGGATGATCATAACGATTGAGAGTGATTGAGTAGCAGAAAAGTTTTTCATGCCAATGAGATTGACTTATCGCACCATACATTCAGTCCTACAGACATAGGCTTTTTCGCACCTGGTGCAGGCCCTTCCTTGTTTCTGTGCTTCCCTCAGAAGTGTGACATCAAGTCCTGATAAAGTGCTGATGATGCCCAATATTATGTCAGCAAGCTGCAACAGAACATATACTTGCTAACTTCATTCAAAATGCATTCGAATAGGATATAGTTAAAGAAACATCGTCAGCTATACAGCACTTGAAATGCCCTTCATTGTGTGCATATGCATACCGACATAGATGAATGCATGCAAACACGAAAACTTGCATAGATACGTTCAATACACCATGCATATGCATAAATAAATGCATGCATACATACATACATACATACTTAGATGCATACAGACCGACAGACATAGAAAAATACATGTATGCATACATTCAAACAGGTACTGATACAGACATTCACACAGACATACATACACACTTATACACATACACATATACACAACAATACATGCATACAAATATGGCTGTATTCCAACATCATTATGATTATCTGATGTTCAGAAAGTTAGTATATAAGAGCATGGACGTACACACACACACACATATGCACACACGCACACATACATATATATAATATATGCACATATAGTCCCAGCATGCATACATAGACATGTACATGCATGCGTCCATTTATGAATTCATACATATAGACCTATTGCAACTAAGCAGTGAAAATAGCATTTAGAATCACGAGGGCAGCGGGCTATATAGGCTATACTATAAATTATGCATACGGACATCGTTAATGCTTGCAAGCACAATGTGGAATGACCTATATACCTCCACTATCCGTAGTAAGATCTTATTAGGGGTGTCATCTTCACCCCTCTTGGTCCTTTTATTTCCTCGGGGCTGTCACGCTGAGAGCGCCTCTGAATAGCTATTCTGTAAGAAGCGCTTTATAAATGCTTATATAATATATACAATTATACAATACCACATAATTGCTACTGTTGCATTTAATAAGATTAGAAGGTTACGCTACTAACCTTATCGAGGTCTTCAATAATGTTGCTGAATTCTTGAAGAATCTGAGAGATGAGGAGAATGTCGATGGCGTCATTGACTTTCTGACCATCACTGACTAAGATCTTCAATCGATTGGCCAAAAGAAGCATTGGCACATGACGTGATGAGTTGTCCTTCAGCATCTACAGAAGCAACACGCATATATACTCCAAAATGATTACAGTATCATCTTAATATAGCACGGGAAGCAACGACCTCTATTTTACAAAACACAATATGATACAGGCCTGATACAGTTTCTAACCGCCTGCGCAATTTCTTATGCCTGCAGTTGTTTCTTGGAAGATATGAAAGTTAAAGAAACGTCTGCTTTTCATCATCCGACATTATTTTCACCATCCGCGTGTTGCAGAAACTCAGAGCCGCTGTTGACTATTAACTCTATTTGGGAAACCATTGGCTGAGTCGCGTGTTTGTGTAAGCCTGCCACTGGTGACTCTAGAGCAATATGCTAACCATCTAATTGCCATGTCTTCCGGAGCCTCACATAGGCTGTCACACGTGTTGGACCATGATAACATCTTATACCGGGTTGCGGTGTATATATCTCTTATTAAATGAATAGTTTTGCTATTTCCTATTTCTCGCATTTGCTATAGCGTCCCTTCAAGTTCGCTACTCAGAGGCGTTCCGGACTGCAACGCGGACACAGCATCAAGGTTTTATGCCAAAAGCGCACAAGCGATTGCAAGTGAAGGACTTGCTCGAGGTTCCTACGCGGCGGTTTTGGGTGTATTCCAACCTGGAAAAGAGTACTTGGGATAAACTGGCTGGCGGACTAGATTATAATTATAGGGTAGCACCCATAGGTCAAATGTATAATTATCTGTGCGCATATATTGCCTTTCGATGGTGCGTGTAGCTATATTGTGGGGCGCGGTAATGTAGTGGTGCGCGTCGTGGCCTTGAAGCCGGAAGGTTCGGGGTTCGAATCCACCTCAAGTCGCCGCGTTTTGACCTTGGGCAAGTCCTTCACTCGCAATTGCTCAGGACTTCGGCGTGAAACTCCGATGCAGTGTGCGCTCTGCAGTCGGGAGCGCCTCTGAGTAGCGTGCTTGAAGGTGCGCTAAAACAAGTGCACATACAAACAAATTAAATCCATCATGAGTCAGTTGCATACTGACCTGAACCATTTCTGCAAGAGTGCGAGTGAAGTTGTTGGAGAACTGACATTGGTCGACCGCTAAACCGATCCAAACTCCACGACTGTCGCAGTAGTGATACGCTCGCGCAGACTTCAGTCCACCATACTCCATCGCAGGACCCATCTGACACGGGAGATCCCGGGTGACGTCGGCCACGGTCTTCGGCCACTCGTACTGACCCCTGCTCGTTGTCGTCACAAGGGACGAGCAAAAGACGGTGTCCTTTGGTACGACAACGACGGCAACGGTCTTGGAGGCGTTGCCATGGTTTGCGTCAACATGACACTGCCAGACACCGGAATGATCAAGGGACAACTGTTCTAGAACGATTTGTACTTCGATTATGTTATCAGATCTGTGCCACTCTGTAATAGTGATACTATCGGATTGGGGGACTTGACTGCCCTCTCTGTACCAACCGACTCTGACGAGGTCAGCTTCATCTCCGGTGGACACTCGACAGGTCAGAGGTAAAAGGTCACCTTCGAAGACCACCTGACTGGTCGATGGATCCAACTCGAAAAGAGGCAACTCCAACGGCCACCCTGCAAAAGGCAAGCGACATTCATGTTCAGACAGCTGTTTGAGTACCAAAATTAATTAAGAAGAGATGAAACCTTAGGAAAACCAATTTTGAAGACATCATAAATGCAGAAAGCATAATGATTTTAAAAAATTGCTAGACTACCCGACTAAAACACACATCTGCCCTAAAACGAACAAAATTACCCTTAATCTTTCGGAATCAAGTCTTCGAAGACACAAACAGAGAGCGGGAGAAGTTCGACAAGAAGTTTGAGGCGAGTAATAGGTAAGCAGAAAGAGATAGAGAGAAAGAGAATCCGACAGGCAGACATACAGGAAGAAGAAGATGAAGAAGAAGAAGAAGAAGTAAAAAGAGGAGAGGAGACACAGAGATAGAGGCAAAGAGAGAAAAAGACATACATAGACAGACAGACAGACAGAAGGAAGAAGAAAGAGGAAGGAGGAGGAGGAATAGGAGGAGGAGCAGGAGACAGAGGCAGAGACAGACAGAGACAGAGAGAGACAGAGAAGAGAAAGATAGACCGACAGACAAACATAGTATATGAGAATCATTGGATAATAGCCAAGTATACATGCAGGGAGTTAGATGTTGACGTTGATTTAAGTTCATTTGAGGGTACATTCAATGAAAACTTTACTGTGGGGTCCTAAGAAGGACTAGGTCGAAGGGATGTACCCCTAAACCCACCTTGGCAATTCTCACCCTGGATATAGACAGACAGGCAGAGTATAAAAGAAAGATAGAAAGACATGCAGAACAATCAACGCCAAAATATGCCTCAACATAAAATTTTCTGGGGATTCCTCACGCATATACCAGCCTCCGACATTCCCACTCCAATTCCAGGTCGATATTTAATTTACAAATTCGACAACGCCCTACGATTCTTCCTACAGATCCAGATGGAACCAACGAAGCGGCTTTGCATGCACACGCCTCCTCCGCCGCCACAGCCGCAAGTCTTCCTCCTCAAGTAAATGATTTTTTATGATTGAATCATCACAAGTGCAGCGGACCTTGGTGCATTAGAGAAGAAGAAGGGGAAGAAGGAGAGGAAGCAGTCGGCGCAGATTAGGCTTCAAACGCGCCGCGTTTCCCTAAGGCTGCGCGTTATGATCACGCCTGATTTACCCGCATAAGCCCAATCGCCTCACAAAGTACCAGATGAAGCAGAAGAAATGTGCGAGGACTGCTTGCAGGGCGGCGGCGGTAGCGGTGAGCCGCGACTAAAACACCGGAGCCGCGCGTATGTAGGAGATCGAGCGAGAGAGGAAGAAGGTAAAAGACTGGAGATTATAATATGAGGATTGGACAGGTAGACGTTAGCAACGCTGGCAGGTGATGATTTTAAGAAGCTTATTTAATATGGAACAACATTTACAATAATTATATCGTCTCCCATAATTGTATAGGCTACGTAAATTCTTTCATCCGATATTCTGTCTTAATTCCGTGTGTGCGTAAATATGCTATATATATATATATATATATATTGTAATCATATTATATTTATATATATATAGGCCTAAAATTATATAGATAAGTATTATGTGCTAATATTATATATTTAATATCATGCATGAGAATATCGATAAATACAAAAGATGCGATAACATAATGTTTAATATTACTAGTTAGGCCTACTCCCTTAGGTCTGCTCACATAATCTAGAGATACTACGAGGTTATTCGTTGATAGGAAAGGAAATTATTACCATAATGCTATAGATGACTTCTTTGATGCTAATAT
Source organism: Lumbricus terrestris (assembly GCA_949752735.1). Lineage (NCBI taxonomy): Eukaryota > Metazoa > Annelida > Clitellata > Crassiclitellata > Lumbricidae > Lumbricus > Lumbricus terrestris. The sequence goes on from OX457050.1 coordinate 30,215,039, forward strand.
TTTGCTATCATATTATATTTAAATTGTGATTTTAATTTTTGCGTTTTTACTGCCTATATTATTACTTCGATGTATTATTATTATTATTATTATTATTATTATTATTATTATTATTATTATTATTATTATTATTATTAATTATTATTATTATTATTATTATTATTATTATTATTATTATTATTATTATTATTATTATTATTATTATTATTATTATCGATGTCCCATTGTGCGTTTGCAAATAGAATAATAAAGAAAATACTTGCTTACTTACTTACATCGTAGACACCTTAAAGACTGTGTAGATCTATACAATATAGCAGAACTTGCAGAAGGATGCATTATTCAGAGCTTCACATCTTGTCGATATATGTTGGACTTCGAATTGTCAAAATGAAAGATTTGCATATCGTTTCTTTAATTCGAGATGTGCATGTATACAGGACAAACAGTCAATGATTTTTTTCTTATCGTTAATTGCTGATCATTATTTTAAGCGACAACAGTATAGGTCTATACTTTAGTCTTCCGCAAAAAATTCGCTGCATACACGAATCCACCAACGTTTATCACTCAACATAATAGCCTAACTAGCTATAGGGCAGTGGTTCCCAATCCTTTTAAAAGTTCTTAAGGGTCACCTTTTCTAAGTTAGAGGACATGAGGGCCACTTTTTCTTAGTTGAATTACATTAGAGGCCACAAGGCCAAAATTTAGTGCACTACAAGGATATAAATTTTTATAATTGATTCAAAATAGAATGTTTGATGTTATTTAGGCCCTACAGACATCAAAATAAAATAATTTGTAATAGAAAATCATTGTATTCTATCCTGTCCAAATTGGCATTTTTCATATATTTTTGTTAATTCTTTGAGAGATGAGGGTCATTTTTCAGGCCTGGCGGGCCACGGGTTGAGAACCGCTGCAACAGGGCCAACAGACCATGCATCGCCACAAAATATTGTTGAACTGCACAGCAACACAATTGCCGATCACATTCAGGCCCGCCGAGAGGGGGGGGCAGGGGGGGCAAATGCCCAGGGGCCCGGCGACTTTTAGGGGCCCGGAGGGGGCCCGGGCTACAGTGATTATAATATGTTTCATATGTTGATTACGGGCGGCGGGCCCCAACATATAATCACTCATATTACTTAGCCTATTGTTTGTGATTTATGTTGTTTTAAATAGAGCCTAATAGGCTATTACTGTTACACTGCTACAACTGTTTAAGTTTCAAACAACTGTCCATTACCATAGTTATCAGTGTTTTGCCAAAGAACACGCTCACTTCCGTCTCAGAACGTTCTTTTGCTAAATTATGCGTTGTCCGATTTCAATCACAGGTGAACAAAAATCTAATGATAAATTTCTCGCGCAACGATGAAATTTAATATTCTATGAACACAAATCTGGAGCACAAAGACAAAAGAAAAGGCTACTAAGTTTGAAAAGACAAAAGTTGGTAAGCTTATACAATCGCACACTATTTCAAGTCAGAATCGAAAAAGCAGACAGGCATTCAGAGCCAGTAATTACGTCTATACTCCTATACATCGGTTCATTCTAGTGAATTAAACGTGCCTGCTTTTTTTATGATCGTATTAACTGAATGGATGAAAATTAAATTTGTGGTGTTAATATCTTAATTCCAAATGAAGACATTTTAAATAAGAATTATGAAAATGCTGAAATTATGGAAACTGTAAAGAGGCATTGTTTTGAGATGGCACTATGCCGCCAGGGCCCGCGTTTAGGCCTATATAGGCCTATACACAAACGATTAAGACGATATAGGCTGCTATCAAGCTTAAAATAAACGGTCCTCCAAGACATTCGGACAATTTTCCAAACGACGAAGAAAGAGTATTTTCGAGGTGCATTTTTTAGGTTCGCAGACAAGATGGAGAACTACCAGTTTATTATAAGAGATATTGCTGCAGTTAAATCCAGATCTGGTTGCTTGCTGACAACCATACATGGGCGGAGTTTATCAGGGGCTAGTGGAGGGCTCCCCCAAGAAGACCCAGAGTCATTTTTAACCGTGTAAATGGTATCTTTTCTCGGATTTAGACCCCCACGCGAAACTTACGAACGACTAATAAAAGGTCATCAACTTTGTTTGGCCGGGAAAATTTTTATTTTTCGGCGAGATTTGAGATTTCAGACCATGGACTAAAAAAAGGCCATCAACTTTTTCTCGACCCCGCTCGTTTTCTGGATGGAGTCTCAGTCTCAACAAATTTAGCCCCTCCAAGAACGGAAACCAAACTCCGCCCATGCTACCATAGGCCTATTATTTGAAAATTAAATTCTTAGCATTAAGAACTGATTAAATTCATAAATGCAAGCATCATATCCACACTGTTGTTATTTTTGTTTGTTTTGTGTAAATTTGCTCCATAAGTCTATTGATAGTTTGGGGCCCGTAATTGCTCAGCCCAGGGGCCCGGAATTTCTGTCGGCGGGCCTGATCACATTGCCACCATTGCCGAGCACATTGCCACCATTGCCGATCACATTGCCACCATTGCCGAGCACATTGCCACCATTGCCGATCACATTGCCACCATTGCCGAGCACATTGCCACCATTGCCGATCACATTGCCACCATTGCCGAGCACATTGCCACTATTGCCGAGCACATTGCCACTATTGCCGAGCACATTGCCACTATTGCCGAGCACATTGCCACTATTGCCGAGCACATTGCCACTATTGCCGAGCTTGCGGAAAGGACGCATATAGATGCTGAGAAACTCCTGTATAGTTGCCCGAAATTCAACTTCAAGTCGAGCAATTCTGCCATCGAGCTTAGTTTCCTTCGTGCATCAGCAGGAGGCAAGTTTAACTGCCAAGTGCAGAGTACTCAGCACTAAGCAATCGTGCTCAAAGCCCGCAACAAATTGTTCCAAGGTAATTAGTTCGGCTGAGGTAAGCCGCAGCACACACAACTCCGCACCACAAAGTGCACCGCATCACGCGAGGAATCAAGGCGCCGCTCCTGCCGCAACCGATGCCAATTGGTGGGTAGGTAGGTAGGTAACGGCTGCTGCGGCAGAGAGAACGTGGATGCACTGATCTGTGTTTGGATGCATCCGAAACCAGTCAAGTCGAACAACCGTTCATTGAGGAAGAAGACAAAGCTATTGTTTCCATGTCACATCAACCAGGCTTCATTAGCCACAGCTGAATGGGCGGCAACTGCTTGCTCACCGCAGCACCATTACCGTCGGCCCGTTGCACCACGGACGGAGTTCCTTAATAACGTCCACGATGGGTGGCTGGCTGGCTGGCAGGGTCCATAATTACGGGGTGCTCGGCCACTGGTCCACCGCAGGCAGACTACAAACAAAATTCCCCTCAGAGGCATTTTAGCGGCGACAGGGCTCTAATAAAAGCCCAATTAGGTATGATTTCCAGCAATTATCGACGCTGGTAATGACTCGCTGCAGTCCATGTTATACGCAAGGCGGTCTGTCAACTTTTTCGGCGACTCTCTTGTTTAATCCATCGTAATATCTTTGAGCAAAACCGATGCTTGCCGGTGAATGGTGATGCAGGGCTGCTGCATGATGCGGGCGGTAATTGGCAATTAAGTTGCAGAGGATGTGGTTTGCAATGGCAATCGGCAGAAAATAAACAGCACCTCCTCCGTTCTGGATGCCAGCTGCTGTAGCCGAAGAAGATGACGATGATGATGATTGATTAAAACCAACAGAAATACATCCAGAGAGAGAGAGAGAGAGAGAGAGGTTGGCGTAAATTGTATACACGAAGAGAATTGTGGGTAATCTAAGGAAATGAAGACAGCAGATAGATCTCTCATGATTCATGAAACATTAGTGCAGTGGCTGCTCTACCATTGGAGGGACGTGAATTGGACGATATTCTCCCAAGGTTAATGGACGCTGAACCTTCCAGAAGTCTGGGCAGCGAATTATTATTTAAGTTCTGAGCGACTTCTCAATTGGATATTGCATTCAAACATAGACAAAAGAGAGGCACGGAATTGATGAAATTCCACTGTAGGCCTATATATTCTGCAGCTATGGACACCAACTCTTATCTAATCAGGAAATAAAAGATTGATTGATTGATTGATTTATTGATAATATTCATGTTTGCTGACATAATTATTATGTAGGCTACCTCAAGGCAATCAAAATGTTTTGATTGATTGATTGACTGATTTATTGATAATATTCATGTTTGCTGACATAATTATTATGTAGGCTACCTCAAGGCAATCAAAATGTTTTGATTGATTGATTGATTGATTTATTGATAATATTCATGTTTGCTGACATAATTATTATGTAGGCTACCTCAAGGCATTAAAAATTTTTTGATTGATTGATTGACTGATTTATTGATAATATTCATGTTTGCTGATATAATTATTATGTAGGCTACCTCAAGGCAATCAAAATGTTTTGATTGATTGACTGATTTGCTTATTGATTGATCGAATCTCAAATAACAGCATAAGCGGAATTTATATATATATATATATATATATATATATATATATATATATATATATATATATATATAATGGGTTCCCCCCTTTCAGGCGTGTATGCTGAGATATGGTCAGTCCGTCTCCTCTGTCCTGCAAGCGCTTTCAGTCGATTCTCTTTGATTGAAGTTCCTCTTGTTGGATCGGGACTTCGGGAGCGCATAGCTCCATTTGGGGGAATGAAGATTCCGATTCACATGGTCGCAAGATACACATAAAACACACTGAATTGTAGATTTAAACATTCAGAAAGGAAATATGTGGGATTTCAACCGGAGTTGGACTAATAACCCCTTCAAATACGTCCATGTAACTGACGAGTATTGCGCTTTGCAGATTCTCACTTTATTTGTTTCGTTCATTCATCTAAGGAATTTATATAGTGCATCTTCAAGAAGCCCACTCGCAGGCGCTTTTTCATTCATTCATTCATTCATTTCGAGAATTTATATAGCGCCTCTTCAAGAAACCTACTCAGAGGCGCTCCCAGCCCAGTCACAGCTAAAAAAGTAGGATTTGAGATACTTAAAAAATGCAGGGGAATTTAGCCTAGGCATAAGTCGCAAGGTTAGTGGGAGGCCATTCCAGATAGCGAAACCCACAACAGAAATTGCTCGGTGCTGTCTGATAGAAGTGCGAGCCCGCGGAACCAAAAGCTCACCCCTTGCCGCAGAGCGAAGAGCTCGACGGGCTGCAAGGTCTGAGACAGGTTGACAAAGGCTAGACAAGTACGACGGAGCACAAGAAAGACGGCATCGCCAAACAAGTGCAGCAGCTCTTTTTACAACTTTGTTTAGGCATATACGTACCACAGTGTAGATCCTTGGCTTTCAGCGCTTTGATCCTTTGACCTCTCATTGGTGTTGGATAAGAACAGACGGTTGTATTGGCAAGACGAACTCTTGTGGATTTAATCCACTTAGCAATCCACTGCAAACGACAGTCACAGGTCAGGACGTCCGATTGAAAGTCTCTGCAAATCATCATAACAATAATATCGATGAATTTATGGCCGCAGCTGTCACAAGCAGAACTTATGCCATAGTAATTATATAGCACCTGTAGCATTCAAGAACGACTCAAGTTATTGGATCTGAACAATGCATGCACTTCTATAGGCCTATACTATTTGCGCCTCTGAGTAGGTACCTTGAAGGGGCGCTATATAAATTATGACTGATTGATTGATTGTATCAATCGATCCATCAATCGATCGATCAATCAATTAAGCAGACAATCGATCAATAAACCAATCAATCAGTCAATCAATATTCATCTATTCAAATGCGCTGACAGACGCGGCCACTTGCGTGTGTGTGCGTGTGCGTGCGTGTGAGTGTGCGTGAGTGTGTGTGTTCTTGAATAGATGCGTGTACAATAGCAGCAGATATATTTTTAACCAACTATACAACGCTGCAGCATAACTTTAACTTCACTTGCATGCAAACGATTCCTATATCAATGTACAAAATTGTACATATGTATACACGGACTATCATAGCCTTATAGGCCGGAAGGACTTTCGAATATAGAGCAAGTTCGTTACATTAATGGACATGTCCAAAGAAAGAAGAAGGAACAGTGCATGCATCCGGGTCATTTGCAGGTGAGTGACGAAGACGTCTCTAATCAAAACTACATTACGCTGAGCAATTTACAAATCAGACGACCAAAGCCTGTATACATACTGCAGACACACGTGGATCCCATAAGAAAATACTAATATGCTGCCGTCTATAGCGACAAGAATTGCAAGACAGCGCACGGCTGCTAGTCGTCTCTGGCGTTATGACTGAAAGCATCTTGCAATCTCCTCCTTCCTTCATCCTAATGGACCTAACGAAGCAGAGCATAACGTGCAGAGTTGGTGAAAAGCACTTACAGCCTGACTAGAGATGGCAGCACATCAAATGTGCCCTCTGGGACGACCTTTATGCGGTTTCCGGACAGCATTCTGAAACACAGCAGAAGACGACGAAGAAGTCGTTTGATATGGAAGACGAATTAATGCTAATGCGTTGAAGCGTGTGTAGGATATATATAGCCTACGTCGCGAATCTTGCCATTAGGTCATTAAGAACACGGAGTCGGTGACTCGATGACCATTAAAGGACAAGAAGTCACTGACTTGCCTCTTACATGAATTGAGCAAAACCAATAAAATTCATCTGGTACACAGAGACTTCATGAGCAGGCCCGCCGAGAGGGGGGGGCAGGGGGGGCAAATGCCCAGGGGCCCGGCGACTTTTAGGGGCCCGGAGGGGGCCCGGGCTACAGTGATTATAATATGTTTCATATGTTGATTACGGGCGGCGGGCCCCAACATATAATCACTCATATTACTTAGCCTATTGTTTGTGATTTATGTTGTTTTAAATAGAGCCTAATAGGCTATTACTGTTACACTGCTACAACTGTTTAAGTTTCAAACAACTGTCCATTACCATAGTTATCAGTGTTTTGCCAAAGAACACGCTCACTTCCGTCTCAGAACGTTCTTTTGCTAAATTATGCGTTGTCCGATTTCAATCACAGGTGAACAAAAATCTAATGATAAATTTCTCGCGCAACGATGAAATTTAATATTCTATGAACACAAATCTGGAGCACAAAGACAAAAGAAAAGGCTACTAAGTTTGAAAAGACAAAAGTTGGTAAGCTTATACAATCGCACACTATTTCAAGTCAGAATCGAAAAAGCAGACAGGCATTCAGAGCCAGTAATTACGTCTATACTCCTATACATCGGTTCATTCTAGTGAATTAAACGTGCCTGCTTTTTTTATGATCGTATTAACTGAATGGATGAAAATTAAATTTGTGGTGTTAATATCTTAATTCCAAATGAAGACATTTTAAATAAGAATTATGAAAATGCTGAAATTATGGAAACTGTAAAGAGGCATTGTTTTGAGATGGCACTATGCCGCCAGGGCCCGCGTTTAGGCCTATATAGGCCTATACACAAACGATTAAGACGATATAGGCTGCTATCAAGCTTAAAATAAACGGTCCTCCAAGACATTCGGACAATTTTCCAAACGACGAAGAAAGAGTATTTTCGAGGTGCATTTTTTAGGTTCGCAGACAAGATGGAGAACTACCAGTTTATTATAAGAGATATTGCTGCAGTTAAATCCAGATCTGGTTGCTTGCTGACAACCATACATGGGCGGAGTTTATCAGGGGCTAGTGGAGGGCTCCCCCAAGAAGACCCAGAGTCATTTTTAACCGTGTAAATGGTATCTTTTCTCGGATTTAGACCCCCACGCGAAACTTACGAACGACTAATAAAAGGTCATCAACTTTGTTTGGCCGGGAAAATTTTTATTTTTCGGCGAGATTTGAGATTTCAGACCATGGACTAAAAAAAGGCCATCAACTTTTTCTCGACCCCGCTCGTTTTCTGGATGGAGTCTCAGTCTCAACAAATTTAGCCCCTCCAAGAACGGAAACCAAACTCCGCCCATGCTACCATAGGCCTATTATTTGAAAATTAAATTCTTAGCATTAAGAACTGATTAAATTCATAAATGCAAGCATCATATCCACACTGTTGTTATTTTTGTTTGTTTTGTGTAAATTTGCTCCATAAGTCTATTGATAGTTTGGGGCCCGTAATTGCTCAGCCCAGGGGCCCGGAATTTCTGTCGGCGGGCCTGTTCATGAGGGTCAATTCTTTGTGTATGACTTCAGGAGTTCTAATTATCTATAGGGCTTACACCAGAAGAATTTCATTGGAAGGATGTTGATTCTTGTTGAACCACTCTTGACATATTCAGACTCAATGAATGATAACATTGCATCGTACAATTATATAAATATGATTCATGATTATTTGGGATCATCATGATAATTAATAATTATTTTATGATTGCTATACTGACGAAACTTGAAGAACAGAATCTAACCGAACAAATGAGGTCTTAATTCAAAATACTATTAAGAAATTTTAATTTCACTATATATACACAGAATACGTACGCAAACTTCCTTTTCTGATGAATTTTTTTAACTGCACAACCAGCCATGTTCTATATATAGCGCCCTTTGGCCCGAAAATTTCTGACGACCTTTATTTAAGTCAATCGCAAAAAGTTCCAATATAAGTAAAAAGTCGTCTTTTTCTGTAGTCTTTCTTCCTGAACTGACCAGGGTTTTTTAAACGTGCAGTTCTACACAAAATGTGCAGCTGTAAATAAATTTGTGCAGTTGTAAAACCAGTCGTGTGCAGTGATAACCATTAGAAAAAGGTAGCCTAAGTGCAGTATAGGTTCACGACGCATGAAGGAAACGGAACAAAGGGCGTGTGTAGAGGAATATATGCAGCAGGAAGGACAAATTTCCAATTCGATTACTAAAAAAAGGTCATCAGATTTTTGCTGGCAAATTGCTTGCTGTGAAGTTCTAAAATTTCTTTTTAAAAGCCCTAGAACTGACCAAAAACACACACAATGTAGCCTTTTAGCGCATTTTTTTATTGCACAACCCATTCCTTCAATTCCCGTCCTCCACGGTAAATAGCCCCCACATTTTTAAAACTGTTTTTCACTGCACAAGATTGCTTTTACAACTGCACATATTCATTTACAAATTACAACTGCACGTTTTGTGCGCGACTGCACGTTAAAAAGCTCTGATATTGCATGCGGTGACTTACAACTGTTGAAGGAGAGGCAGTCCCCTGAATATTCCCTGATTGATGCGACTCAGAAGATTAGATGACAGATCACTAAAAGCAAACAGAAACATAATCAAGGAACACATGATTAGAGGAACAGTTGTTACTGCACTGGAACACGAAGACTTTTTATCGTTACCTTCGTCGCTATCGTTTTTCTTGTGCTTTGTCATTGTTTATTATTGTTCTGTTATTTCGTATTACTTTGTCATTGTTTTAATCGTTATCATTACATCGCTTTTGTATTTTTAGTATTATTTCGGTTTTGTCTTTATTGTATTTTCATTGTTATCATTTCGTTTTTTTGTTGTGTCATTGTGTTTGTGTTTATTCCTATTATTTTTTATATTGCTATTATGAATACAGAAATTTTTAACGAGCGCAGGATACACAGAAATGCGAATCGGAGTTGCAGATAGTCAGACACCACGTGAATACTTAGATGTAGGTGTTAGATTATCTAAATTATGAAATGCCAATGAGAAATAGTGAGTTCGGGGGCGCTTCTTATAAAGGAAGAGAAATAGCATTGCATTACAGGGAGGACACAAGTTTTAAAATGACTTATTTTATAGCCTATAGACATTTATCCTATAATTATAGGAATCCAATTTTTTATAGTGACCAGAATTATTATCTGGAATAAGTTACCTATTAGTCTCCGTAATGAACTTCTTTGTCTTTCTTTGCCTCTTTTCCGCAAGCGTTTGAAAACCATTCTCTTTGATTGTGGTTTGGTGTCAGGTTGGGAGCGCCTCTGAGGAGTTCTCTTGAAGGGGCGCTATATAAATGTACGATTACAATTACAACTACAACTACAATTATATAAGAAACCGTTCTCGGGGATATTATACACAATTATGAGTCTATAGTTGACATTTTATCATAAGCTCGATGTTCACTTGCAATTCTTGAAGAGGTTTATCCCTAAACTCCCATCAAATTAGTTCACAATTATTACGCTATTGTTTGGTTCCCCCTCAGCTGTGCACCGAGTCGCCATCGAACCCTCTCTCGACTACAAAAGTCAAGCAGACGAATCAATCACCTCACGTCAGACTCAGAAGAAAGACACTCGACTTCCACTTAAGACGAGAGAGAGAGAGATAGACAGAGAGACAGAAAGAGAGAGAGAAAAAGAGAGAGAGAGAGGGAGAGAGGGAGAGAGGGAGAGGGAGAGAGGGGAGAGGGAGAGGGAGAGGGAGAGGGAGAGGGAGAGGGAGAGAGAGAGAGAGAGAGAGAGAGAGAGAGAGAGAGAGAGAGAGAGAGAGAGAGAGAGAGAGAGAGAGAAAGAGAAAGAGACAGAGACAGAGATCAGAAAGCCTTCATGCATGAGACCAAAGCGCTTAGGACAGAGGAACAAAGAAGAGCACAAGACGCACTATATAGCATAATAATAGCAGTATATAGTACTAATCCATGCACGGTCTTTTCTACGGTATTATAGTCTGAGTATGAAAGTGCAGCGCATACTGGCAGCGATGACTGAGACAGAGTGGACCTGCTACTCGATTTAGGAGTCAAAACAAAATGTGAAGAACGATTGTTTAATAGAAGTTATTATTCCGTAAAAAGACCCAAAGTGAGTGTCAGCATTTTGCCCTCTCCCCCCTCTCTCTATCTTCTCTCATTCTCTCTTCGTTCTCTCTCTCTCTCTCTTTCTCTGTGTGCCTCTCTCACTGTCTCTCTGTCTCTGTCTCTCTCTGTCTCTGTCTCTCTTTCTCTCCCTAACACACACACACACACTCACACCCACTCTATCAAATTCTGTATACGTGCATATATAAATTTATAATAACACTTGCCTATGTAAATAACATATTTGTAAGAACAAAGAAATTATAAAAGATCAGTCCTTATGATGGCATTTGACATCACTAAGGATTAGGGATATGACAAAAAAATTTTTTTCAGAATTTCAAATTCCCCATAGTATCATGAGTGGAGCTTTTGCTTTTCTAAAAGAAAAAGAATAGTGGTTAGTGTCAACTCTTAAAAAATGTCACCCACCCGCCAAAAAATTGTTTTATTGCTATCTTGCTTCTTGAATCTTTTCTTGATGTATATAGATTGGAAGTTGAAAACTATTTAAAGGTCTTACACCAGATTTCTTGCAATTGCAGTTGAAATAAAAAATCAACTGAACTTTACAGACACTTTCAAGATGTCTAAAAAGGCACCTTCTGCTACAGAAAGAAACAAGAAAGTTTGGTCTTCAAATTTGGTACAGTTTCAAAAAGCTAAGAATTCAAGGAAACATAACACTGTTAGCAGTCTTGACACGATGTCAAAAATGCCTATGGAACTGCATATCTTGAATAGATTCAAGACTTTGGCTTCAACACTGAAAGGCAAAAAAGAAAGAGTTCTGATAATTGCTGAAGAGGTCAAAAACTTATGGAGAAAGCTTAACTTTCCAATCCAGCAAGGCAAATCTTCAGTTGAAAGAAAAATCGAAAATGTAATTAAGAAATACGAAAAACATTGTCGAAGACCTGGTAATCAAGTCTTTACCAGTTTGTTCAATGTGACAGATGAGAATGGAGAATGGTTTTGCCGAGAAGACAGAGAATTCTATGACCTTCAGACGTCGACTAAAGGAAAAGTTGGTTATTGTACCTTAAAGACAGATACAAAAGGACTTCACCCTAGAAAGCTACAGTTGATTAAGTTAAAAGTTAGTCAAGACACCAATGTTGAATTAAGCAGTGAAGAAGAAGAAGAAAGTTGTGGTACTGAAGAAGAAAAACAGGATTCCAGCAGTGCCTATGAAGATTTGGATGCTCCAACAACATCTAAAAGACAAAGAACTGATTCAGCAGTACAGTTAGTGACATCAGCAAAACTTAGTACAAGAAAGGCGCACACAGTCTGCAAAACTCTTGCAAAGAGTGGAATTTCTCTTCCAACTCCAAGTCAAAGTGGTGTTTACAAAGCGACAATGAAAGCAGGAGAACAATTAAAGCAACACTATAAGGAAACTTTAAGGAACGAGAATTGGAGCTTGCACTTTGATGGGAAGCGCATAAAGAAGAGAGAGTATCAAGTTGTAGTTCTGAAAAATGAAAATAGAGAAGTTAAACTATCGGTTCTTGAACTAATCAATGGAAAAGGTGAGACTATATTTAATGGAATAAAGACTGTGCTTGATGAATATGAGCTATGGCCTGCAATTAAGATAATTATTTCTGATACAACCTCTGCAAATACAGGAAAATCTATTGGTGCAGTCACACGGCTACAGAATCATTTTGTTCTGCTTGGATTACAGAAACCTCTTTATATTGGATGCCAACATCATGTTCTCGACACAATACTGAAACATGTTATGGATGATTGTTTTGATGGAGCAACCACCTCACCAAACCTCAGTTATTGGTTCATTACGAAAGTAACAGAAGAGTACGAGCAATTGAAAGCATCGTTTGACAATTCTGGAAATGCTCTGAAGAAAGTAGAACAAATTGACTGGCGAGATGACATGGCTTTCCTTCACCATTTGATTGCTTGTTACAAGGATTTTAAGAGTACAGGAAGCTTTCCTATGGTAGAATTCAAAACACTGCCAAATATAAGCAATGCAAGATGGAATAGCAGAGCAATTTTTGCCTTGCTAGCTTACATTTTAATTCCGCAATTCCAGCAGTCACCTGAAGGTCAGTCAGCATGTGACTTTATTTGTGGTACTTGGAGTGACATCTGGTTTTCTGGCCAGTACTATAATCCTGACAACTTTGATAATCTAGCAGAAGTGTGTCAAAATCATTCAAAGGCATTAAAGTCATTGAGGAACTTTTGGTCTGTGGAGCCAACACCGATTCCAACACAACGGTCAAATATATGTGCTGAAAGAGCAATTAAAGTTATGCAGGACTTACTTCCACTGTGTAAAAGCATTGACAAACTGAGTATTAAATTTCTTTTGTCAAACGAACACTAAAAAATCTGTACTTTAAAACGTTTAATACAATTTTCCGATGTGCGGCACAGCTGTGCCAGTGTTTATATACAATGTAAATTGTTTTTCTATTTGGTGGGTGACATTTTTTAAGAGTTGACACTTGCCACTGGTGTTTTCTTGATCTTTGCATAAAAACTCCACAACAAATGACATGGGGAAAGGGTTTTAAAAATAGTCATATCCCTACTAAGGATATATGTATCGCAGGGAGCTCCTCTGACTAGTTTACTCTTGAAGTTGCGCTATATAAAAACAGCGAACTGCTTTTAAGCCACCATATATAGATGGCGCACCAGCGGTTCAGTAATTCCTAGATAAACCTATAGAAACCTAACAATAGCGCACCTACCTACAAAAAGTTCTACATGTACAATTGTACATGTATATAGCACTATACGCCCTATAGCAATTGGAAAGCGCTACACAAAGACTTATTGCAACTGCTCCATAGATCTAGACTCACAGCAGGCAGGTGTTTGGGGTGAATCTCAGCATATGGTCACATGTTCATTATTCAGGGATGCCCGAGATGGGACACTGTAATGAGAACGCCCGTGACACATATATGATATATACACGTATATAAATTCATATATATATATAAGTTATATATATCATACATACATATATATATACATATGTATGTATATATATGTATATATATATATATACAGAGAGAAGCGAGGGAGGTGCGCTCGGTGTTGTTCCATTGTGTTTCTGGCATTGTGTCTTGGTCATTATCTCCCGCTGGACACTTAATATCACCGAGACCCCAGCAGACGGTCATCGGCGCCGGGCGACTATCAATTACCCGGGCGGTGTCCACGATCCCTGACCCGAGGCACTGGCTCTCTGCCCACGGGAGGCGATGACATCCCGTACACTACCAGCAGGTGATGAAATCACTTAAGGGAAGGTCACCCCTATCCGACCTTACTCCATCCATCCATCCGTGTCTAGTGTCTACCGCCGCCTTTTGCCCCGCTTTACTTTCAGCCACAAAGAAAGACAAACATTTTACTGTATACATACGCATTACGCAAGGTATACTGTGTAAAGTATTGCATAAAGTATGTGATGTAAATCTTCGAGAATTTCTTAGCGGCCACAAGAGTCACCTCACAGATACCAGCTTATCACAGGCGCTATATTAAATAAAATCCGCCCTATATAGCAAAATTGCTACTTTCGTTCCGGTGGGTCAAAATCCGGGTGGGGGCCAAACCGAGGAAGCAGCATGGAGTTACGATGGTAATCTGTGATGCCGTGATTGTGGTCGTGTGGTGGTGTTTACTATTCAAATTTCAAAGTATGCCAAGTAGGTGCAGGTGTCACGAAATAGAGTATCCCCCGTATTAATTGTATTCCCCCCAAATTAAAAAGAGACGACAAAACCTCTTCCGCGTGTATTTTTTTGGCAAATTAATTTTCATCTGCTTTGTTTTGAACAATGACACTAACAGGTATGTTTATTCCTACTAGATAATTTGTTTTTGCCCTGTTTTAGAGCACTTGAAACATTTAAAACACTTAAGAACACTCAGAGTCACTAAATAAATTCGAGTTGCCTTTATCTGAGCATTGCTTATGACACTTAAAACAATTAAGAGTCACTTTAAATTTTGACTACAGCATAAAAAAATTATTATGCGCATTTAAAAAAAGGGGATAGAATGGTTTATCCCCCCGGATAGTATAGACCGGTTAATTCCATCTGGGGGGGATAGATTAATTCATCCCCCGGATAGCTTTCAGGGGTATACTCCGTTTCGAGTCACAGGCATATCCTATTCAAAGTGGGCCCTAGTGCTAAAAAATGAACGCTATAATGTAGGCTACTATTAAATTAAAACGACCAATTCCCCCCCAAAAAAGTATTGCTATATTGTAACTTCTGCAGTGTTAAAATGCATTGCCAAAAGTACTACATAGTACCGTAACATGCAGGATGAAAGTTAGACATAAATATTGTCATGCATGGTCAGGCCCGCCGACAGAAATTCCGGGCCCCTGGGCTGAGCAATTACGGGCCCCAAACTATCAATAGACTTATGGAGCAAATTTACACAAAACAAACAAAAATAACAACAGTGTGGATATGATGCTTGCATTTATGAATTTAATCAGTTCTTAATGCTAAGAATTTAATTTTCAAATAATAGGCCTATGGTAGCATGGGCGGAGTTTGGTTTCCGTTCTTGGAGGGGCTAAATTTGTTGAGACTGAGACTCCATCCAGAAAACGAGCGGGGTCGAGAAAAAGTTGATGGCCTTTTTTTAGTCCATGGTCTGAAATCTCAAATCTCGCCGAAAAATAAAAATTTTCCCGGCCAAACAAAGTTGATGACCTTTTATTAGTCGTTCGTAAGTTTCGCGTGGGGGTCTAAATCCGAGAAAAGATACCATTTACACGGTTAAAAATGACTCTGGGTCTTCTTGGGGGAGCCCTCCACTAGCCCCTGATAAACTCCGCCCATGTATGGTTGTCAGCAAGCAACCAGATCTGGATTTAACTGCAGCAATATCTCTTATAATAAACTGGTAGTTCTCCATCTTGTCTGCGAACCTAAAAAATGCACCTCGAAAATACTCTTTCTTCGTCGTTTGGAAAATTGTCCGAATGTCTTGGAGGACCGTTTATTTTAAGCTTGATAGCAGCCTATATCGTCTTAATCGTTTGTGTATAGGCCTATATAGGCCTAAACGCGGGCCCTGGCGGCATAGTGCCATCTCAAAACAATGCCTCTTTACAGTTTCCATAATTTCAGCATTTTCATAATTCTTATTTAAAATGTCTTCATTTGGAATTAAGATATTAACACCACAAATTTAATTTTCATCCATTCAGTTAATACGATCATAAAAAAAGCAGGCACGTTTAATTCACTAGAATGAACCGATGTATAGGAGTATAGACGTAATTACTGGCTCTGAATGCCTGTCTGCTTTTTCGATTCTGACTTGAAATAGTGTGCGATTGTATAAGCTTACCAACTTTTGTCTTTTCAAACTTAGTAGCCTTTTCTTTTGTCTTTGTGCTCCAGATTTGTGTTCATAGAATATTAAATTTCATCGTTGCGCGAGAAATTTATCATTAGATTTTTGTTCACCTGTGATTGAAATCGGACAACGCATAATTTAGCAAAAGAACGTTCTGAGACGGAAGTGAGCGTGTTCTTTGGCAAAACACTGATAACTATGGTAATGGACAGTTGTTTGAAACTTAAACAGTTGTAGCAGTGTAACAGTAATAGCCTATTAGGCTCTATTTAAAACAACATAAATCACAAACAATAGGCTAAGTAATATGAGTGATTATATGTTGGGGCCCGCCGCCCGTAATCAACATATGAAACATATTATAATCACTGTAGCCCGGGCCCCCTCCGGGCCCCTAAAAGTCGCCGGGCCCCTGGGCATTTGCCCCCCCTGCCCCCCCCTCTCGGCGGGCCTGTGCATGGTATAATAATTTTATAATATATTTGAGTGATAAATTCATATTTCAGGGCTCAAGTTTTAAGTTCAACGCAGGTCACTAGATATATATATAGGTAGGCTACAATATACATGGGCAATTTTTATTTTAACAATATACCTCCGACACTGCTCGCACTATACATGCACAGTGCCAGTCTTAAGCTTAGATAAAGGAGGAGGGCCACTCTAACGATATTTGTTATCGATAGGTGTCGCTAAACTGAGACTATATACTAGAATATTGTAGTATAGTTAAGCAGTCTTTGTGCAGGTCTCTTAGCCTATATTCGGATACATTTGATCGAAATCTCATGCATATATTTCAGGTTTTGTTTGTTTGGGGGGGCTAATCATGGAAATATTTCATTTTTACATGTAAAAAACCGGATGGTCTTTTTAGGGGGCTTAGCCCTCCCTATAGTCTCCCGTGGCCAGGGCCATCCTCTCAGGAAATTTTTGGCAACAGAGTATAATGCTATACTGATGACATGCATTCATGCATTATGTATGGCATGAGCAAGACAAACATGGCGGAAGCCCACGAAACGACCGTGTGAAGATGTCAAACGAAATAGGCTTGTATAGGTCTATTTGACGACCATGATAATATCCCTGCGGCGGTCTGGGAGGAGAGAGAGAGAGGCCTACATCTAATATTTGAGAACGAGAACATACACGTGGCAGTTCTTGTTCTAACAATCCTTTTCCTGTTCGTCTCATCTTATTAATTCGCCTCTTCCTATTATAATGGTCCACACACCGAAATGGCGGCGGAACATCTCCCATGTCGGAAACCCAATACGAAGAAAGAGACACCTCCTTGCTACAGAAGAAAGAATTGGCGTAATTGAACTAAAGCGTCCCACTGCTATCCTTATTATTTCGAGGCCCCCTTCGCATATAATATTATATCCTACACGAAAGAATAACACCGCCGTGTGCACGCATGCACACCTTCCGAAACCGTAGACGCGGTAGAATCGAATGAAATTGGAATAATGGCTGATTTTTTCCGATATAGGAGCGCAAGGCGCAAGGCCCACGCGGCGCCGAATGAAAGCCGTATCGAATGGCTTGTTATCTTACAGTCATTAGCAGCCTCTTTTTCCCAGCTTGCGGGAAAGTCTCCGATATCTGCGGCCGGGCGCATAGGAGTCGTGGAAGAGGGAATGAATCGCTTTCACAGCTATATACGACAATTTTCTTTCAGAAATTAGCTCAATTTAGAAGACCGCTGCGTTCTAGTCTTTGATGTAAGAAGAGACCTGTGGCAATCTTCGAGACTCCAATTTATACCGAATACTTACCGAATATATATATAAATTATATATATACATACGCACTCACATATATATGCATATTTACGAGCATATATACATATGCAATTATGCTTCTTCTTCTTCTTCTTCTTCTTCTTCTTCTTCTTTTTCTTCTTCTTCTTCTTCTTCTTGGTCTCTCCTCCGTCAGGCGCATGTCATATACGCCAACGATGAGGTCTCAATATGCCGTCTCCAGCTTGCTCGGTTTCTGCTTTTTATCCACCGCATCTCTCATATCCATGTTCTGTGCTGCTAGATCTTCTTTTATATTGTCCATCCAGGTCTTTGATTGTCTCCCTTGGCTTCTCTTTCCATCCACATGCCCGTGCAGAGCTGCGGCCGATAGCATTTTGTCTTCCATTATGCAATTATGCATATACAATCTATAATTATATACAATGGTCTACTCATGAGCAAATCAAAAATTATATATGTGACTGTGTCTAATACCGATATAACATGTTTTCTTCAACTTTTGACGGGTCCACTGCGCTATAAGTTATTGGTCGACATGTTAACTTGTGTTGTTTATATATACGTTGTCCTATGTTTTGTTACGTTATTTGACGTTATGTTGTGAATGTTACTCACAGGTGTTCCAGTTGGTTAAGACCGAGGAAAGCTCCTTCTTCCAGCTCCGAGATCTTGTTGCGCGCCAAATCCCTATCAAGCACATCAACGAACAAAAGAATCATCATTGATGCGTCTATTTAATGCTTAGTGGTATTAAAAATATAATATAATAGAGTCTATTCTACTTAAGACTGCAGGTTCGCCAATTAAGCAACATTCGCCATCTTTTAAACTGTTGGGTCTGGAATTCTTAAGGACCTAATTGACGACTTCTGCAACTTTTCTCCGCGCATAGTTGGCTGTCACGTGTACCTTCTGCATCATTCATTCATTCAATGTAAGAATTTATGTAGCGCCATGCAATTCAAGAGATCTACTAAGAGGTGCTCCCCATCAATCATCATCCATCTTCTTTCCATACATTATTTCATAATTTTCCCATGCAGTCCTGCCACATTCCACCTTGCCGGTCTCTCCTCCTCCTCCTTCTTCTCTTTCTCCTCATCCTCATTCCAGCAGTGCATGTTCTTCTATTCCTTTTCATCCTCGCCTCCCATTTCACATTCCCACCTCCTCTTTCTTCATTCCCACCTCCTATTTCTTCATTCCCACCTCCTATTTCTTTATTTTCGCCTTCTCTTTATCATCATCTATTAACTCGCCCTCCTCCAGTTTGTCCTGCATCTCTCCTCCTCGTAAAAAATAGTGTAGAAAGTTGGTCTAAAAGTGTAGACCTAGACGCAACAATAACTGTTGAGGTCTGGCTCATCGGCAGTCTGTAGACTTCTAGGCAACAATTTTTGTAGAGGAAAATTTATGCAACACTAGTGTCGACATACGTTGCAACAAATCTGTAGATAAAAATGTCTACATTTATGTTGCGCTACATCTACATCTATGTTGAGCTTAGGCTACATCTTCGTAAGTTTTAATGTCTACAGAAACGTAGTGCTGGGTCTACATTTATTTAGCGCTACATCTACATCTATGTTGAGCTTACTCTACATCTTCGTAGACTTTAATGTCTACAGAAACGTAGTGATGGGTCTACATTTATTTAGCGCTACATCTACATCTATGTTGAGCTTAGGCTACATCTTCGTAGACTTTAATGTCTACAAAAAACGTAGTGCCAGTTCTACATTTATGTAGCACTATATCTACAACTGTGTCGAGGTCAGTCTACATCTTCGTAGGCTAGAATGTCTACATAATTGTTGTGCTATGTCTACATTTATATTGCACTGTATCTACATCTTTGCTCTGGTAATGTCTACATTTAGTGTGGTTGAATGACTACATAATTGTAGTGCTATGTCTACAATTATATAGCACTGCATCTACACTTTTGTTCTGGTAATGACACACACACCCACATGTAAATAATATAATATATATCGTTTTTAATGTGCCGAAGACACTGCAATTCACAAATGGTTTTCTACAGTAATTAGACTTAATGTCTGCATATACTTAAGGAAGCAAATAACTTTAGAGCCAAGATAAGAACTTAACGACAATCATTGGAATGTATACAAGTCTGCCAAAGTTATACAACATACATGTACAGATACGGATCTGCTGCATCGGATGTAATGCCGCATCTTTCTAAAGCAATAATTCACCAAATAGACACTACACAGTAGTATGTCAGTCAAACACTGTATAGCACCCAACATTGCTGCAAGACATGAAACAATAATTGATCATAGTTTATATTCATATTTATTGCAAGACTAAAGTCTCACATTAATACAACATTTCAAATGTTAATTCCTATCAAGTTCAGGCTACTCTATTACACCAAGCATTTGCGGAACAAAATCTTTGGCAGAATCATCATAGTTTATTAAAGGAATTGCCAAAACTAATATCCTAAACAGTTTCCATTAGGGAAATGGTTCCAGTGAAATGCGGTCAGTTTTGTTGAGTTCACGGATGAGAATGCTGCAGTAGTTCTTCCTACGAGGTATTGCCGCCTCCATGTCTCGTTGCGAATTGATGAAACCTATAGATCTGAAAACACAAAGTTTAATTAATATTATCAATGGGTCGTTACACCTCAATTCAACAAACGACTCCAGGTCGACCATCTCAGATAACAATGTAAATTTTACAGAACGTTTATTATGGTATTTAGTAGAGGAATATGCTAAATTTTAGATCAATATCTTAAATAGTTTTGAACATATCAAATTTTAAAGACGTCTAGGGTGACCTCGTTTTTGACGCTTTCGAACTCAAGTCTAAATTTGTAGCGACATTCAAAAGCTCAACTTCATTAATATCGCAGATAAATTTCTGAAATTGTCAGGATGTTTAGTCTTTGTTGCTTAGATTACATGCTGAAGAGATGAATGATCAGTGTTGAAAACTCTAGATATTAGTGACCAACTGAAACTGGTAAAATATAACTTGTGAATGTCTGATGATCATATTTTGCAGCCCCGGTGTGGCCAGATTGAGGTTTCACCAAAGAATGTTTTAGCAATTCTTGATACTAATATACTTGCTCTACAAAAATATGCAAAAAATTCTGAATCATGTCTACTGCCACATGGCCTTCCAAAAATGGAAAATTGTATTCCCCAGACAATTCAGAACGTCGAAGATCATCATGTTTGTTAGGCCATAGAGCAGTGAAATTTGCATCATTGGAAAGACCAGCTCAGATACTCTTAAGTTCACCAAAAAATTGTCAGTGTCTCTTATTGTTCATGCAATATTTTAATTTAAATTGCGGCACTGTTTTCTGCAAATAACTTGCGACTGTCTCATACTTTGCTACCATGGTATGGCCAGATTGAGGTTTCTTTTAAAATGTTTTAACAATTCTTGATAGTAATGTACCTGCTCTACAGAAATATGCCAAAATATTTCATTTCTGAATCATATCTACTGCCACATGGTCTTCCAAACATGGAAAATTGTATTCGTAAGACAGTTTGCACTCTTATGCGGCATTGCTTTTCCAACCAATGTTGCAGCTTTTGATTTCTGTTAACAGTGGCTTAATAGTTGATAGCATGTTGCAGACCTGCATAGATTTGGTGTGTGTGGAATCACACTGCATTCTGGTAGTTTACCATGAATCCGTGCCACCTAGTGTACAGTTAATGTAACTCAGTTTCTAGTTTTCATTTGGCCTTATCTGCATCACATTAAATTGCTCCATGCACCCTGGGCAAGGCTTTCTCTCATTTTGTGCTTTTGTCAAAAATTTACATAATTAGAATCTTAAGCCACAAAGGTCTAAGGTACTCTGAATTAACAAAAAATTGTGATGGTGTCTCTTCTTCAATCAAAACTTTAATTTCAATGGCCGCACCGTTTTCTTCATTTGTTTGAAAAATATCAGTCCTCTGGTTCATTTCCGGGTTTATATATGACAGGCCAAATATTGTGGATTCATGATGCTTTCTCGTATTAGTTTAGTGGTAAAATATATAAATTAATATCAACGACGTTGGAGCTGCAAAAGATGTTATAATCAGACATTTTACTGCTTCCAACACTGATCATTAGTATCTATTGTATTTTAGAGTAAAAGTCAAGACGAAATTTCGATAAAATTTAATAAAATTCGAATCACCCAGTAAAACAAAAAAAAGCACAGCACCTAGATTCTTCTGGAAATTGTTTTAATTGAACCACATGCGGATAACGAATAGCGGTGCAAATGTCAACAGAATGTCTCAACATTTGACCAACCTACCAATTTTTTCAGTCAATTAGCACAACACTTATCACGAGAAAACGGCATGACACGCAAATTTTAGACTGTAATACCTCGGACAGGAAACAAACCAGAGGATTGACTTTTTCACGTAGTCAGCTTTTGCTCTTTCTCAATATGCAAGAAACTTGGTGGTGTAATTGGTGCTTTTTAGGTTATAAATTTGCAAATAATGCATAAATGCCAATTTTCATCTATTCGGACATGTATATTTCTTAAGATGTTTCTTTCTTCATATCATAATAACTCGCCAAGGCAGATATCCACCAAATAACTTCAAGAACTGAGAGAGATGAAGAGACTGAAATCTGAGTAAACTTACTTATTAGAGATATTATTTCACAATATAATGCGGCTTTAATGCCATGTTCTCGACTCCATAATAAACTTGCATATACAGAAAACAATGCCGCAATTGAAATTAAAGTTTTGCATAAACAAGAAGAGACACCATCACAATTTTTGGTGAACCTACTAGAGTATCTGCGCTGCTCTTTCCAATGATGCAAATTTCATTGCTCTATTACCTAACAAACACGATGATCTTCGACCTTGAAAATTGTCTGGGGAATACAATTTTCCATTTTTGGAAGGTCATATGGCAGTAGACATGATTCAGAAATGAATTTTTTTATATGTTTTGTATAGCAAGTACATCAGTATCAAGAGTTAAAACATTCTTTAATGAAACCTCAATCTGGTCACACCGGGGCTGCAAAGCAAGACTATCAGACATTCGCAAGTTATTTTTTTACCAGTTTCAGTTGGTCCATAATATCAGAGTTTTCAACACTGATCAATCATCTCGTCAGCATGTCATCTAAACAACAAAGACAACGAAATTGATTTAAAATTTGGCATAGTTTCCTCTAATACCAAGATAAACATACAGTAAAATTTTCATTAAAATCTGAGATGGTCGACCTGGAAATCTCAGAAAAATTTGTTGATTTGAGACGGAATGACACTAGTACAAATAGAAAAGCAGTTCCTTAAGCCATCCCCGAGGTAGCCATGAGTTGAAGTGTTAGCAACCTCATTTTCTAAACCTTGGCAGGTGGCAAGTCCATTCCCTCATCGACAGTGTTTTATCAGTGTAGCCTACTCATAATAGCTGAGTTGGCTGAGGGTTACAGGTGGACCAGAAATCTTGACACAAATTTCTGACCTGACTGATATTTGAAAACCGACCTCTTGCTTGGCAGTCCCGTACGCTAACCATATCCATTTTTAATACAAATACTGAACCTTATTTTAACAGCTCTGGTAGTAACAAGACAACATAACATGTAATGCAGTGCATGATTGTCTAGTGAAGGGGTTGCAAACCTTCTAAATTGTGCAAACCAAAAGTGCCGCTATAATTTTTATTAATTTTTTCCATGCACGCCCCTTGAAAATATGCACAGTATACAGATCAAATTATTTCTAAAAAAGTACACCTTTTTCAAAATCATAAAGCAAAAAAGAATAGAAAAGACATGAACTCAGCATGCATTCAGAAAGATGTTTCGAACTGTGGATTTCTAGATTGCCTATGGATTTAAAAACTCTGTAAAATTCTACGTACTCAAAACATTTGCATTCACGCCAATTTGGGAAATCATTGACTACCCCAGGTCGATCCTGCTTATCTTGCTTACTTATCTAGAGAAGAGGCCGGAATTCGAATCCAATCTACAGCAGAAATTTGTGATTTCAGCTCACCTGCTAGGACCACCCGACTTCACGAGCACAAAGTTCATAATCAGTGGTGAGAAAATTGGGGAACAAATTTTAGGAGTCACCATCCACCACCGTTAAATGCTAAGACAATGGAGTGTGGATGGGGTTATGGTAACAGTCTGGCATGAGGTGAGATCGCTTTCCACCACTTTCTCAAAGGTCAAATCAGCATTCCACTCAGAAAAGAATTTGGTAATATGAGCAGGACTTGATAGTCGCTTTGCACATGAGTTCTGCCAGACTATTATTTGTTTAAATGTTTAGAATGTTTAAAGATTAAAATTTAACTGCTGTGTGATCTTCCATACACACAAAAGAATTGCAATCATACTCCAACAATGTCAGTTTGAAATTAAATTAAGAGGAAACATTTCTAGCTACAATGTTGTACCCATACTAATTATTGCTGATTCATAAGCTCACAGGTCAGATTGATACGGATCCTTATGCAAATTTTGTATTGTGTTGCTTGTTCCCCATAGTACTGCTTAGCAGCTTATCATAAAGATCACACTTATTTATTAACATTTCATACAAAGGATGACCCAGCTGATGGGCATTCCCATCAATTCAACAAATGGCTCCAGGTCGACCACCTCAGATATTTAATTAAAAATTTACAGAATGTTTATTATGGTATTATAGGAAACTATGCAAAGTAATAGATCAATATCTTAAGTAGGTTTGAAGAAATTAAACTTCAAAGACGTCTGGGGCGACTTCATTTTTGACGTTTTATAATTCACATTTAAATTTATATTTGCGTTCAAATGTTCGTAACTTTATTAATATTGCAGATAATTTTATAAAATAGTCAGTCTTTCTTGTTTAGATGACATGCCAAAGAGAAGAATGAGTGTTGAAAGTCTCATATATTATGACCCAACATACAAAGGAGCCTAAACAGATTTCAAAAGATTCTGTCATAACTGGATAAAGATTATAAATAGAATAAACAATGAATTTGAAAAGAATTTAAACAAATTTCATTTTCACCTTCAAATGACGACCTTCGACGATTTGATGTCCGCAGCAATTCCATTGACCCAAAGACAGAATCGCAGGTCCGTCAGTATCGATGTTCCTAAATAAAAACTTAATTGTCAATATTTACACAAATCACAACCGAAGATTCTGAACAGTTGTAATTACAAGGGTCGTAAAGTACAAATAAAATAAGGCGGTCAGCAGGATGAAAAGGGCGTGACAATCTTGCACAGAGTCATGTGGGTCTTTAGGCGCTAAGCCCTGCAGAGACTTGGTAAAGAGAAGCAGGGTCTTGGATATGATTATGTCTGTGTTAGAACCCCTTCAAAATCACCTACATGTAGGTAATTTTGAAATGATTCTGATACCTGTAGATAGAATCGGATAAAAGACCCTGCTTCTTATTACTTAGTCCCTGCGAGGCTTAGCGGCTAAAGACCTCTGTGATTTGATGTGCAGAAAGCCCTCTGCAAGACTTTTCACGCCCTCTTCATTCTGCGGATCGTCTTGATCTGTTTGTACCTTGGAGATGAAAATCGTTCACTCAGCATCAAGCTTCTGCAATTGCAGGTTCCTCAAAATGGAAAAGCTCAGTCAAACATTTAGAAATTCCACTTTTCATTTCATCCACCATGTAATAAATTGAGTTAATTCAACCTGATTCTCATGAATAAACGACATATGGGCCTATATACAATCATGGCTAAAAGTTTCGAACCGGCATATTTTAATGAATAAATTCATTAAAAAACATGTAACTTTTGAAAAATAATGATTATTTACACTCTTTGAAGCATGTATTCGATGCCTAATGTCATCAGATGCCACTAGAACAAAAAATACATGGAGTTGAATCGTTTGTCAGTAAATAGTTTATGTGAAATCAAAGATTTCAGTCACTTTCCTTGACACTAACATAATGAAAGTGCCCCAAATCAATAATTATTTCCAATGTTTTGACTGTCTCGAAGGTTTTAAGTCACCTCAATAAGCACTAGCACTGATAGCTAGTGAAAATTTGCAGTAACAACCTTTGTTTTTGAGAGCAGTTTGCCTGCACCTTTGCATCGATTGGGCCAGTTTTTGGCAGAACTCAGGCGTTATCTCACAAATCCACACAGCATTAATTCAGCCAGAAAAGTAGGAGCATAGACAGAGACCCTCTCCTTCATTACAGTGCACACAATTTCAATAATTTTCAAGTCTGGACTGCTACCAAGCAATGGCTCCAGCAATGGAATGCACTTCGGCTTCATCCAGGATTTAACCACCATTGTACAAGTTCCCCATCCTGATGGAAGTGGCTGATGTCCTGACTGTTTATGAAGTTGGTCAGTTTTTCTTTAAATATAAGGTCAGTGTTGGGAGCGGTTTTGGGTGCAAGAAGGGTTAACTCTGGATAATGCCATATAACACCACCATAAATGGAACTGCGCATCTTAACATATTAATAGTACACTGCCAAACTTTATGAGCATCTATGACATCAGCCATTTTCAACAGGATGGAGCAGCTTCTCATGGTACAAAGGCTGTCAAATCATGGCTGAAGCAGAAAGGCAGTCCACTCCTGGAGCCATGGCCTGTTAGGAGTCCAGATTTCAACATTGTTGAGAATGTGTGCAGGTGATGAAGCTATGTTTAAAATTCCACTTCTGACGCTAAATTTATCAGCCTGAGCAAAACTGTGTGGGTTCACTAGACAACACCCGAGTTCCGCTGAAAACTGGCCCAATCCATGCTGCAGTGCATACAAACTGCAATAAAAAAAAGGTTATCACTGTGAATACAGACCATCAGTATTATTGGTGCTTATTGGATGACTTAAAGACAGTTAAAACAATGGAAATAATTATTGATTTTTGGCCCTGTTATTGTGTCGGTGTCAATTGGTGATTTATTCAAGTTATGAAGGAACCTGACCAAAATCGACACTTTCATACAAAAACTAGTTCAATTAAAAACTTAGTTCAATTACTTATAAAAGATTCAATTGTAAGTATTCATTTTTGTTCCCATGGTCTGTGATGACAATATACATCAACTGGGCACCTCGACAGTGTAAATAATCTGTATTTTTTTCAAACGTTCCTTGTTTTTTAGTTAATTTATTCATTAAAACATGCCGGTCGCAAACTCCTGGCCATAACTGCAGAATGGCAGTAGCCTATTTTCATTAGCTTGCTCTTAAGAGCAGTGACAGTGTCCAATGAGACTGAAATCCAGTAGGAAGACGATTAGGAATCCCATTGATGGCACAAATGTGTATTTTCCAAGCAGCATGAGTTGAATAAACCCAAAGACAGCAGTAAAAGCAAGCAGGAAGAGGTAACCACAGGACAAGTAGAGAATGGTGAAAGTGAAATTTACTAAGGATGCAGGACAGAAGGCATCAGTAGGAGAGAAAGTGAACTTTCTACATTGGCACCTAGTCAGGAGTGAGGAGATGATGACACTCGCGTGTATCAGATAATTCAGACATGTACGTCTATGATGCTTAAATCAACAGCTGCTAATGGAGCTTGACCATCCAAAAATTGATGAAAGAACATCTTCCTGTCCTCTGAAGTTCTTCCGATCTTGTATAGCTGTAGCTACTGCACTGGTGCTTGGCCATCACATGATTCTGAACAGCGGAAACTGAAAGATCTGGTGACAGAAAGGATAACAACTTTCTTTGGTGTCCTAATCAAAGAAGGCAAAGAAAAGTCTGTTATTCATGTAGAAAACAGGAGAACAGTGGACAGATCATACAATCTACAACAACCTAGTGAACCGACCGTATGTATGACAGTGTAGGTGAAAGGAGAATCAGTTCGGCTGAAAATTACATAAACCCATCACAAGAATTCCTACAACCAAGTTGGTTAAATTAGGGTCTAAACATGATAAACATAATTTTCTCACATTCTCGCACTGTAAGTGTCACATCGCATGTTACAAAATGAGTTCCATTATTCCTACGAGTTAGCTATCAAATAGTATATTACTATGTTGGTTAAGTGGGTCCATTGATACGCAGACCTAAGCACATGTATGCTAATATAAACACACAAATTCACTCAGATATAAAATTTCACTACTAAATTTCACTACTTTTATCATCAAGTTAAGTCACCATCTGTTCCAACATCAACATTAATGAAAATACATCCTAAAAATGCAAGTTAGTTAGATATGTAGAATTGGCATTTCGGCTATAAATTAGACCATCATTTGATTGACTCACTTACTCACATAATAAAATCCATTTTGAGATAATTTTCTGAACGCCTAGGGCCTAGGCAGACAAATCACCACAGGAAGAGTAAAACTCACAATATAACTCACAATATAACAGGCAATGTGATATTTTTGAAAATGGTGATTCCCAAGTTTAGACCCTCATTTGACCCACTTATAGAGCAAAATCATGGGATTGCGCAGGATGGATTCCATTCGCCATCTACCCCATTCCACTTCTCGTCCGCCCCCGCCTTCGAAAGATCCATCCATTTCCGAGACATGTTTCCATTGCATACATCACTTCACTTTTAGCAATTTCAACATTCTGGCCGCCATTTTCCCGCCATTTTGGTTTTCTTCTAGTGCTACATACTTGTCTTTGATTCCATTGCATGCCTAGAACCCATACATCTTAATTTTAATTGCAAAATCGTGTTCATATCACATACAATACCCGACTTTAACGCGACTTACAGCCTTTTTAAGCAATAGGCCGCCATTTTGGCCGCCATCTTGTTTTCCCATGCAACCACTAAAAATCAAGCTTGCTAACCACGATTTTCGTTCTCAGGAGGGTCGAATTAGTCTAGAAAAGCATGTTACCAAATCATTACATGATTTACTCCTAACTGTATCATATCCAGATTCCATGCCTAGTCCAATTGGGTGGACATCTTTTTTCCCGCCAAAATTAGACCACTTGCCGTGGTGCGATTTTTGGAAACTTTTAGTATGTTCATCACCAGACCCAATATACCATAAAATCATCATAAAACGCTTTCTTGCAATTTGTTCCGGGTCATGTCGCAGATTGACCCGACTACTACCTGGGTAGATAACTCATCATAGGAAGAGTAACGCTCCTGAATAGAAACACAAACTATGTGACACTTATAGCGAGAAAGCATGTGAAAATGGCTATCACATGTTTATGCCCTCGTTTGACCCTCTTACCTACATAAAGAAATCAGTTTGAGGTTATTTTTCGATTGTCTATGTCGGAAACGCTTCACTTATGACTGTTTTGTAACAACATGCTATGCAGAAGCGCAGTACTATGACGATTTTTACATATATGTATTTGAAGTGCGGTAAAATGAGGATTTCTACAAATGTATTTGGCCAGCCGAATGTCCAATATCTAAACCGAGGTAAACTGAGAAACATCTTGCATGTCTCTCTCTGTGTCCCACTGTTCGTCTGTCTGCATGTATCACCAGTTACTATGCAGTTTTTAATTTATTAATTACCAGCTGGGGTACCGGGCGTCACTCGCGAAATTTATGATTCACCCTGCTTCCAGCAAATTTCTTCCACACCCCCACTTCATTTCATCCCGTATCGTCAGTTATTCTTCCCACACCCTTATTTTGGCCATCCCACTCACCCATCCACCCCTGTAACCCGCCGGCCCACCTTGCCTCCACATGAGGAATATTGCATTGCCCGATAAATTTCGCTTTTCGCCCACTCGAACCCGCCCTAACCGCCGGATCCCCAACCGCCCGCTCCCCAGCCCACCCCAAACAGGCAAATTGCTTTTGAAGAACTTAGGTGGTGATATTTTTTGTTTCTAATAAAACAAATTAGAGAATATAACACAGACGCTAATTGACACTGAACATTGATTTGACAAGGATTGACCCTCAGGTGAAACTTATAGGGATTTCATCTTAGTTTCTAAATAAGATAACTGAAATCGTATTTAGAGACTTCTGGCCAAGATATTGGCAAAAATTTTAGGGAGGGTCTTATTATGGCCCACCCTTTCCGGACAAGTAATAAATTCGATTTCTTGCAATGCAATAAGGATAAGTGGTTAACTTGTTATATTGACAAGCCCTGGCTGTGAACCCCTTAACAGCTTTATAGAAGAGTGGTGGGCTTTCCTCGTATAGCCCTGGCGAGAACTATAAAGTAAAAAAGGACAGGCAAACATGCAGACAGAGGATGGAACAGAAAAACGAACATTAGATGTTAAGTAAAATTATTTCACTTATTTATGGCGGAAGATTTATTTATACTACGATTCACTATTATAGCCTACAAGCGGGAAAACACGGAACCGAAATGGCGTAGCCGGAACGTCATTGTTTTCGTGTTGCTGTGTTTACCGATGTAAAATCCGAATGTTAATATCAAACCAACTTGACGGAGGTCTACACGTTAAGCTACAGTGTTACATGTAAATTATAATTATTATATGCCTTCAATTATATGCCGATCCTCGAAGGAAGTGGATGTGACTCATGTGAGCAACGAAGGGACATAACTAATGTACGAATATTCGAACCCGTTCAAAGCAGATAAATTGTCACAGGCTTTAGAAAATGTCAATTCCATTTTCATGCACATACATAACACACGCTTAATAGGCTTTCTACAAAATGGCAAACTTACAGACAAATGTGAAGCAGGTCACTTGCAAGGTATTTCAAATATTTGAATATTTACATGGCTTGAATATGTATTATTATTAGGATACTTACATCGGTAAATTGATGTTTTCAAATCATCGAGAAAATGGCGGTCTTTGTTCAGTGTGAGTCTCCCTGCTGTCGCAGCAGCAGCTCGCGTCTACGCCAGGCAGGCTATTCATACGCTGGTACGCGCACCCCTCGTTGCGAGATTACGAACGGTTCCCAAATAGTCCCGTTAAAAACTTGGAATTTTCGAATGAGGAAGATTGAAGTAGTCATAGAATTTATTGGATGCGATATAAGACGTCTAAGTCATGAACTATGTCGCAAAAATATTGACTTGTAAAGTCGTAAACTAAGATATTGTTGACCCACGCGCGCGCCGCTCCATCTGATTAATATTAATGACCTTACAGGCAGCGCTGGGCTGTGTCAGGGCTCAGTAGGCCGACGGAACTATTTCCACAACCTAAGCATGTATTCGCAGGATTGGAATCCCCTAACATCGTGATAACGATAATCAGAGGCCCATATTTCACATGATATTTACGAAATAAAAGTATTCAATTAACTATATTCATACAGACTGACGACTAATTATAAGTGGAAGGTAAAAAATTGCCTTTGGGGATTGAAAAATGGTCTTTAGCATCAGAAACGGAATTTTTTTGGGGGCGACATCTATGGTTGAGAGTGAAATGAAAGGCAGCACACTTGTTTCCAGTCCTGTAATAGAGCGTCATTACCTCTTAAGAAAGAATAATCAAATTGTTAGTTCTATAGCGCATTTAAAAAAAGGGGATTAAGAGTGCTTCCAGCCGTCCAGCGCTGTAGTCTATAATGATGTTAAGCGTTCGGACGAAGGGACAAATTAATATTGTCTGCGTATGCAATTATCGCAAAGGAACTTCAGAAAACATCTAATAATTTACACTTCGCTTAATTTTAATATTAACTACAAAACGATTGCCAGAAACGCAGGAAGGAACTAAGCATCTCCATCACACCTTGTACTTTCCTCTTAAAATCGCTTTATCCTTAATTGTTTTTACTTCGACTAATTTAATCAGGGGCAGTTTTCGATCTTTTCTTTTTATTCCAAAGTTTGACTCGTCCTATGACATCAAGAACCTTTGACGACGAATCATATATACAGAGTAGCCTAGTTATATAACCCTGTCAACCGTCTTGCATCGATAATGTACAGAGGTGGCCTTTTTGAGACCAACATATTACTCGCTCTTAATGTGACGATCTCTTACTTTCAACACGTTTGGGGCTCAATAAAACGATGGTCACGGTTATGGCTATGGTCTACATTAACAGATGCACTGCAAAATTAATAAGCAAACCATATTGCTGACGAACGGGCAGATGGATGGACGGACAGGCAGACGGATCGATGGATGGATGGATGAATGGATGGATAAATGGTCGAATGAATGGATGAACGGATGGATGAATGAATGAATGGATGGATGAATGGTTGAATGAATGGATGGGTGGATGAATGGATGTATGAATGGATGCATGATTGGACAAATGGATGACTGGATGGATAAATGAATGGATGGATGAATGACTAGATGAATGAATGGACGAATGAATGAATGGATGGATGAACGTATCGATGAATTGACGGATGAATGGAGAAATTGATGGATGGATGAATGGGTGGATGATTGGACAGATGGATGGATGGATGGATGGATGGATGGATGGATGGATGGATGGATGGATGGATGGATGGATGGATGGATGGATAAATAAATAGATGGATGAATGACTGGATGGCTGAATGAATGGAAGAATGGATGAACGTATCGATGAATTGACGGACGAATGGAGGAATTGATGGATGGATGAATGGATGGATGGATTGATTGGACAAATGGATGAATAGATGGATAAATGAATAGATGAATGAATGGATGAATGACTGGCTGAATGGATGAACGTATCGATGAATCGATGGATGAATGAATGGATTAATGGATGGATGGATGAATGACTAGATGGATGGGTGGAGGAATGACTGGATGGATCAATGGATGGATCAATGGACGAATTAATGAATGAATGAAAGGATGGGCAGATCGATGGATGGATGAACGGATGAATAAATGGATGGGTCAATGTATGTATGAATGTATGGATCGATGGATGGATAGCCGCACCTACGGATAGATGGTATATTGGATTGAACGACGGACGGACTATTGGAAGAACCCAGTGAAGTTTTGGGCAATTTTCTCTTCGTCCGGATGCTTGTTACATGTTTAACGACACTGCCATAATTATCAAAGATGATTAGTGTCGTCCTCCTCCTTTTCCAAGCGTGGGACTGGCACTGGCAGAGAACAACTAGTGGTGGAGTTTAGGTATGGATACATGTAACTATTATATGTACTATAGCAAAATCGGTTAAGGCATCTCAGAACGGAATGCGTTTCAGCTTCCAAGGCTCTCTGCCTTGTGACCTTTGACCAGACAGTAGCCGAGGTCTTTGGCTCAACCGCCTAACCCCGTGCGACCAAAGTCCAACTGCAGAGGCCGGGATATTAAAATAGAGCAATCTGCACACATGATTCACCCTATTGGTCTTACCACAATCCTGTTTTCCCGCCATTCTTCTTTATTCCCCAATGTATTGCAAATTTACCTTTATATTCAAGCATATTCCCCATTTTATGGGTACGATGATGATGATGATGATGATGATGATGATGACGATGATGATGATGATGATGATGATGGTGATGATGATGGCGATATTGATGATGATGATGATGACAACGACGACGACGATGATAACAATATTAATGATGATGGTGATGACGATGATGATGATGATGATAATGATGATGATGATGAGGAGGAGGAGGAGAAGAAAGAGGATGACCATGATGACGATGATGATGATGATGATTATGATGATGATGATAACAATATTGATGATGATGGTGATGATGATGACGATGATGACGATGAGGAGGAGGAAAATGACAATGATGACGAATATGATGATGGTGATGATGATTGTGGTGACGATGATGATAATGGTTATGACGATGATGATAATGGTTATGACGATGATGATATGGTGATGGAGGTGTTGGAGATTATGATGACGATGACGATTACCACGATGACGACGACGTGGACGACGATAATGATGGCGATGATGATGGTCATGGTGGTGATTTGGTGATGGTGATGATGATGATGATGACGACTATGATGACAATGACAATTACGACAATGACGACGACGCCGAAGATGATGATGAAGATGATGAAGATGATGATGATGATATTGACGCAGAGTCACGATCATCACCATCGTTATCATGTCGACGACCGTCACCTCTAATATATCACATCAACATCGCCATTATATTATATGTGAGAGGCGCTATATAGGTTTTCAGACTTCATTACATTACATTTTCTACAACTTTCACGGCTGAAATGATGATGATGATGATGATGATGATGATGATGATGATGATGATGATGATGATGATGATGATGATGGCGATATTGATGATGATGGTGATGACAACGACGACGACCATGATAACAACCCCATCTGTCCGCCTGCCTGCATGGCTGCCTGCCTGTCTGTCAGAAGAAATATGGCCATCCAAATAAGTGTTGCTTTCCTATCGACAGCTATTGTTGTGTGCGTTTGTCGACACTTCTGCCGCTTAAAAGTGTATAGTCCCTATCGACACTAAGTGCCGCGATATCTGGTCTACTTCGATTGTAGAGATTTGTGTCTACAATTTTTCTTACAGAGTACCTCTTATGTCATTCGCTTCCTCTTTCTTCATCAAATGCCTTTTCTATTCCTCCTTTCTCATACTCATCCAATCATTCCTCTCCTTTCTCTTTTTCTTCTTCCTCATCTTCCTTTTCCTCTTCCTTATCCTCTTCTACTTCTTTTCTGCCTCCTCTTTCTCCAGCTCTTCCTTTTCCTCTCCTCCTCCTCCTCCTCTTCCTCCTCCTCCTCCTCCTCCTCCTCTTCCTCCACCTCTTCATTTTATTTTTCCTCATCTTCCTTTTTCTCTTCCTTATCGTCTTCCTCCCTCTGCCTCCTCTTTCTCCAGCTCTTCCTTTTCCTCCTCCTCCTTCTCCTCCTCCTCTTCCTCCACCTCTTCATTTTTTTCCTCATCCTTTCCTCTTCTTTATCGTCTTCTACTTCCTCCTCTGCCTCCTCTTTCTCCTCTTCCTTCCCCTCCTTCTCTTTCTCCTCCTCTTCCTCCTCCTCCTTCTCTTTCTCCACCTCTTCCTCCTCCTCCTCTTCCTCCTCTTCCTCTTCCTTCTCATCCTCCTCCTTCTCTTTCTCCTCCTCTTCCTCCTCCTCCTCCCCCTCTTCCTCCTCTTCCACTTTCTCCTCGTCCTCATCTTCTTTCTCTTCCTCACTTTGTCCGCTCGATTCCCGTGCACCACCTACCATGCATCCAAGCTGTATTTCATTTCACTATTCTTAATCATTAAAATAACCATAAATTACACGCATGAAACATCAAACTGAAAACTATGCAATAAATAATAATCAGAACATAGGTCTATAATATATATACTGACAAGAAATAATGAACATGGAATTATTATAATTATGAGAACAACAGTGCAGGCAATGAGTGTGGGAATAATAGAGACGATGATAAGGGAATTCTGCTAATGAAACATTTATATACCGCATTTCCATAATTCATAGCAAGACTATATATAAGCAGAAAATTAAAAAAAGCGTTCATTACATTGCTTTTGGGGTGGCCCGGTAAAGTAGAGGTTAACATGCTGGCCAAGAGTGCGAGAGGTGAGTTCGAGCCACCGTTGGGCGGATTTGCTTTGTAGGCTGCCATCGGCGCCGTGTAATTACAAAGCTGTCTGTTCAGTTAGTAGTTAAGTTTAATTAAGATTACTGCATAACTTGTAAATGTAAAGCGCAGTGCGTTTGCAGGCGTTTAATTAAAGAAAAGATATTATTATTAAAGTTCGATTGTAATATGCTTCCAATATGACCACAATGTTTTATAACATGCATGACAAACGTCGCCGTCCTCCTTCTCCAGGCTTGGCACTGGCATTATATACGTCCGCACACAATGGAGCAAGAGGGGCACTTGCTCCCTGGAAAACTGATACCCAGTACTAC
>OX457050.1:30251026-30298526 GCA_949752735.1 Lumbricus terrestris
AGAGAGAGAGAGAGAGAGCCAGTCAAGTGACGATCTTTAGCTGTCTTAAGGGAAAATTGGAATGGAAGATCACGGCGGAAGTGGCCGGAGACCACACAG
Organism: Lumbricus terrestris; assembly: GCA_949752735.1. NCBI lineage: Eukaryota > Metazoa > Annelida > Clitellata > Crassiclitellata > Lumbricidae > Lumbricus > Lumbricus terrestris. Next base: position 30,251,126 of record OX457050.1, read on the forward strand.
TCCATAAGCACTGCAGACAGCTTGACGTGGGACGAGACTGAGGGACTGGAGATGGACAGGAACGAGAGGAGATGCTTTACCAGATGTCCAGACCTCCATTATGGTTATATGGACCAGAGCTTCTTTTAATAAATTTGTAGAACTGCACAACATATCGTCTGTCCCTTCATATCCTCCATCTATCTGTCTGAAGGGAAAATGGGAATCCATGGTAAAATTACTCACAATCGGATGACGGTTTACTATATTGTTTACTATGACTTTTTACTATATTTAATTGCACAGAAGTGCTTCTAAAATTGCACAACTCAATTTAGAGTGCACGTTTTGTGTAGAACTGCAGGCTAAAAAGCCCTGTTATGAACTACATATACAATTATACATGTACATCGCTCGTGAATATTGAATAAGCTGGTGCCGTGCGCTTAGCTTTCGAGTAGCACTTTAGAAGTTTGGAAATTACGATTACGATTGTCACGATAGAACTCTATCATAGAGTTTAATCGATGACGCAAGAAAATCAAGCAGTAGGCTAATCAATATTCTGAAGAGTCGTCTTAGAGAGTAGACTAAGTAATGAATTTCCTGCTGAAAAGACACTTGTTCCAATCCATTAGAACGCAATGGAAGCTATATTATTGCATAATATGTATTGTATTGTATCTGACCATTTATAAAGCGCTTCCTGCAGCAAGGGCTTTCAGAAGCGCTCCCAGTGCGTTCAACCCCGAGTGCCTCTATTTCTTCTTCTCTTTCTTTTCCGTGCTCTGCCCTTAGGCAGGTTCGAATGTTTGACGTCTCCATTTCTATAAACAGCAAAATCTGGATCTATTGCTAATTGCTGCGTTTGACAGCGAATTCCCTTGACAATACACCAAAAATAAAATACAATACCCTAGTAATTAAATTTGTGCGAATAAGTCATAATGTAAAATTGTAAATGCAGAATATTACTGCATGAAAATAGACCGCGTGTTTTGACGTAACAAGAGATTGCAACGATTAATCAGAATAACTACAATTTAATCCAATTACCATTTACTGAGGAATTCCAGTGAACCAATTGTCCGACCGAGCCTCCATCACTGGCGCCATCCACCATGAGCCGAACTCCAATGTTAGTCGCGTTTATCCGTTGAGACAATCCGCCTTAAAGACAATGAAAAGCATCGTTAACGTCTTCAGAGCTCAGTCTCTGTTTCGATCGCGATACGCAAATGTTACTCAACGACCCCGAGTCGTTACTGCTGAGCTAACTCCACGTATACTGTACTACATATAAATTATATACCATGGACAAGTTCTTTGCTTATAATTATTTTCTCGAACCTCAGTGCCACATCACCTCAGCAACTGGTGTAGTACGGTGCAAAATACCATACACCGTAATGAAATTGCACCGTGCAGTAAAACACGGTGATGCTGTTGTCGCTGATGATGAATATGCGTTGCTCGTGACGATGTTGTTGTCTAAGATGATGATGATGATATTGTTGTCGATGATGATGATGATGATGATGATGATGATGATGATGATGATGACGATGACGATGACGGCGACGGCGACGACGACGACGACGACGATGACGAAGACGATGATGCAGGGCTTTTTTTAACGTGCAGTTCTACACAAAATGTGCAGTTCTAAATGGATTCGTGCAGTTGTAGAAGCACTTCTGTCACGTTCCGTGCAGTTAAAACTAGTAAAAATAGGCAATTTTCCTCAGATTGGGAGTAATTTACCATGGAGGATGAGAAAGGAGAGAAGAGGATGTGCAGTTCTAAAAATTCCTTAAAAAAAGCCCTGCGATGATGACAACGACGACGACGACCACGACGACGACGATGATCGTCATCATCATCATCATCGTCGTCGTCGTCAACGTCGTCGTCGTCATCATCATCATCATCATCATCATTGTTGCTGATGTATTTGACGATAACTGTTATGATGATGATAATAAAGTACTATCCAAAAATGATCGAATCTGAACTTACCGATCTGAGTGAATATCTGGACGAAGATAACATCGACTGAACTGTGGAGAGATGGAGTGTTATCCGGTGCAGATGGGAATAGGTTGGAGTTTCTGAATATCGTGAATTGTACCCAGATGAAGTCCTTGGGATCTTGCTTCGGCTCTCGAGGAAAGGATGCTGAAGATGCTGAAGATGCTGAAGATGCTGAAGATGTTGAAGATGATGAGGATGGAATGCTTTCGAATGCAGACGGTGGTATGTAGATGGCCGCTTCTATCTGATGTAAGTAAGTAAGTAAGGCATTTATTGACAGAGCATCAACACCATAAGATCAATGTAAAAGCAGTCAGTAACTTACACAGTGGCGGCGCTAGAGGGAACTAGGGGGGCTAAGCCCCCCCTAAAAAGGCCATCCATTTTTCCCCCATGTGAAAATGAAATATTTGGGCGATTTACCCCCTTTAGCCCCCACCCAACTGAAATCCTGGCGCCGCCACTGAACTTACAACGTCAAATTATTCAGGCAGTAGGGGGAAGGTAGCGCAATGGATAACACGTTGGCGTAGCCGTAGAGTAGAGCGAAAGGTAGCGAGTTCGAGCTAGGGGTCTGCGGGTATACCCGTACCCGCGGGTTTACCCGTACCCGCGGGTCGGGTACGGATCGGGTACGGGTCGGGTATAGATTTCACGGGTCGGGTCGGGTACGGGTAGGGTCATCACGGGTACGGGTATACCCGGTTTTACCCGTTCCAAAGAAAAATATTATGGTCAAATTTACAGTGAGTTCTGTTCTGTCAGAATATTATGGCTAACTAGCAAATATGCGTTGCCCGATGTACAGACTGCACGAGAAGGACTAAGTAGCTAAGTAACTAAGCAAACATATTCACATACACATACAAACATGAATTTAACACACATTTTCATTATACATGGACGCATCGTTATCACCTTCATCGTCATAGTCATGCGTTTCTGACACAGCCATTTGAAAGGCTATGGGTACGAATAAAGATGATGATGATGTCCATTGTGCAATTGCTGATGTCACTGCTGCTACTACACACACCAGTTGCTACAGCTATCATCATCATCATCATCATCATCATCGTCATCATCATCGTCATCTCAATCAGCGTACTTATCATTATAAATACTCGTTGAGTAGCAAGTCTAGTTCAATTATGAAGTCCGGATAATTAATGACATGGCGGGTACGGTACGGGTACGGGTATACCCGCGGGTACGGGTCGGATCGGGTAGTAATTTTGAGTACGGGTTGGGTACGGGTACGGGTAGCAGTCCTGTGTACGGGTACGGGTCGGGTAGCAAAAATGGTGTACCCGCAGACCCCTAGTTCGAGCCCCCGTTGGGCGGACAAACTGGACCTGCTTTGTAGGCTGCTATTAGCGCCGTGTAATTGCAAAGCTGTTTGTTCTGTTCAAGGACGGATACATCATCGTGGTCCCCTATCAGGTTTCAAAAAGGTTTAAATCAATGCAGTGAAAGCAGCATATGACTATAAAAAGCTCATCAGATTCAAAAATAACCGGAATTACCACGGGTTTTTACAAGTGTTTTTGGGAGAAAGACTTTTAAAAGGTTATCAGATTTTCAGATTTCTCGGCGGAAGACCGAAGAAAATTTTGTTCCACCCAAGACCAAAATATTTTTGGCCCTCCTTCCAAAATTTCTGTGTCCGCCCATATGCGGGCACTGAATGCCACTGATGCATGCATTCTTCACCACTTTTTCTTTAAACTTGAACTCATTATTATAATTATTGCTGAGTGGTTTATGGGTCAAACATGTCAATTTGAAAGTTATCCTATGCTGAACAGGAAGCCAATGCAACTGATAGAGTAGGACTGAGGAGCTTGCTCGCAGCGGGAAATAAAGTATATGAAAAATCACAGGTTGCATAATGTGCAATATATAGCCTAATTATTGTGAACACGTGGTTGAGTTAATTATCTACGCATAGCATCTGTTTAGAGGTACTGTCATCTCACCCTTTCTTAATATATATAAATTACTTATGTATATTAGTGTGGTTCACAGATACATGGTAAAAAATAAAGTTCAAGCTAAACACCAGGGCGCCCTCCCAGTTTGTTAGACTTATCAATAGTATTATTGAGACAAAATTTCAGCTTCCTATTCCAACTGGAAGGCGGTGCTCAACGACTATCTTACTTTGCATGGGCCAATGAAAAGACGTTAATTGTAGAAATAAATGTGTTGAGCATATATTCCAATACAATGGTGCTTTATTTCAAGATAGATGATACATTACTGTAACATGACAATATGTGTGACACTTAAACAATTGGTGAGCTTGAAATATAAAATTTCAGTAGGTTTTAAATATGGAAAATGTCAAAAAAATGTCAAAAACATCGTTAAATCCACGAATGTCTATTGTTCTCATTTTATGACTCCAAACATACGATGACGTCTACACTGTAGAAGGCTTTGCAAGCACAGTGTCAACAGCATATTTCTTTATTGATTGAGTGGGGACAGCTTTTCTATATGCCTCAACCACTTGGAGAAAATACTGCTTTCTTCTTCATCAGTAAATGAGTCAGTTTAATTCCTTGAACAACTTCACACTTCTCTCAGCCATGTCGTTTACCACTCTCAATTGCTGACTTCAGCCTCTACCCTGCTGATAATCATCATCGTCAGGCTATTGCACTGGTGTAAGTATAAAAAGGAATCACCAAATTTCAGGCGTGGCAGTAGTGTCAGTGTTCACTGGGTTGCAAACTCGCCCAGGCAATCCCCCTCCTTCTTTATCGCAGCACTACCGTCAACATCCTTTCACTAGGATTTGCAGTCATTCCGTAAACAATCGCCACCTTATCTGAACCATATCAGACAGATGGCAGCATAACAGTGTCAAGACATTCAGCCTCATCTGAAAGGCACTAAGTATTGATAATTTTCTGGAACATTCATGGCAGCAACGTTGAGCTCCTACAAATAATAGTCACCTGAATCAAAAGTCCTATATCAATAAAAATTGACAGATCTTGTCCTGGAGTTTCAGCAGCAAGAGGATGCCTTTGAGTGAAGGAGGTCACCCAATCACACAAAAAGATGAATCGGAATTTTATTCCTTCTCTCTTAGATTGAATACTTCACGTTGATTGCTAAATCGTACAATTATTTTGATGGTAGGCCTATGCAGTAACCTGGCCATTCAACGTGCATGGTAAATTGGGCTCTCCTGTTTCTTATTGAGGGCTGACTTCCAAGGACAACCATTGACACCTCAATGACTTCTTGGTAGTCTTCTCTGAAATTGACTTTAATTTCAGCAGTCTAATTGATGAAACTGATCATTCTCTCATGGGAGGCTTCAGTAGCGGATACGACTTCCAGTACTCGTATGTTGTCACGTGTCACACCCAGGCCCGTCTTATCCAGTAGGCATAGTAGGCACTGTGCCTAGGGCCTACGAACTTACCAGGGGCCTACGAAATCCTGAAAAATATACTTTAAAATAAATGCAATGATTGGTCAATAACCGGAAAAAACAAAGAGAAAAAGAAAACTTGCAAATTTAATTTTAACGAGCTACCTTTTTAAGGCTTGGGTTAGCTAATGAAATAGTAACATTGGGATAGCTATATTATGTTTGTTTTGCGACTCTTTCCATTCGCGAAATTGCTTATAACGTCTTCAAGTGTCATTTCTCGCATTAAGTCGTTTTAAATTGAGAGTAATGCAAGGGAGGATAATCGTGCCTGTCCCATCGCTGACCGAATGTAATTTTTGATAATTTTCAGTTTCGAAAAAGAACGTTCACCTTCACAACTTGTTCCAAAAATAGAAAGATAAATTCGAAAAGCGATATTGACATTTGGAAAACCGGAGACCAGCCTGTCAGCTATTTGTGACCTAATCATTTCAGCTACAGATTTATCGGTTTCTAAAATTCAGACTCGTGTTTCCTCTTAGGCCTATAGCCTAACCATCAGAGCTGATTTTTTAAAAGAAATTTGTATTAATAATTCAACAAATTAAAATTTAAAAAGCGATGGCGATTTTTCAATAGAATTTAGACCGAAACGCCGCGCACCGAAATCGGAACCGGAAATATTACTTTTAGCGGATATCGAAAATAAATATTACATAAAGTTGATTGAGATTTAAAATCAAAACTGAACGCGTTCACAAAACATGGTTCAGCATAATTTTAAGAAATAATGTAAATGTGCTGCAATTTGAATTAATACAGAGTTGAGGTGGATAGACCCTAGGGGCCTACGAATAGATTAATATGCAAAAGTGCCTAGGGCCTACAATGACCATAAGACAGCCCTGGTCACACCATCCCACACAGTTTTAAATCTCTTTAAGATTGGATTCTATTTTGGATTAGATGGACAACAACACAAGACGAATATTTTGGCTTAAATCAACTCCATCACAATGACGACAGCAGGCCAACCACAGGAACATTTCACATATCCTGTTTTCCCGAAAAACGTACACTTCACTAAGACGTCCGGTGTAACGGTGTTGTGTCAAAGATCAAGTCTTAGCCATTATCAGCGAGTCTCAATAACTTCAGAAGATGATGAATGACCTTGGATTTAAATTATATCCTGTCATAGAGGGACATTTGGGCATACCAAAGAGTTTAACGACACCATCACCTGAATCTAGCACTCACAGGCGGTCAACATTTCCAGTGTACTGCAAGTGGTTAATTTGGTACAAATTCAGATCTTACAGCTTCAGCATGCTCCATCTTGGCTTCTTAAGCACTCCATATGAATGGTTTTCCGTGAAAATGGCAGGACAAAATGGATCGCACATAAGCGCTGCAGTAATTGTGACCAACAATCTCAATGCTTCATGATCAGATCACCTGAAGTGTTATTGCTATCAAAATGCACTTGTCACTTGATGGCTAAACAGCTGTCAAGTAGCTAGCACTGACTGTAATAAGTATGATAGTACAACAGAATCTATTTCAAGTTCATCTACATGACAAGGGTTGAGGTTTTTGATCAAGCTAAAAGACATCAAGATTTCTTGCTAATACAACTACATGGTAATATTTCGATGTCGTTGAGCACCGCCTTCCAGTTGGACTGGCAAGCTGAAATTTGGTCTCAATAATACTATTGACAGGTCTAACAAACTGAGAGGGCGCCTTGGTACCTAGCTTGAATTTTATTTTTTTGGACCACCCTAATGTATATATATATATTATTTATGTATGCATAGGACTACATATATTACTATATGCTTATCTGCATAATTACGTCATTTCACATTTTTCAGTATGCTAAGAAATTAGTATTCGCTATGGAATAGACTACAGAAAATGACGCACAGAAAGTCATATGGATGGCAAGAAACTCTAGTTTAAACAAAACCGTCAAAACAATAATAATTACTACTGTAAGGTGGATTATATATTTTATCTTTCAAAACCTTTCCACGTGAGTCATAAACTGATTCCTTCATCATCTTTCTTTCTTATAAGTTGCTTCCGATAACAATAGGAAAACAGTCTGCAGAACTTAAAGGGCCCGAAGGGTGCACGCCATGGGCCGCAGCAGGGTCGATTCTGCGGGTCATCCCATTGTGAGCTAGACCCACACTGTCATCTTCAATGCCATGCGATGGAGCCAGTCACTGGACCTGTTCACTGACCCGCGAACTGAACAACGGGTGGCTTCGGTTGATTGACGCTGCCCTCCAACGAAGAGGTAATTAGAGGGTATGCACACCGGGTTCCATCAAGCACGAACAATCACAGATCTCCAGGCAATACAATACTCTTTCCACCAAAAGTAATCCATCCCAAGGATGACCAATGACAAAGGCCATTTCAAATAACCTAAAGGGCGCTATATAAGTGTTCAGTTGGCAATCGAAAAATGCATGGCTGAGTCTACGTTTGATTAAAGGAGCTGCTCGTTGCAAAGTATGTAGGTCGATACAACATACTTTTTAGACTTCTTTGATTCCCTAGACTTCTTAAGAACGTTGTCCTTGCAATGGTTTAAAAGAGTGCATCTCAAAGTATGGGTAATACAATAATGGTATAACAAAGAATATCTTAATACAATACAATTAATACAATAATGGTATAACAAAGAATATCTTAATACAATACAATTAATACAATTGGTATAACAAAGAATATCTTACTGTCGATAAGCAGTGTCTGAACACAGAACCGGAAAAACTTACTGTATCATCTGTATGTGAGCTATAACTAAATGTCCAGTATCACAGACACGCACATACCATGACGAATTTGGACCCTTATAAGTTATACGACATGTGTTAGAAACTTTGAAAAGGCATTGGGAGTTTTTACAAGATTTTTAAACTATGACATATTATAGGGTTCAGGCAAAATACATACATACAATAATGCATACAGCATAAATGCATACATAATACATATGATGTCATAGACATGTGCATACATAGACTAGCATGTGTACAACTGTATATACAAGCATCCAATCGTGTAAAAGTATATGAAGGAATGAAGGAATAATTGAATGAATTGAATGAAGTAATTGAATGAATGAATGAATGAATTAATTAATTAATTAATTAATGCTTAAATGCATACACGTTCCTTAACGCAATACATAACATTTGTCAGTAAAGATATTACCATTATTATTATTATTATTATTATTATTATTATTATTATTATTAATATTATTATTATTATCATCATCATTATTATTATTAATATAATTGAATTTTTAAATAGCGCACCTTCAAGGTAATCTACTCAGAAGTGCTTCCACTTCAACAACGGCCAAATACGGCAGTTTTTTTAGTTCGAAAGGACCATAGTGGTGTGACCTCTAGGCACCAGGCGCAGCGCAACAGAGGTTAGTTAAGTTAGTAGAACAAAGGAAGCAGTCACTTTATCAAGCAATTGATTGGTTATCAAAAGATTAGAACTGAACTGACATGTGTGTCTTTCTCCAACTGTTTCTCAAGACGATCACGAAGAAAGCATCTGAGAATCTTCTGCGTAAAAGCATCGTTGTCGCCATCTGGTGCCTCTCCGCGGGAGACCGTACATTGAAGCCCTTCGGCTTTCACTGCATTGACATCCAACCTCTGTGCTTCAATTGCGATGCGCTTGGACATCTTGCGCACAGTTGTCCACTTCTGAATCAACCGATGAGGCAGTTCTTCCAAAGTTCTGACGAGCCTTCAAAATACACAACCACTTGTTAATTATATGATTATAGTCTGTATGGGCGATCATATAAATCTGTCTTAATTAGGTCAATCACAAATATGTCTATAAGATAGGCTATATAAAATTATTCAATGTCCACATGCATATAGCTTGAGACATAATTTTATATATGCAGGCCTGTCTCGATCCTTAAATGATGCTTCACAATAAATTATAGAGCCATAAATGCATGCTGGCAAAGTGCAGTATTGAGATATCTCAGATCACAGAAACACACCATGACCTACTAAAAATAATCTTCATTAAATTTCAAACTGATACCTCGCATCATGATACATGATACAATTCACAGTATGAACCGATGATCATAGCGATCGATAGTGACTGAGTGGCAGAGAAGCAGTACCAATGAGATTGACTTATTGCAAAAACCACCATACATTCAGTCATATAAACATAGGCTTTTTCGCACCTGGTGCAGGCTCTTCCTTGTTTCTGGGCTTCTCTCAAAAGTGAGACGTCAAGTCCTGATAAAGTGCTGATGATGCCCAAAATTATGTCAGCAAGCTGCAACAGAATATATACTTGCTAACTGCATTCAAAATGCATTCGAATGGGTCTCTTATATAGTTAAAGAAACATCGTCAGCTATACAGCACTTGAAATGCACTTCATTGTGCATAATTATGCATACCGACAAAAAAAACACGAAAACTTGCATAGATACATACAATACACCATGCATATGCATAAATAAATGCATGCGTGCATACATACATACATACACATATACATGCATGCATGCATACATACATACATGCATACATACATACATACATACATACATACATACATACATACATACATACATACATACATACATACATACATACATGCATGTATGCTAACTTACATGTATGTATGCTAACTTACATACATGTATGTATGCATGCATGCATGCATGCATACATACATACATACATACATACATACATACATACATACATACATACATACATACATACATACATACATACATACATACATACATACATACATACATACATACATACATACATACATACATACATACATACATACATACATACATACATACATAGCCTACATTCATACATACATAGATACATACAGATTGACAGATATAGAAAAATACATGTATACATACATTCAAACAGGTACTGATAAAAACATTCACACATACATACATGCACACAAACATGGCTGTATTCCAACACCATTGTGATTATCTGATGTTCAGAAGTTGGTATATAAGAGTATGGACGGACGCACACATATATACACACGCGCGCGCACATATAATATATGCACATATAGTCCCAGCATGCATATATAGACATACATGTATACATTCATTTATGAATTCATGCATTAGCATATAGGCCTATAGGCTATGCAACCAAGCAGTGAAAATAGCATTTAGAATCACGAATATACCACAGAATTATTACTTTTGCATTTCATTAGAATAGAAGGTTACGTTACTAACCTTATCGAGGTCTTCAATCATGTTGCTGAATTCTTGAAGAATCTGAGAGATGAGGAGAATGTCGATGGCGTCGTTCACTTTGTGTCCATCACCGACTAAGATTTTCAATCGATTGGCCAAAAGAAGCAATGGCACATGACGTGATGAGTTGTCTTTCAACATCTACAGACGTAACACGCATGCATACCGACTCCAAAATGATTACCGTATCATCTATATCTATAAGAAAGGAAGTGGGTGACTTTGTCCTTTATGCATGCTCACAGTTTTGCAGCTACTGACCTTAAACATTGTACATAAACAGACTTTCACTCAACTTACCCAGGCGCGCTATTTTCACCTCCTTATTCACTTTAGAACTCGAGATATTAGACATTTTAATTTTCGCCGTGTTAGTTACGCGATCGCTGCAATTGCGACGCCATTATTTGAATAGTTGTGCATTAACAAATGCACGTTGCTTTTGACGTCATTTTGAAGCATTTTTCGCCAAAGCTTAGCATGAAACTCGAGCCTTCGCAGCGCAGTCGCCCTGGGAAAGATAATATTATATGCCTTGTAGGCCAAGGAGTATATACACTAAGAGGAGCCCCATTGCAGCATGAGTTTAACCAGCAGAATTGGGGAAGACCTTCCAAGCAGAAGGGCATAAATAACCATTTATAAACCCCAAATGGGCGGTGAAGCCGTCCCACAGGGGCGGCTGGAGCTGCATGGGTGTGGGGACGAAAAATCGAAATTTCCCGTGCAACGCCGGGTACCCCAGCTAGTCTTATATAATTATAATAGTACAGGGAGCGGGACATGTATTTTACAGAGCATATATCTTATACAGTTTCTAACCGCCCGCACAATTTCTTATGCCTGTTATTTTTGGAAGATATGGGAAATTAAAGAAACGCCTGTTTTCATCGTCGGACATTATTCCACAATCCGCGTGTTGCATAAACTCAGAACCGCTGTTCACTATTAGCCTAACTCTACTTGGGGGCCATTGGCTGAGTCGCCTGTTTTCGCGAGTCTACCACTGGTGACTCTAGTGAGATATGCTAACCATCTGACAAAATGATCCGTACAAAGTGACATCAGCTTTACTTTTCTTTGTTACATAATTATTAGCATAGGTTTACGTTATTATTAGTAGGCCTACTTCTGTCATGCCTTCCGGAGCCTGATATAGGCTGTCACGCGTGTTGGACCATGATAACTTCTTATACCGGGTTGAGGTGTATCTCTTATTAAATGATTTTTTTTACTATTTCCTATTTCTCGCATTTGCTATAGCGCCCCTTGAAGTTCGCTACTCAGAGGCGCTCCTGACTACAACGCGGACACCGCATCGGGGTTTTATGCCGAAGCGCACAAGCGATTGCAGGTAAAGGACTTGCTCAAGGAGCAAAAATACGCGGCGACTTGATGTGGATTCGAACCTGGAAAAGAGTACTTGGGATGAACTGGTTGGCGGACTATATAGTTATAGGGTATATCACCCATGGCATAGGTCAAATGTATAATTATCTGTATGCATATATTGCTATTCGATGGTGCGTGTATATTGTGGGGCGCGGTGGTGTAGTGGTGGCGTCGTTGCCTTGAAGCCGGAAGGCCTCAAGTCGCCGCGTAGGGACCTTGGACAAGTCCTTCACTCGCAATTGCTCAGCGCTTCGGCGTGAAACTCCGATGCAGTGTGCGCTCTGCAGTCGGGAGCGCCTCTGAGTAGAGTGCTTGTAGGGGCGCTATAACAAGTGCACATACAAACAAAACAAATCCATCATGAGTCAGTTGCATATACTGACCTGAACCATTTCTACAAGAGTGCGAGTGAAGTTGTTGGAGAACTGACACTGGTCGACAGCCAAACCGATCCAAGCTCCACGACTGTCGCAGTAGTGATAGGCTCGAGCAGACTTCAGTCCACTATACTCCATCGCAGGACCCATCTGACACGGGAGATCCCGGGTGACATCCGCCACCGTCTTCGGCCACTCGTACTCACCCCTGCTCGTTGTTGTCACAAGGGACGAGCAGAAGACGGTATCCTTTGGTACGACAACGACGGCAACGGTCTTGGAGGCGTTCCCGTGGTTGGCGTCAACATGACACTGCCAGCCACCGGAATGATCAAGGGACAACTGTTCTAGAACGATCTGTACTTCGATTATGTCATCAGATCTTCGCCACTCTGTAACGGTGATGCTATCGGATTGGGGGACTGGACTGCCCTCTCTGTACCAACCGACTCTGACGAGGTCAGCTTCATCTCCGGTTGATACTCGACACGTCAGAGGTAAAAGGTCACCTTCGAAGACCACCTGACTGGTCGATGGATCCAACTCGAAAAGAGGCAACTCCAACGGCCACCCTGCAAAAGGCAAGCGACATTCAGACAGCTGTTTGAGTACCAAAATTAATTAAGAAGAGACAGGGGCGGATCCAGGGGGGGCCAATCCGGCCATGGCCCCCCATTTGGAAATTTCTTTATTTTTTACCAGCTATTTTGCTCGGAAAGTAGACGTGGCCCCCCCCCATGAGTAGTTCCGCAGGACTTTGGCCCCCCCCTTCGAAAATTTCTGTATCCGCCCTTGAGAAGAGATGAAACCTTAGGAAAACCAATTTTGAGGACATCATAAATGCATAAAGCATAATGATTTTAAAAAATTGCTAGACTACCCGACTAAAACGCACATCTGCCCTAAAACGAACAAAATTACCCTTAATCTTTCGGAATCAAGTCTTCGAAGACACAAACAGAGATCGGGAGAAGTTCGACAAGAAGTTTGAGGCGAGTAATAGGTAAGCAGAAAGAGATAGAGAGAAAGAGAATCCGACAGGCAGACATACAGGAAGAAGAAGAAGAAGAAGCAAAAAGAGGAGAGAAGAGACAGAGATAGAGGCAAAGAGAGAAAAAGACACACATAGACAGACAGACAAAAGGAAGAAGAAAGAGGAAGGAGGAGGAGGAGTAGGAGGAGCAGCAGGAGACAGAGGCAGAGACAGACAGAGACAGAGAGAGACAGAGAAGAGAAAAAAAAGACCGATAGACAAACATAGTATATATATATGAGAATCATTGGATAATATCCATGTATACATGCAGTGGGTTAGATGTAGACGTTGATTTAAGTTCATTTGAGGGTGTATTCAATGAAGATTTTACTGTGGGATCCTAAGACGGACTAGGTCGAAGGGATGAACCCCTAAACCCACCCTGACAATTCTCATCCTGGATATAGACAGACAGGCAGAGTATAAACGAAAGATAGAAAGACACGCAGAACAATCAACGCAAAGATATTATGTTTCAATATCAGATTTTCGGGGAATTCCTCCCGTCGTCTACACCAGCCTCCGACATTCCCACTCCAATTCCAGGTCGATATTTAATTTACAAATTCGACAACGCCCAACGATTCTTCCTACACATCCAGATGGAACCAACGAAGCGGCTTTGCATGCACACGCTGCTTCCGCCTTCGCCACAGCCGCAAGTCTTCCTCCTCAAGTAAATGATTTTTTATGATTGAATCATCACAAGTGCAGCGGACCCTGGTGCATTAGAGAAGAAGAAGGAGAAGAAGGAGAGGAAGCAGTCGGCGCAGATTAGGCTTCAAACGCGCTGCGTTTCCCTAAGGCTGCGCGTTATGATCACGCCTGATTTACCCGCATAAGCCCAATCGCCTCACAAAGTAGCAGATGAAGCGGAAGAAATGTGCGAGGACTGCTTGCAGGGCGGCGGTAGCGGTGAGCCGCGACTAAAACACCGGAGCCGCGCGTATGTAGGAGATCGAGCGAGAGAGGAAGAAGAAGGTAGAAGACTGGAGATTATAATATGCGGATTTGGACAGGTAGACGTTAGCAACGCTGGCAGGTGATGATTTTAAGAAGCTTATATGTGGAACAACATTTACAATAATTATATATCGTCTGCCATAATTGTATACGTAAATTCTTTCATCCGATATTCTGCCTTAATTCCGTGTGTACGTAAATATGATATATATATATATATATGTATATATATATATATATATATATTGCAATCATATTATATTTATGTATATATACATGTATATGCCTAAAATTATATAGATAAGTATTATGTGCTAATATTATATATTTAATGCATGTATGAGAATATCGATAAATATAAAAGATGCGATAACATAATGTTTTACATTACTAGTTAGGCCTATACACCGTTAGGCCCGCTCACATAATCTAGAGATACCACGATGTAGGCCTAATTCGTTGATTGGAAAGGGAATTATTACCATAATGCTATATACAGGGTGGGCCAAAAAAGACTCCATACAGTGTTTTGCCAATATCTTGGCCAAAAGTAGGAATTTCGAAATAAAATGTTACAAGCTTATCGACAATTCATATTTACACATGATGGTCAGATTTCATCAAAATATTTCAAACAGAACAAAAGTTATATCACTTTTAGTGAGGCCACCCACAGTTTTTGACGATTCAAAAACGTAACGCAAAAAAAGTTTTAAAAAATCGATTTTGGTAAGTCACATCTCAAATAACTGTTGTGAAATGAACTTGATAGTGCTTCACGACTTGTGTTCAATGTGCCAACGGCCAGTGCCAAAACTTCTTCTGAGTCTCTTTGCAAAGTTCTTGATGGCCCTGTTGATGCGTTCCAAATGCAAAACTTCCCATATCAACTCCAATGCGCTCATCAATTCTCTTACCGCTCTTGTTTTTGGTTGCAGATTGTGATATTCCCCAACTTCAAGTCGAGCAATTCTGCCATCGAGCCTATAGTGCCCTTCGTGCATCAGCAGGAGGCAAGTTTAACTGCCAAGTGCAGAGTACTCAGCACTAAGCAATCGTGCTCAAACGCCGGTGTCGCGTGACAGAGTCTCCCCCCTAAAAGTCTCCCCCCGGAGACTTTATTTCGAAACAGATTCTCCCCCGGAGGATCTGTTCCAGAATAAATTCGCCCCCGGAGACTATATTCTGAAATAAAGTCTCCGTGGGGGAGAGAATATTTCCGCCGACCACGAAATAAAGTCTCCCCCGTTCAGCGTAAAATTGGCTACAGTTGCATCAAATTTAGAGATGAGCAAACGGTTAGTTTACGTTGCAAGATTATATAACAAGAAAACATATAATACTTTTACTTCAGAAAATTTCTTCCAATACAGAGTTTCAGCCAGGCGGAGACTCTGTTTCGGGGGAGACTTTGTATCGGGGGGAGACTTTATTTCGTGACACCGGCACCAATTGTTCCAAGGTAATTAGTCCTGCTGAGGTAAGCCGCAGCACACACACAACTCCAAAGACAGTGCACCGCATCACGCGAGGAATCAAGGCGCCGCTCCTACCGCAACCGATGCCAATTGGTGGGTAGGTAGGTAAGTAGCTAACGGCTGCTGCGGCAGAGAGAACGTGGATGCACTGATCTGTGTTTTGATGCATCCGAAACCAGTCAAGTCGAACAACCGTTCATTGAGGAAGAAGACAAAGCTATTGTTTCCATGTCACATCAACCAGGCTTCATTAGCCACAGCCGAATGGGCGGCAACTACTGCTTGCTCACCACAGCACCATTACCGTCGGCCCGTTGCACCACGGACGGAGTTCCTTAATAACGCCGACGATGGGTGGCTGCATGGCAGGGTCCATAATTACGGGGTGCTCGGCCACTGGTCCACCGCAGGCAGACTACAAACAAAATTCCCCTCAGGGGCATTTTAGCGGCGACAGGGCTCTAATAAAAGCCCAATTAGGTATGATTTCCAGCAATTATCGACGCTGGTAATGACTCGCTGCAGTCCATGTTATACGCAAGGCGGTCTGTCAACTTTTTCGGCGACTCTCTTGTTTAATCCATCGTAATATCTTTGAGCAAAACCGATGCTTGCCGGTGAATGGTGATGCAGGGCTGCTGCATGATGCGGGCGGTAATTGGCAATTAAGTTGCAGAGGATGTGGTTTGCAATGGCAATCGGCAGAAAATAAACAGCACCTCCTCCGTTCTGGATGCCAGCTGCTGTAGCCGAAGAAGATGACGATGATGATGATTGATTAAAACGAACAGAAATACATCCAGAGAGAGAGAGAGAGAGAGAGAGAGAGAGAGAGAGAGAGAGAGAGAGAGAGAGAGAGAGAGAGAGAGAGAGAGAGGTTGGCGTAAATTGTATACACGAAGAGAATTGTGGGTAATCTAAGGAAATGAAGACAGCAGATAGATCTCTCATGATTCATGAAACATTGGTGCAGTGGCTGCTCTACCATTGGAGGGACGTGAATTGGACGATATTCTCCCAAGGTTAATGGACGCTGAACCTTCCAGAAGTCTGGGCAGCGAATTATTATTTAAGTTCTGAGCGACTTCTCAATTGGATATTGCATTCAAACATAGACAAAAGAGAGGCACGGAATTGATGAAATTCCACTGTAGGCATATATAATCTGCAGCTATGGACACCAACTCTTATCTAATCAGGAAATAAAAGATTGATTGATTGATTGATTTATTGATAATATTCATGTTTGCTGACATAATTATTATGTAGGCTACCTCAAGGCAATCAAAATGTTTTGATTGATTGATTGATTTATTGATAATATTCATGTTTGCTGACATAATTATTATGTAGGCTACCTCAAGGCAATCAAAATGTTTTGATTGATTGACTGATTTGCTTATTGATTGATCGAATCTCGAATAACAGCATAAGCGGAATTTATATATATATATATATTAGGGTGCCAACGAAATGCATGGCCAAAAAATAATTTTGACTAATCCAGTTGCCCACCCCCTCAAAATGTTTTCAATGACAGGAAACACATGTGTTACAAATTTTATTCAGATTGAGGAATGTTTAGAGGTAGCTCCGTGCGTTAGTAGTTTATAGTAGCGTATCGCATCATTTTTTCGAAATCGCGTATGGAAATAACTTATATCTACAGAGAACAGGCTGTGCTGTGACTCATTGTTCATACTGACTAAGAATAATAATGTTTCTTGTAATTTTTAATCTTTCCCAATTCTTGGTTTTTGTTATAATAACATGGATAAACCAAAAAAGGTTAAATAAAGACTGTCTATGTCATTTCATACAACTAGCACTACATGCCTTCATGATGGTGCCTGTGTTTTGTCTGTACAAAAGCGTATGAGATTGGTTTGTAGACCAAAATCATGGAATTAGTTGATGCCAAAGCGTTCAACACCAGATGGGAACTCTAGTGGCATAACATCAAGATATAATTTAACAGATTTAGAGACTCACATATACATAATTATGTGAAGCAGATCCGGTATGAAAACGGTATAAAGGTGATAACAATTGCACTGGTTTGAATCTGATGCAAAGTGAGTTTATTGAGCTCATTCAGCTCAATGATATTCAGCCAAGACTGTTAGGACCACTATGAGCTCTTTCACCTAGCACTGATATTTTTAGAAGGAGTGGAAAGTGGGGAATATGTGCGTATCCATGCCTCTGGAGCCCATGCATCCCATAGAACTAGTTAGCCTATAGATGGATGGCAAGGTCACATACAGTTTTAAAAGCTACTTATTTCACTCTCAATAAACGTCACCAAAAGGAGTTGTCAGCTCTCCAAGAGTTCAAAGCAGTTGTGAAGTTGTACATTAAGTGTCTGTGCGCACATGCATGATCCTCGCAACGACTTGAATCTTCCGCATGAGTTTGATGCATACAGACAAACAACCAAACTGTTGCCAATTCAGCAATCAAGTCCCTCTGTAGTCATTTGTAGCATCTAGGTGAAATCTTAAATGGTCTTACTTTCTTTGATACAATGGTTCCTCTAGAAGGAAGCAATGGCCACAGCCCTAAGTAAAGAAACTCATGGACAAACTCCTTGACACGTTGTGCTGCATGGCACTGTTAGCCTACTATACCAATGCAGCGATGGTTGTCACAACATACTTAGCAGCTTCTTGTGGCAATTGGAATATCACATGACTTCTTGTCCTTAAGACCTTCACCCCTAGCACTTGAGAGAGCATTTCTGAGTATGCTAGTGCTCCAATATGAGCAGAGAGTCTGATGGTGGTCAACAATGCCGCTGATTCATTCAATGGTGTCCTTGGTCACTATGAAAAACAGAATCATTTTCTGTAATAAGTTGCTGAGAGGCACTGCAAGACATTTCTAGTTACTAAGGAGTCTACTGTTGCTCACCAGTAGTGCTGTGCTCAATTGCTCATCACTAACTTAGCAATAGGCAATACCCTTCATAGTAATGTATCTTAGCCATTGAAACAGCTTGAAAAGTAACATTGTTCAATGCTAAAAACTTTAACCACGTGGAGCTACCAGTAAATATTTTTAGAATGCTTCCTAATTTTGTGAACCTTATTATTTCAACAATGGAAACATATTTGGAGGGTGGGAAGGTAAAAATAAAATAAATTTTTTTTGAGTGGCACCCTAATATATATATATATATATAATGGGTTCCCCCCTTTCAGGCGTGTATGCTGAGATATGGTCAGTCCGTCTCCTCTGTCCTGCAAGCGCTTTCAGTCGATTCTCTTTGATTGAAGTTCCTCTTGTTGGATCGGGACTTCGGGAGCGCATAGCTCCATTTGGGGGAATGAAGATTCCGATTCACATGGCCGCAAGATACACATAAGACACACTGAATTGTAGATTTAAACATTCAGAAAGGAAATATGTGGGATTTCAACCGGAGTTGGACTAATAACCCCTTCAAATACGTCCATGTAACTGACGAGTATTGCGCTTTGCAGATTCTCACTTTATTTGTTTCGTTCATTCATCTTAGGAATTTATATAGTGCATCTTCAAGAAGCCCACTCGCAGGCGCTTTTTCATTCATTCATTCATTCATTTCGAGAATTTATATAGCGCCTCTTCAAGAAACCTACTCAGAGGCGCTCCCAGCCCAGTCACAGCTAAAAAAGTAGGATTTGAGATACTTAAAAAATGCAGGGGAATTTAGCCTAGGCATAAGTCGCAAGGTTAGTGGGAGGCCATTCCAGATAGCGAAACCCACAACAGAAATTGCTCGGTGCTGTCTGATAGAAGTGCGAGCCCGCGGAACCAAAAGCTCACCCCTTGCCGCAGAGCGAAGAGCTCGACGGGCTGCAAGGTTTGAGACAGGTTGACAAAGGCTAGACAAGTACGACGGAGCACAAGAAAGACGGCATCGCCAAACAAGTGCAGCAACTCTTTTTACAACTTTGTTTAGGCATATACGTACCACAGTGTAGATCCTTGGCTTTCAGCGCTTTGATCCTTTGACCTCTCATTGGTGTTGGATAAGAACAGACGGTTGTATTGGCAAGACGAACTCTTGTGGATTTAATCCACTTAGCAATCCACTGCAAACGACAGTCACAGGTCAGGACGTCCGATTGAAAGTCTCTGCAAATCATCATAACAATAATATCGATGAATTTATGGCCGCAGCTGTCACAAGCAGAACTTATGCCATAGTAATTATATAGCACCTGTAGCATTCAAGAACGACTCAAGTTATTGGATCTGAACAATGCATGCACTTCTATAGGCCTATACTATTTGCGCCTCTGAGTAGGTACCTTGAAGGGGCGCTATATAAATTATGACTGATTGATTGATTGATTGTATCAATCGATCCATCAATCGATCGATCAATCAATTAAGCAGACAATCGATCAATAAACCAATCAATCAGTCAATCAATATTCATCTATTCAAATGCGCTGACATAGACGCGGCCACTTGCGTGTGTGTGCGTGTGTGTGTGCGTGTGCGTGCGTGTGAGTGTGCGTGAGTGTGTGTGTGTGTGTGTCCTTGAATAGATGCGTGTACAATAGCAGCAGATATATTTTTAACCAACTATACAACGCTGCAGCATAACTTTAACTTCACTTGCATGCAAACGATTCCTATATCAATGTACAAAATTGTACATATATACACGGACTATCATAGCCTTATAGGCCGGAAGGACTTTCGAATATAGAGCAAGTTCGTTACATTAATGGACATGTCCAAAGAAAGAAGAAGGAACAGTGCATGCATCCGGGTCATTTGCAGGTGAGTGACGAAGACGTCTCTAATCAAAACTACATTACGCTGAGCAATTTACAAATCAGACGACCAAAGCCTGTATACATACTGCAGACACACGTGGATCCCATAAGAAAATACTAATATGCTGCCGTCTATAGCGACAAGAATTGCAAGACAGCGCACGGCTGCTAGTCGTCTCTGGCGTTATGACTGAAAGCATCTTGCAATCTCCTCCTTCCTTCATCCTAATGGACCTAACGAAGCAGAGCATAACGTGCAGAGTTGGTGAAAAGCACTTACAGCCTGACTAGAGATGGCAGCACATCAAATGTGCCCTCTGGGACGACCTTTATGCGGTTTCCGGACAGCATTCTGAAACACAGCAGAAGACGACGAAGAAGTCGTTTGATATGGAAGACGAATTAATGCTAATGCGTTGAAGCGTGTGTAGGATATATATAGCCTACGTCGCGAATCTTGCCATTAGGTCATTAAGAACACGGAGTCGGTGACTCGATGACCATTAAAGGACAAGAAGTCACTGACTTGCCTCTTACATGAATTGAGCAAAACCAATAAAATTCATCTGGTACACAGAGACTTCATGAGGGTCAATTCTTTGTGTATGACTTCAGGAGTTCTAATTATCTATAGGGCTTACACCAGAAGAATTTCATTGGAAGGATGTTGATTCTTGTTGAACCACTCTTGACATATTCAGACTCAATGAATGATAACATTGCATCGTACAATTATATAAATATGATTCATGATTATTTGGGATCATCATGATAATTAATAATTATTTTATGATTGCTATACTGACGAAACTTGAAGAACAGAATCTAACCGAACAAATGAGGTCTTAATTCAAAATACTATTAAGAAATTTTAATTTCACTATATATACACAGAATACGTACGCAAACTTCCTTTTCTGATGAATTTTTTTAACTGCACAACCAGCCATGTTTTATATATAGCGCCCTTTGGCCCGAAAATTTCTGACGACCTTTATTTAAGTCAATCGCAAAAAGTTCCAATATAAGTAAAAAGTCGTCTTTTTCTGTAGTCTTTCTTCCTGAACTGACCAGGGTTTTTTAAACGTGCAGTTCTACACAAAATGTGCAGCTGTAAATAAATTTGTGCAGTTGTAAAACCAGTCGTGTGCAGTGATAACCATTAGAAAAAGGTAGCCTAAGTGCAGTATAGGTTCACGACGCATGAAGGAAACGGAACAAAGGGCGTGTGTAGAGGAATACAGGGTGCGCCAAAAAAAGTAATCCCCTACGGTTTTTAGCCCATATCTTGGCCAAACATACGAATTTTTAAACGAAACTTTACAATCTTGAAGGCAATTTATATCTACGTACAATGGTCAAATTAGAAAAAATATATTTCAAACGGAACAAAAGTTACACCACTTTTAGGGAGGCCACCCACCGTTTTTTGACGATTCAAAAACGAAGCGCAACAAAAATTAGGTTTTTTGCCAATAACTTGGCGAAAATTAAAAGTTTCAAAATGAAATTTTTACAGGCTGATAGACAATTCATATTTACACATGATGACCGACATTTCATCAAAATATTTAAAACGGAACAAAAGTTACATCACTTTTAGTGAAACCACCCTCGGTTTTTGGACGTTTTTGAATCATCCAAAAAACCGAGGGTGGTCTCACTAAAAGTGATATAACTTTTGTTCTGTTTTAAATATTTTGATGAAATTTTGGAGATCGTTTTGGAGATGTGTAAATATGAATTGTCTATCAACCTGTAAAAATTTCATTTTGAAATTCTTACCTTTGGCCAAAATATTGGCAAAAACCTACTTTTTGTTGCGTTACGTTTTTGAATCGTCAAAAAACGGTGGGTGACCTCCATAAAAGTGGCATAACTTTTGCTCTGTTTCACATATGACTATGAAATTTGGCTATTGTACGTAGATATGAATTACCTTCAAGCCCATAAAACTGGATTTGAAAAATTCCAATTTTCGGCCAAGATATTGATAAAAAGCCGTAGGGGATTACTTTTTTTGGCGCACCCTGTATATGCAGCAGGAAGGACAAATTTCCAATTCGATTACTAAAAAAAGGTCATCAGATTTTTTGCTGGCAAATTGCTTGCTGTGAAGTTCTAAAATTTCTTTTTAAAAGCCCTAGAACTGACCAAAAACACACACAATGTAGCCTTTTAGCGCATTTTTTTTATTGCACAACCCATTCCTTCAATTCCCGTCCTCCGCGGTAAATAGCCCCCACATTTTTAAAACTGTTTTTCACTGCACAAGATTGCTTTTACAACTGCACATATTCATTTACAACTGCACGTTTTGTGCGCGACTGCACGTTAAAAAGCTCTGATATTGCATGCGGTGACTTACAACTGTTGAAGGAGAGGCAGTCCCCTGAATATTCCCTGATTGATGCGACTCAGAAGATTAGATGACAGATCACTAAAAGCAAACAGAAACATAATCAAGGAACACATGATTAGAGGAACATTTATTACTGCACTGGAAAACGAAGACTTTTGTCGTTACCTTCGTCGCTATCGTTTTTCTTGTGCTTTGTCATTGTTTATTATTGTTCTGTTATTTCGTATTACTTTGTCATTGTTTTAATCGTTATCATTACTTCTTTTTTTAGCAATAGTTCGGTTTTGTCTTTATTGGATTTTCATTGTTATCATTTCGTTTTGTTGTTGTGTCATCGTATTTGTATTTATTGCTTTTGTTTCTGATATTGCTATTATATGAATACAGAAATTTTTAACGAGCGCAGGATACACAGAAATGCGAATCGGAGTTGCAGATATATAGTCAAACACCACTTGAATAGCTGTTAGATGTATCCAAATCATGAATGCCAATGAGAAATGGTGAGTCTGAGGCGCTTCTTATAAAGGAAGAGAAAATGAGAAATAGCATTGCATTAGACACGAGTTTTATAACGACTTATATAGACCTACATGCATGTATCCTCTAAAGGAATCAATCCAATATTTTATAGTGACCAGAATTATATAAGAAACCGTTCTCGATTACATTATACATTATGAGTCTATCATAAACTCGATGTTCACTTGCTATTGTTGAAGAGATCAACAAAACTCCCACCCTAAACTCCCATCAAATTAGTTCACAATTATTACGCTATTGTTTGGTTCCCAATTCAGCTGTGCGCCGAGTCGCCATCGAACCCTCTCTCGACTACAAAAGTCAAGCAGACGAATCAATCATCTCACGTCAGACTCAGAAGAAAGACACTCGACTTCCACTTAAGACGAGAGAGAGAGAGAGAGAGAGAGGGGGGGAGGGAGGGAGAGAGAGACAGACAGACAGACAGAGAGAGAGAGATCAGAGAGCCTTCATGCATGAAGAGCTAAGGACAGAGGAACAAAGAAGAGCACAAGACACACTATAGCATATAATAGCAGTGTAGTACTAATCCATGGATCCATGCATGGCCTTTTCTACGGTATTATACGTCTGAGTATGAATGTGCAGCGCACTCTGGGCAGCGATGACTGAGACAGAGGGGAGCTGCTACTCGATTCAAGAGTCAGAACAAAATGTGAAGAACGGTTCCTATAGAAGTTATTGTTCCATAAAAAGACCCAAAGTGAGTGTCAGCATTTTGTCCTCTCCCCCCCCTATCTCTCTCTTCTCTCATTCTCTCATCGTCTTCTCTCTCTCTCTCTTTCTCTGTGTGCCTCTCTCTCTCTCTGTCTCTCTCTGTCTTTCTCTGTCTTTCCCTGTCTCTGTCTCTCTTTCTTTCTCTGTGTGCCTCTCTCTCTCTGTGCCTCTCTCTCTGTCTCTCTGTCTCTGCCTCTCTGTCTCTGTCTATCTTTCTTTGTCTCTGTCTCTCTTTCTCTCTCTCTCTGTCTCTCTCCCTCACACACACACACACACACACACTCAAATTCTGTATACATGCATAATTGCATATATCTAAATGCATAATAACACTTGCCTATGTAAATAACATATTTTAAGAACAAAGAAATTATAAAAGATCAGATCTTATGATGACATTAGACATTAACATCACACAGGGTATATATATATACACACACACACACACACACACACACACACACACACACACACACACACACACACACACACACACACACACACACACACACACACACACACACACACACACACACACACACACACATATATATATATATATATATATATATATATACTTCAAGAGTAAACTTGTCAGGGGCGCTCCTTGCAAGATATATATATATATATATATATATATATATTGCAAGGAGCGCCCCTGACAGGTTTACTCTTGAAGTTGCGCTATATAAAAACAGCGAACGGCTTTTAAGCCAGCATAGATGGCACACCAGCGGTTCAGTAATTCCTAGATAAACCTATAGAAACCTACATGTAACAATAGCGCACCTACCTACATGTATATAGCACTATGCGCCCTAGCAGTTGGAAAGCGCTACACAAAGACTCTGTTACAACTGCTCTATAGATCTAGACTCAGTGCAGGTGTCACGAAATAGAGTATCCCCCGTATTAATTGTATCCCCCCCAAATTAAAAAAGTCGAAAAAGTCGCTTCCGCGTGTATTTTTTGTGCAAATTAATTTTCATCTGCTTTGTTTTGAACAATGACACTAACAGATATGTTTATTCCTACTAGATAATTTGTTTTGCCCTGTTTTTAGAGCACTTAAAACATTTAAAACACTTAAGAACACTCAGAGTCGCTAAATAAATTCGAGTTGCCTTTATCTGAGCATTGCTTAGGACATTTAAAACAATTAGAGTCACTTAAAATTTTGATTACAGCATAAAAAAATTTATTATGCGCATTTTTCAAAAACGGGGATAGAATGTTTTATCCCCCCGGATAGTATAGACCGGCTAATTCCATCGGGGGGGATAGATTAATTCATCCCCCCGGATAGCTTTCAGGGGGGATACTCCGTTTCGTGTCACAGGCAGGTGTTTGAGGTGAATCTCAGCATATGGTCACATGTTCATTATTCAGGGATGCCCGAGATGGGACACTGTAATGAGAACGCCCCGTACCACATATATGATATATATATATAGTATATACGTATATAAATTCATATATATAAATTATATATATCATATATATATATACATATTACACGAGACGACAAGCGAGGGAGGTGCGCTCGGTGTTGTTCCATTGTGTTTCTGGCATTGTGTCTTGGTCATTATCTCCCGCTGGACACTTAATATCACCGAGGCCCCAGCAGACGGTCATCGGCGCCGGGCGACTATCAATTACCCGGGCGGTGTCCACGATCCCTGACCCGAGGCACTGGCTCTCTGCCTATGGGAGGCGATGACATCCCGTACACTACCAGCAGGTGATGAAATCACTTAAGGGAAGGTCACCCCTATCCGACCTTACTCCATCCATCCATCCGTGTCTACCGCCGTCTCTCCCGCCCCCGCTTTACTTGGCAGCCACAAAGAAAGACAAACATTTTACTGTATACATACGCAAGGCATACTGGCATGATACTGCATAAAGTATGTAATGTAAATCTTCGAGAATTTCTTAGCGCCTACAATAGCCACTTCAC
This sequence comes from Lumbricus terrestris, assembly GCA_949752735.1. NCBI lineage: Eukaryota > Metazoa > Annelida > Clitellata > Crassiclitellata > Lumbricidae > Lumbricus > Lumbricus terrestris. Next base: position 30,277,465 of record OX457050.1, read on the forward strand.
AGATACCCAGCTTATCACAGGCCCTATGTTAAATAAAATCCGTCCTATATAGTAAACTGCTTCTTTCGTTACGGTAGTAACGGTACTAGGTCAAAATCCGGGGGGGTCAAACCGAGGAAGCAGTATGGAGCTACGATGGTAATCTGTGATGCTGTGATGGTAGTCGTGTGGTGGTGATTACTATTCAAATTTCAAAGTATGCAAAGTAGGTGTATACTATTCAAAGTAGGCCCTAGTGCTAAAATTGAACGCTAAAATCTACTATTAAGTTAAAACGACCAGTTTCCCCCCAAAAAGTATTGCTATATAGTAACTTCTGCTAAAATGCACTGCTAAAAGCACTACACAGTACCAGAGGCGGATCCAGGATTTCTGTTTAGGGGGGGCGTAAATACTACCAATCCAATCCCGTATATATATATATATACACATATATATGAAAACAAAACTATAATGATCCTCTTTATAGAAAATGTTATGGAACTTTAAAAATATATAGTTTTTCATATAAAACCACTGGTCTCCACTGAAGGTTAACAGTGAAACGATTATAAATTAGTTATCGGTTTTGATCATGCAACCCATGATCCAAAAAGGAAATAATTAAGTGTCACATGCCAGTGGATTAAGCAGTGTCATTCTCCTTGGATGCTTTCTGGCGTAGGCATTGATAATGTCATCAATGTCTAACTTGATGTCCTTGTGGACAAACAATAAAATGAGTGCATTAAATATGTCCTCGTTCATTGTACTTCGGAAACACGACTTCACAAATCGCAGACTAGAATTTGCTCGTTCAACACTGCAAGCCGTGACAGAAGTGAGCAGCAAAATGTGAATTATTGTGGTAAAATTTGGATACATAATAGGACAGGAGCGGCTGTCAGCGAGGGTGTCCGACAGGGTGCCTGGTGTGCTGTCAGCGTTTCTCCACATCTGCTGCCAAAGCTTTAACTCTTGATGAAAAGAATCCGGCGAAGGCAGGCCATCATGATAGTAATGAAGTATACCATCAGCCAGTGTTTAATCTAGTCCCCATCCTCTGGGGGGGGAATTGAGGTTTCTAAGGGGGAGACAGTTGAGCGTCCGAAAGACGCTCGTGATGCGCGTAGCACCAAGACTGGGAGGGGGAGGGGTATGGGGAGGGGATGTACCCCTCCCCACCAGAAACTTTTTGAATTTCCACATTGCAATGGCAGCATTTTAAAGTGTCGTCGTAACAAAACAGCTGTACCTTTTCAGTGGCCCATTAAAAATTTTTGAATTTCCACATTGCAATGGCTGCATTTTAAGGTGTCATCTTAACAAAATAGCTGTACTTTTTCAGTAGCCCATTAGAAACTTTTTGAATTTCCACATTGCAATGGCTGCATTGGGCTATAAGGTGTCATCTTAAAAAATCTGTACTTTTTCAGTGGCCCATTAGAAACTTTTTGAATTTCCACATTGCAATGGCAGCATTTTAAGGTGTCGTCTTAACCAGTGCTTAAAGTGTGGAAAAATAAGTGCCTGGACGCCCCTTATCTTTCCGAAAGAATTGCCTGGACGCCCCTTACCTTTCCAGTCATTGCTGGCCAATAAATGGCTGGACGGCATTCAGATTTTAAAATAAGTGCATAGACGCCGTCCATGACCGTCCAGCCACACTTTAAGCCCTGGTCTTAACAAAATAGCTGTACTTTTTCAGTGGCCCATTAGAAACTTTTCCACATTGCAATGGCAGCATTTTAAGGTGTCATCTTAACAAAATTGCTGTACTTTTTCAGTGACCCATTAGAAACTTTTTGAATTTCCACATTGCAATGGGCTGCATTTTAAAGTGTCATCTTAACTTGATAGTATCATATATTATAGTAGTAAATAATGTTATTATAATCATATAATAATAAATAATATCACGGTATATTATAACACTTCATGCAAAACAATGATGAAAACAGTAACCAAAAACCAATGTCATTTCGTCCAATTTTTCTGGGGGGGGAAATGTCAATCCTGGGGGGAACTTCCCCCCCCCCCCAGAGACGTCTAGATTAAACACTGACCATCAGCAGTGAGTGCGTCGATGTTTGAAACATTAGATGGAATGAGACTTAGACCACGAATTGCTTGTTTTGCAAGACCTCCAAATCGTAGGCTAAACTGCTGAAGTAGACTGTCCAGAAATGGAAGATAAATGTTTAGTTTGAGAACATTTGCTGCAGGTTTAGGGGGGGCGTACGCCGGCTCCGCCCCCTCTAAATCCGCGCCTGAGTACCGTAACATGCAAGAGTTATACATAAATAACAATTAAATATTGTCATGCATGGTATAATATAATTACATGTATATGAGCGATAAATTCTTATTTCAGGGCTCAAGTTTTAATTTCAACGCAGGTCACTAGATATAGGTAGGCTACAATATACATGGACAATTTCTATTTTAACAATACCTCCGACACTGTTCGCACTATACATGTACAGTGCCAGTCTTAAGCTTAGATGAAGGAGGAGGGCCACTCTAACGATATTTGTTATTGATAGGTGTCGCTAAACTCAGACTATACTAGAATATTGTAGTATACTTAGTTAAGCAGTCTCTGTGCTGGCCTCTGATTTTCGGATACTCGGGGACCCGATGACGGTGTCACGAAATAGAGTATACCCCGCATATTAATTGTATCCCCCAAATTAAAAAAAGTCTAAAAAATCGCTTCCGCGTGTATTTTTGGGGGCAAATTAATTTTCAACTGGTTTGTTTTAAACAATGGCACTAACATGTATGTTTATTCCTACTAGATAATTTGTTTAGCCCTATTTTTAGAGCACTTAAAACATTTAAAACACTTAAGAACACTCAGAGTCACTAAATAAATTCGAGTTGCCTTTATCTGAGCATTGCTTAGGACACTTAAAACAATTAGAGTCACTTAAATTTTGATTAGCCTACAACAATTTTTTTTTATTATGCGCATTTTTAAAAAAGGGGACAGAATGGTTTATCCCCCCGGATAGTATAGACCGGTTAATTCCATCCGGGGGGATAGATTAATTCATCCCCCCGGATAGCTTTCAGGGGGATACTCCGTTTCGTGTCCCCGGCATCCTCCGCGAGGATTCAGCGAATCCTCGCGGAGGAAGTTTTACATTTTCATTCGCCAAAATTTCTGACGACCTTTTTCTTAGTCATTTGGTCGAAATCTCATGCGCATATTTCACTTTTTTGGGGGGCTAATCATGGAAATATTTCATTTTTACATGTAAAAAACCGGATGGCCTTTTTAGGGGGCTTAACCCTCCCTAGCCTCCCGTGGCCAGGGCCATCCTCTCAGGAAATTTTTGGCAACAGAGTATAATGCTATACTGATGACATGCATTCATGCATTATGTATGGCATGAGCAAGACAAACATAAGGAAAGTCCATGAAACGACCGTGTGAAGATGTCAAATGAAAGAGGCTTGCATACATTTGACGACCATGATAATATCCCGGCGGTCTGTAAAGAGAGAAAGAGAGAGAGGCCTTAGGCTACATCTAATATTTGAGAACGAGAACATACACGTGGCAGTTCTTGTTCTAACAATCCTTTTCCTGTTCGTATCATCTTATTAATTCTTCTCTTCCTAATGGTCCACACACCGAAATGGCGGCGGAGCATCTCCCATGTCGGAAACCCAATATGAAGAAAGAGACACCTCCTTGCTACAGAAGAAAGAATTGGCGTAATTGAACTAAAGCGTCCCACTGCTTTCCTTATTATTTCGAAGCCCCCTTCGCATATAATATAGCCCACACGAAAGAATAACACCGCCGTGTGCACGCATGCACACCTTCCGAAACCGTAGACGCGGTGGAATCGAATGAAATTGGAATAATGGCTGATTTTTTTCGATATAGGAGCGCAAGGCGCAAGGCCGCGCGGCGCCGAATGAAAGCCGTATCGAATGGCTTGTTATCTTACAGTCATTAGCTGCCTCTTTTTCCCAGCTTGCGGGAAAGTCTCAAATATCTGCGGCCGGGCGCATAGGAGTCGGGGAAGAGGGACTGAATCGCTTTCACAGCTATATACGACAATTTTCTTTCAGAAATTAGCTCAATTTAGAAGACCGCTGTGTCCTATAGTCTTTGATGTAAGAAGAGACCTATGGCAATCTTCGAGGCTCCAATTTATACTGAATACTTACCGAATATATATATATATATATATATATATATATATATATATATATATATATACGCACTCACATATATATACATATTTACGAGCATATACATATGCATTATGCAATTATGCATATACAATCTATTATATAATTATAATGGTCTACTCATGCATGAGCAAACTAGAAATTATATGCAACTGTGTCTAATACCGATATAACATGTTTTCTTCAACTTTCGATGAGCTCCGAGATCTGCGTTATAAGTTATTGGTCGACATGTTAGCTTGTGTTGTTTATATACGTTGTCCTATATGTTATGTTACGTTATGTTGTGTGTGGATGCATATGTATACTGATGTTACTCACAGGTGTTCCAGTTGGTTAAGACCGAGGAAAGCTCCTTCTTCCAGCTCCGAGATCTTGTTGCGCGCCAAATCCCTATCAAGCACACCAACGAACAAAAGAATCATCATTGATGCGTCTATTTAATGCTTAGTGGTATTAAAAATATAATATAATAGAGTATATTCTACTTAAGACTGTTCACCAATTAAACAACATTCGCCATATTTTAAACTCTTGGGTCTGGAATTCTTAAGGACCCAATTGACGATTCTGCATCTTTTCTCCATGAGTTGGCTGTCACGTGTATACCTTCTGCATCATTCATTCATTCATTCACTGTAAGCATCTATGTAGCGCCATGCAATTCAAGAGACCTACTAAGAGGCGCTCCCAATCAATCATCATCCATCTTCTTCATATATAATTACATTATTTCATAATTTTCCCATGCAGTCCTGCCACATTCCACCTTGCCGGTCTCTCCTCCTCTTCCTTCTCCTCATCCTCATTCCAGCAATGCATGTTCTTCTATTCCTTTTCATTCTCGCCTCCCATTTCACATTCCCACCTCCTCTTTCTTCATTCCCACCTCCTATTTCTCCATTTTCGCCTTATCTTTATCCTCCTCATTCTCCTCCAGTTAGTCCTGCATCTCTCCTCCTCATCCCTCTTATGTCATTCGCTTCCTCTTTCTTCATCAAATGCCTCTTCTATTCCTCTTTCTCCTATACTCATCCACTGACTCTTCTCTCTCTCTTTCTTCTTCCTCATCTTCCTTTTCCTTATCCTCTTCTACTTCCTTCCCTGCCTCCTCTTTCTCCGGTTCTTCCTTTTCCTCATCATCTTCCTTCTCCTCCTCTTCCTCTTCCTCCACCTATTCCGTCTCTTTCCTCATCTTCCTTTTCCTCTTCCTCCTCCCTCTTCCTCATCGTCTTCCTCCTTCTCTTCCTCATCTTTTTCCTCTTCTTCCTCCTCCTCTTCCTCTTTCTCCTCCTCCTCCACTTCCTCCTCGTCCTTCTCTTCCTTCTCTTCCTCTTTGTCCGCTCGATTCCCGTGCACCACGTATACCATCCAAGCAGTGCCTAAAGTGTTGGAAAATAAATGCCTGCATGGACGCCCCTTACCTCTCCAGAAGAAGTGCCTGGACGCCCCTTACCTTTCCAGTCTGTGCTCACCAATAAGTGGCTGGACGGCATTCAGATTTTAAAACAAGTGCATGGACGCCGTCCATGACCGTCCAGGCACACTTTAAGCCCGGCATCCAGGCAGTATTTAGATTCACAATTTATTCTTAATCATTAAAATAACCATAAATTACACGCATGAAACATCAAACTGAAAACGGTGCAATAAATAATAATCAGAACATAGGCCTATCTATAATTATACGACAAGAAATAATGAACATGGAATTATTATTATGAGAACAACAGTGCAAATGACGAGTGTGGGAATAATAGAGACGATGATAACGAATTCTGCTAATCAAACATTCATGTAGCGCATTTCATAATTCATAACGAAACTAAGCAGAAAATTCAATGCGTTCATACATTGTTTTAAAGTTCGATTGTAATAATTATGCTGCCAATATATGACCACAATGTTTCATAACAAACATGACAAACGTCACCCTCCTCCTCCTTCTCCAGGCTTGGCACTGGCATTATATACGCCCGTACACAATGGAGCAAGAGGGGCAAGGGCGGATACAGGAATTTTCGGGGGGTGGGTCAAAATTTTCGGTCTGGGGCAGGTAAAAAAAATTTCGTCTTGGTCGTCCAAAAATCCGACGACCTACTTTTTTTAATGACTTTTTAGTCGTGCGTGCGGACTTCGTGGGTGTGGACAGGGCCTACGGAATAACTCATGGGGGACATGTCAACTTTCCGAGCCAGTATAGCTGGTAAAATAAATTTCTAAATGGGGGGCCATGGCCGGATTGACCTCCCCCTGAATCCGCCCCTCAAGATGGGTACCTGCTCCTGAAAAGTGACGCCCAGTTTTTAACTAAAAGGCAATTTTTATTTTTAACGAATTTCTTCGCACTCAAGCACTAAGGATAATTAAGATGCACAAAGTGAAATCAAGAAATTTACATTTAGAAACCTGCATGAAAAACAACCATGTTTTTAATATCAAGCTCTTTTGCTAAAGCACTCAACCGTGTACCCATGTTCTTAATTTAATGTTTTGCATTTTTCAAGCTCTTTTGCTAAAGCATTTAACGGTGTTCCCATGTTCTCAATTTAATGTTTGGCATTTTTCAAGCTCTTTTGCTAAAGCATTCAACCGTGAGTTTTTTGTCCCCCACCCTGCAGAAATATCTCGGGCGCCCATGACTGACATTAACAGAGCACAAACAGTAACGGAGCTCCATAAAGCTCTACATTTACATAGCGCCTTTTGCGATTAGCCTGTATCATCCGTTAGCATTCAGTCGACGCATCCTGTCTTATTGGTCCAGACGGTGGGCTTATCTCGCGGCCGACAGTCAAACGGCCACGAGTCCCTGGAGCGCATCCTCAGGGTTGTCTTCGTCCGCGCAGGCATCGCACCGCGCGCATGAATATCAGAACAAAAGAATCCGTCGAAAGGGAAGCGAAATCCCCACATCCCCCCCCCCCAACGGTACGAAGGAAGGAAGGATGGAGCGAACGGCGGAGGAATGTAATGGTCGTCCCAGGTCGGCTGTGACAGACGACCGTACATTTCCTCAATTAGATCAACAACAAACACAAATTGACTTGATTCGATGGCGTCCGAGGGAGCCCCAAGGACGGACGGTCGACGGAGGAGGACACGTACGCTACGAACCTATCAATTACCAGGCATCGGCCAATCGCCGGAATGCACCGACCGGCTATTTGATCTGACGGACGGGGAGGGACGGGGAGGGATGGGGGAGGGACGGGACGGGGTCCGGGTCGACCCACACCCAAATCAATTACTCCCCGGTAGACGGCGACGGCTGTATCGTCGGCTGCAGTACGGTCACGTAGCAGATGCTCGATGGTTGATGGAGATGCGGGTGAAGGAGCAGGTGGAGGAGGAAGAGGAATGGGAAGAGGAGGAGGAGGAGGAGGAGGAGGAAGAGGAATGGGAAGAATAATGGGAGGAGGAGGAGGAGGAGGAGGAGGAGGAGGAGGAGGAAGAGGAATGGGAAGAATAATGGGAGGAGGAGGAGGAGGAGGAGGAGGAGGAAGAGGAATGGGAAGAATAATGGGAGGAGGAGGAGGAGGAGGAGGAGGAGGAGGAAGAGGAATGGGAAGAATAATGGGAGGAGGAGGAGGAGGAGGAGGAGGAGGAGGAAGAGGAATGGGAAGAATAATGGGAGGAGGAGGAGGAGGAGGAGGAGGAGGAAGAGGAATGGGAAGAATAATGGGAGGAGGAGGAGGAGGAGGAGGAGGAGGAAGAGGAATGGGAAGAATAATGGAAGGAGGAGGAGGAGGAGGAGGAGGAGGAGGAGGAGGAAGAGGAATGGGAAGAATAATGGGAGGAGGAGGAGGAGGAGGAGGAAGAGGAATGGGAAGAATAATGGGAGGAGGAGGAGGAGGAGGAAGAGGAATGGGAAGAATAATGGGAGGAGGAGGAGGAGGAGGAGGAAGAGGAATGGGAAGAATAATGGGAGGAGGAGGAGGAGGAGGAGGAGGAGGAGGAGGAGGAAGAGGAATGGGAAGAATAATGGGAGGAGGAGGAGGAGGAGGAGGAGGAAGAGGAATGGGAAGAATAATGGGAGGAGGAGGAGGAGGAGGAGGAGGAAGAGGAATGGGAAGAATAATGGGAGGAGGAGGAGGAGGAGGAAGAGGAATGGGAAGAATAATGGGAGGAGGAGGAGGAGGAAGAGGAATGGGAAGAATAATGGGAGGAGGAGGAGGAGGAGGAGGAAGAGGAATGGGAAGAATAATGGGAGGAGGAGGAGGAGGAGGAGGAAGAGGAATGGGAAGAATAATGGGAGGAGGAGGAGGAGGAGGAGGAGGAAGAGGAATGGGAAGAATAATGGGAGGAGGAGGAGGAGGAGGAGGAAGAGGAATGGGAAGAATAATGGGAGGAGGAGGAGGAGGAGGAAGAGGAATGGGAAGAATAATGGGAGGAGGAGGAGGAGGAGGAGGAAGAGGAATGGGAAGAATAATGGGAGGAGGAGGAGGAAGAGGAATGGGAAGAATAATGGGAGGAGGAGGAGGAGGAGGAGGAGGAAGAGGAATGGGAAGAATAATGGGAGGAGGAGGAGGAGGAGGAAGAGGAATGGGAAGAATAATGGGAGGAGGAGGAGGAAGAGGAATGGGAAGAAGAATGGGAGGAGGAGGAGGAGGAAGGAAAGAGAGGAGGGAAGAGGACGATTGGAAGGTGGAGAGTGGGAAGGAGTGGGCGAAGGAGAATTTGGACGGACAGAGGAGGACGCATGAGGAGAAGGAGGAGGAGGAGGAGGAATAGGAAGAGGAATGGGAGGGGAGGAAGGAAAGAGAGGAGGAAGGAGGACGATTGGAAGGTGGAGAGTGGGAAGGAGTGTGAGAGGGAGAATTTGGAGGAGCAGAGGAGGACGCAGAATGAGAAGGAGGAGTAAGAGGAGGAGGAGGAGGAGGAGGAGGAGGAGGAGGAGGAGGAGAGGAGAGAGAAGGAAAGAGAGGAGTAATGGAGCAGGGAAGAATTGAGGGAGAATTGCATGGAAGAAGGAGAATAAGGAGAAATGCTGGATTAAGGAGTGTTTGGAGGGCGGAGGAGGGGAAGGAGGAGGAGGAGAAGAAGAAAAGGAGAAAGAGTTGCAGGAGTTATGAGAGAGAGAAAAAGAGGAGCAGGAAAACTGAAATTGGAAAACGGAGAAAGAATATGAGCAGAATGAGGAAGAAAATATTATAGGAAGAGTTGAAGAAGAGGTTAGTTGGGGCGAAAGAAGGAAAGGTGAAAGAGGAAGAAGATGAAGAGAAGATGATGAGAAGATGAAGAGAAGATGATGAGAAGATGAAGAGAAGATGAAGAGAAGATGAAGAGAAGATGAAGATAAGATGAAGATGATGAGAAGATGAAGAGAAGATGATGAGAAGATGAAGAGAAGATGAAGAGAAGACGAAGAGAAGACGAAGAGAAGACGAAGAGAAGAAGAAGAGAAGAAGAGAAGACGAAGAGAAGACGAAGAGAAGACGAAGAGAAGACGAAGAGAAGACGAAGAGAAGACGAAGAGAAGACGAAGAGAAGACGAAGAGAAGACGAAGAGAAGAAGAAGAGAAGACGAAGAGAAGACGAAGAGAAGACGAAGAGAAGATGAAGAGAAGAAGAATAGGGGGAAATCCGTTGGGAGTTGGGACGATATCCGAGAGCAAGCACACGCACGCACGCACATACACACACGAGGAAGTAAAGAGACGTCAGCGCCTCCTTTAAGACAACGAGAGACATTACAGCGTCTTAGACAGCAGCAGCAGCAGTAGCAGCAGCAGCAGCGAGACTGAGACTTCCGTCAAGGGGTAAGGAGGTCTCCGTCGTTGACTGGAGCAGATGGTGAAACTAATCACATCATCATCAGCTGCAGTGCATGTCCATCCGATGATTTTCCTCAGAGGAGCTCTCTGTCTCAACGGTGAGCACTTGCTTTAAGCACTTGCTTTAAGCACTAAAGCACTTGCTTCTGAATGAAAGACGAAAGACGAAACCACGCATTTGCGCATGCACTAGCATTCCTAAACACACACACACCAAAGCGCACACGCATGCACACGCACACACGCACACTCACTCACACACACAGAAGCACACATGCATACACACACATTCACACACAAATATGCACACCCGCGCACAGACACATGCACGCACAGAATATATGAACGCACACACATTCGCATACAGCCATACACATCCATATACACCTAGGCATAAACACACAGTCATATGCACGCACATTCATACACACACACATACAGTTGCACACACACACACACACACACACACATACATATGCAAACACACGCATATGCACACACACACATATGCACACACACACACACATACATATGCGCACATTACACACACACATACACATACACACATGCAGACATATATGCACACACATTCAAACACATTCATGCCATGGCAACATGATCAGGATAAGGACTCGACACCCTTTAGTTATAGGCCTATACAAGTGCAAGATTTGTACTGCTTACCTGACATGAATTCACCGTAAGTAACTATCTTGTATACACACTTCGTATACAATCTCAGTCCGTCTACATATCCATCGGCCTCTGTTCTCTCTTATCATCAAGGAGAAGATGTTTATCGACGTCGTATGACAGCATGCATGGTCCTTGACGTCATCTTACCATCCCTGCATGAGCTTTTAAATAGTCTCGAACACACACACACACACACGCACACACACACACACACGCACACACATGCACACACATGCACACACACATGCACACACACACATGCACACACACACACACACACACACACACGCACACACACACAAGCACACACACATGCACACACCCCCACACACACACACACATGCACACACACACACACACACACACACACACACACACACACACATTCGTAGTGCGATCCCTCGTCCGCGCATGCGCTCTTCGTGCCATGGGTTGTTATATCCTGTGTATACCCTAAACCCAGTGTTATAAAACTAGACGTCTCTCGGGGAAAGTTCCCAGGAATAAAATTTCCCCAGGAAAAAATCAGGAGGTGTTGTTCACATGTAGTAGGCCCAGCCGCCCATGTACGTACAATTCTCTCCCAACAAAAAGTGACATGTACCATTCCCTCCCCACAATCCGAAAAATGTAGTCACGATGTACTAAAAAAAGGTCATCAGATTTAATAGTAGCACAATAGTTATTGCGTACACCGAAATGCGAATTGCAATAAAGAATATACTTGCTTACTTACTTACAAAACCTGCATTTTGCACCGGCAGCGCTTCTGAACGATTCATCCTACTATAGAGGCGCTTTATAAATGCTTGAATACAATACAATATAGTACATGATTACAATTATAATACAAAACAATATTAACTCAAAAGTAGGCCATATATATAAACCCGAATGTAGGCCTACTGCAGGCCTACATATAGGAAACAACACCTTATAGTTTATAGTATGATATCTACAGTTGCATGCATTCAACTAAAACGCACTCGACACGTTCTCAACCTCTTCTCACCTCAAATCGCCATCATCAGCTTCTAACGGCATCGTCACTGCAGGGCATGCCTAACACCCTCCCTAGTATAAACACATCGAGACCGGGTCTGCACGCGATGCTGCATGGCCAACCGTCGCTCAAACGCCGGTACGGTCACGTTCAGCAGAGCCATGTCACAATCAAAGGGTCAGGCGAATAGGCAATCAGACGCATATGGGCGTTTGAGCACTTGTTATTTCGTCGTTTCATGATTTCTACTCAGAGGCGCTCCCGACCACAGCGCGGACATGGATCGGAGTTTCATGCTGAAGCGCATGAGCATTGCTTGAACCCATACACCACCGCGCCTCATATATAATAGTATTATGGTCTTTGTATAAGAATACTTTGTAATTTGCCACCATGTCCTTTGAAGAACATCCGGAAATGGAGTCTCCGAAAGTTTTCCCTGGTTATATGCCTCCGATTGAGACGTGGAAGGAGACATGGACACTTGACACGGTGCTCGGTTTCAGTGTGTATAAGTCACTGGTTGACCAGTCTCAAGCCTAGATAAAGGAGGAGGGCAACACTAGTCATGCATCCTTGATACGACAGTGTCGTTTAACATGTAACAACATTCAAATCCAGCACTCGTACATGCAGGGCATTGCAGGCAGCAGGCATATAATTATACCATGAATATGAGGTGTGCATGCGTGAGACCTCTTTTTCTTGGTCTCTGCATTCCAGGTCGAGTGGCCAGTCCTCTTCATCGCTGTCTGCATGACCTTCCCTTCCACATAGTGTCGCAAGAATGCCCTGAGTATCTATTTAGAGATCTTTGAGGGGCACATCCATCCATGCAAGGCCGTTGCTAGGGGGGTATTTTGGGTGTTGAACACCCCTCCCCCCAAATGAAAAATGTAAAAAATGATTTAATGCATTTACAAGCACATGATGTAGAAAAATGTTTTAAAAAATGAATTAATTGATGACAGTTTCTGACGATTTCTCGGCCAGATGACTAAGTTATAAAAAAGGTCATCAGGTTTTTAGGGAGGGAAATCTGTAGCATTTTCTGAAGATTTTGGTCGGATGACTAAAAAAAGGTCATCAATTTTTCGGCCGGGACAAAAACATCCCCGAAATCAAATCCTGGCTACGGCCTTGCATCCGCGGTGGTGTAGTGGTGGCGTCGTTGCCTTGAAGCCGGAAGGTTCGTGGTTCGAATCCACCTCGCCGCGTTAGGAACTTGGGCAAGTCCTTCACTCACAATTGCTCAGCGCTTCGGCGTGAAACTCCGATGCAGTGTCCGCTCTGCATTCGGGAGCGCCTTTGAGTAGAGAGAGCTTGAAGGGGCGCTATAACAAATGCACATACATACACATGGGTCTTGCTGATTGATGCATGAGAGAAAGGCTTTGCATGCGTTGGCAAGACTCATGAACTTAATTTGGAGTCGATGGATTCAGTCAACAGAAGCTGAAGCCATATCCATCATCTCAACGGCCAACGTCGACCATAACACTTGACGACACCTAGTGCCTTGCATGCGGTCGAAGTCAACATGACATCGCCTGCTTGGACGGCACCACTCAACACACCCTCAGAAGCCACCATTTAGGAGGAGGGAAGATGAGACCACGGCACTATAATGTGGGAGGGGGTGGGTGCGCATTGGATGACACACTGGCTTGGAGATCAACGGAGCTGGGTTCGATTCCCGAAGCCCCCGTAGGATAGACGTGCTTTGTATACGCTGCGATAGTGCCCTTGTATTGCAGGCTGTCTGTTCTGTTATAGGCCTACTATAGTTAAGATGCCATGGATAACAAATCCATGTTGTATATACAAATGCGCCTCTCAGTCATCTGGGTTGGAGCTCATAGGTTCACCATCAAAAATAATTTTCGAATGTTTATCACCGATTTCTGTGAATTTTTCGAATATGTCTGTTGGAAAAAACCTGAAATTTAGAACTTAAGAATTTTTCTGGCTACGTCCCTGCATGGTGTAAGTCCAATACGTCAATTGTATGTAAAATATTGTATATGTTTGTGTGAGCACTTTCCATAGCGCTCCTTAAAGTGGGCTACTCAGCGGTGCTCCGACTACAGTCAATCAATCAATCAATTCGCTTTATTGCAACCAGAAAACAAGATGACATCAAAAACAGAAAATATGCATGCATTGGCTACAAAGGGGGGCCCTAAAGGGATTGACATCCCGCTGGGGAGGGTCACCCAAGTAAGAAAAAATACCAAGAAATATTGTACAAGATAGCAAAAAAAAATTTGAAACAATTAAATCAAATTAGGTGATGACAGATTGCAAAAAGTTTAAAATGCAAATAGCATGTAGAGAAACAAACTTAACTATATACTTAAGTAGAACCTTAACTACAAGTGGTCATGTGCACTTCTAAGCAGACTTAGTGGAGGAAAGAAAAACACGAAGTCTCTTTTTAAAAACCTGCAGACTACTGGATTGACGAATATCAATTGGTATTTTATTCCACATTTGAGCGCCATAAGATTTAACAGTAAAACGCCTAGTGTTAGATTGAGCTCTGACAGGGCGATATGCAGATGAATTTCTAGTGAAATGCGAATGGATGTCAGAGGCGTGAGGGAGGTACTCTTGGAATACCGAAGGAAGGAGACCGTGTTCGAGTCGAAAGAAGAACTCGCAAATTTGGAGATCCTTTATCTGGTTTATTTTTAGGAGATGAAGCTCACTAAAGAAAGGGCCAGTGTGTTCCCATTTACGAATACCCGCTATTATACGAACAGCCTTCTTCTGTAAGATAATTAGTTTATGAAGCCTAGATTCGTATGTCGATGCCCAAACCAGGTTGCAATACGTGAGGTAAGGGTAGACGAGGGTATAATATAAATTCATTCTAATTGTCTTTGGTAAGATATAAGCAATGCGGGAAATAATACCAATATTCTTAGCAATTTTAGATGCAATTTGATTAATGTGAACTTTCCAGGTCAAGTTTTGATCTATATGCACACCTAAGAATTTCGTCGACTCAACTTGATTGATGGAAACATCATCAATAAGCAAACAAAGATTACTACTGGGGTTTATTTTCCGATGGGATTTAAATAAAATAAAGTTGGTTTTCTCAGAATTAAGGGTGAGTCTATTTGCAGAAAACCAAGCAGCTATGCTAGACAGCTCAATGTTCACAGTCTGAAACAACGTCTGCCAAGAGCTATTGGAGTAAAAAACGTTGGTATCATCAGCAAACAGAATGAAAAACATTGTAGGAGAGACATTGGCCAAGTCATTAATATAAAGAAGGAAGAGAAGTGGTCCGAGGTTGGAACCTTGGGGAACTCCATATTTGATTATCCCTAGCTCAGATAGGACACCATTACAGAGAACTCTTTGTGTACGGCTCTCAAAATAGCTGGCGAACCATCTGAGCTGTGTCCCCCCTAATTCCATAGTAATCTAATTTTTTAAGCAAAATATTATGGTCTACGGTATCAAACGCTTTAGCGAGATCGAAAAAGACTCCCACTGAGTATTCGTTGTTTTCAATAGCCTTTGAAATCATGTCCTGCATACTCAATAAGGCCATGTAGGGGGAGTGACCCGGTTGAAAACCATGCTGAGATGGATAAATGATGTTAGAGTTTTTAACATAACCATAGAGTCGATTATACATAAGTTTTTCATAGAACTTGGAGAAGTAAGAAAGAACGGAAATGGGTCTGTAATTGATTACATTGTCCTTATCACCCTTTTTTAGTATAGGCACCACTTTAGCTATTTTTATGGCTTGTGGAACAATCCCATTACTAAAGGAACAATTTATTATTTCAGCCAGAGGTCTAGCAACTAAGGAAAGATTGGGGGCAGCGATACAGGGGTCAATGTCGTCAACACCTTTGCTATGCGTTAAACGTATATCACGGCCAATATCCATAATTTCCTCAGGGGAGACCATTAGGAGACCCATGGAATTCTGCCGAGGGGCCTGTAAGTAACTATAGTAAGGGAGAGGTGAATCAGGTATTTTCTTTGCTAAAGAATGGGCTATGTTGGTGAAGTAGTTATTGAAGCTATTGGCTATTTTTTCCGGATCCTTAGCATTTTCAGCGCGGACACTAAATTGGAGTTTCACGCCGAAGCGGATGCAGAGCAATTGCGAGTGAAGGATCGACTTGCTCAAGGTCCGTTCACACGCCGTGGCTTGAGGTGGATTCGAGAAGTCAACCTTCCGGCTCCAATGCACCGAATCCATTCATACACCACCGCGCCCCATGCACAGTTGACCTCTGCCAAACACACAGCGTAGGGATCAGAGCCGGATTAAGGCATGTTCAACATGTTCGGCCGAACTGGGGCCCACACTTTAGGGGCCCACCCATGCGGAGAAAACATTTTTTAGGAAAAAATTAGTACATTGTGAGGAAATTTCGACCAAACGACAAAAAAGGTCATCAGATTTTTCGGCCGAATATCCCCCCAATTTTTCCAGAACAGACCCCCACATTTCTTAATCCGGCCCGGGTAGACTATAGGGACTCTGAACAAACCCTTCACTCGCAATTGCTCGTGCGCTTCGGCGTTAGTCAGAAGCTTAATCAAGCTCAAGCATTATCTTAAAGTCACCAGCAATGGTATTGCAATCCAAATTATTCTGATCGGCAAATTAGTTCCGTAAAGCACCGAGCTAGCATCATCATCGTCATCATCTGCATCAGCATCAGCAGCAGCAGTCCCGCTAATTGATTCCTTGGATTAGCAGCAGCAGCAGCAGCTGTTCTTGGCGCACCTGTAGTGGCAGCAGCGCCAGTTATACATGTGGACCTGTAATCATATATGGGACGCGGCAAGGAAAGTAATTTCCTCGCAATGTCGAGGTCTTTATTACGCGCATGCGCAATAATTTCATGGCTGATTATAGCCGACTACTTCTTGGCATATGCCTTCGTCAGCCTTTGATGTTCCTAGCCGTGGATGATACGATGGGAGCAGGCCGCCGGCTCTTCAATGGCCAACCACATACGGAGAACATTCTATAATGAGGTCCGCGTTCTGAACGCCTTTGAACGTCGAAGACGGCTGACGACTTCAAACGGACCACGCATGGCCGTTACCATGGCACCCGCTTCTAGACTGGTTCACTGTCGAAGACGTTCCCGAAAGTCAATACTCGCCGTCGTCATAATAGGCGTACGGTGCTGCCGCCCGTCGTTCGCTAGAATCCGCTGTAAACAATCACTGCAGCGTTTGTGCATGGGGGCCGACTAGTGGGCGGCCACGGCTATTAGCAGATTGCGTTGAAAATCGTCTGCATCCATAGCAAGAAACGAGGATTACAAGTGAATAGGTAGAGCTGCCGGCGTATAGCGAGAACCGCCTCGCAGCGGATTAAAAATCATTTATATCAGGCACAATTTGCTAAACAATGGGTCACTTGGAAGCGAGAAAGCGCCATGCATACGCCTATTCGCCCACAATAGAAAGACTCATTGATCCTGGACATTCGTATAGCCTACCGGATATGGCGGAACTACTTAAATTATTCAACCAAAGATAGAAAATCAGAAAATGCCAACAGAGATTTTCTTATATAGATTTCTGATTTTCATATGTGTATTAAAAGTCGTGAATGAACGACTTCAAGAGTTTCATATTCCAAATGCAAGACACAATCCCTTGCAACTCGAGCGGAAACCCTATCGCTTACAACAAAGGAAGTGCGTAATACAAAAGAAACAATAGCTATTCATTTCCAGTGTATGCAATGCATGTATCGCTAAATCGTTATCAAGCGCACGTGGAATTCGAATAGCAGAATAATTGAAATATGAAAGCCTTTGAAGATATATTAATATACAAAATACACATTACAATATGTTATTATGCTGCCTATTTTGAAGAAAATGCCTGGAACTTGGAACCATGCAATAGTGCTCACATAACTGAATGTGTGGAGGAGCTCAATAAGCGCCTGGTGTCAGACCGATATATATATATATATATATATATATATATATATATATATATATATTACATATATATAACATGCAAGAAGACCTCACAGGTGTTTCTCTTGCCGAATTCAGGGACTTCGCGCCTATAGAAATTTGCGATCTAACATCAATGAACAAAGGCTCAGACAGACCGACGGACGGACGGACGGACGGACAGATAGATGGACAAACTTCAGACAGACAGACAGACAGACAGACAGATAGACACACAGACAGACAGACAGACAGACGGACGTACGGATAGATGGAAGGACGGATATAGATGGACGGACGGATATAGATGGACGAACTGTCAGACAGACAGACGGACAGACAAATGGATGGACAGACACACAGACTGACACACAGACAGACACACGGACAGAAGGACGAACTGACGGACAGACACCAATTTGTCACCAAAGCTTGTGCTTTTAAGATATTCATTCATTCATTCAAGAATTTATATAGCGCTTCTTCAAGGCGACTACTCAGAAGCGCTCCGGACTCTAGCACGGCAAAAAAGGACAGTTTTGAGTTTAGTAAAAAATGTTCCAGTAATAACCCCAGCAAGTAGACGTAGTTCATGTGGAAGCTCATTCCACACAACTGGGCCGATCACAGAAAATGCTCTATGCTGCATCGTTGCAGTTCGTGCAAAAGGGACCATGCAATAGCAATCCCTTCTGTGCAGAGCGGAGGGGGCGGTGGTCTAGGATACTAGTGGAACAACAAAGCTCTTGCAAGTACTGTGGGGCGATTCCAAGCTGGCATTGCCTAACTATGTATGTCTGGCATTGCCTAACTATGTATGTATATGATATATATGAGTGATAATATGACTTGAACGAGATTTTATTTTACTAATAGCATTTTCTCTCGAGAAATAATAATTATAGACCCTATAATATGCTCATATAATCTGCTTGCCATGCACGCTGAAAGACATGACTCACGAGCGACTAAATGAATGACTGAACGACGGACTTAACAAATGACTGCATGGCTGACTGACTGAACAACTGCCAGACTTACTGAATGACTGAATGACTGGCCGACTGACTATATAACTGACTGAATACTGACTGTCAGTGACTGACTGCATGCATGACTGAATAACTGAATGAATGACTGTCTGCATGGCTGATTGACATAATTGATTAAATGGCTCGCAGTAAACCTATAACTGAATTAATGTATATATATGAACAAAAATACGCAAAATTAGAAATAAAGCCACAGATATTAAACGACTGGAGGGAGAGATGGTGACGCTATATATGAAATTCATTCCCTGCGCTGGAGCCATTAAGCATGGAGCCAGCGCATTGTCCGCTGCAGGTATACATGTACGAGAAGAAAGGTTAATGATGATGAGATGCGGTGGATTCTGCAGCAGAGGACATCATCAGCCTCCTTCTAATCGATGAGATTAGTCGCTGGACCAGATGCGACCGACCGCATCTCGTCTCGGTTATACATGTATAATATGTGGATCGTGCAGGTAATCAGTCACCTTGATGTCACCTCATCCATCGATCTTCAGAGGTCATCAACTGCAGCCATGCATGTATCGACGATATCTATGCATATTATATAATTATATATATATATATCTTATACTTATATATAAATATTTATATATATAAATATGACCAAATATCATACGCGCGCACACACACACACACACGCACACATACACACAGGTAGGTCAGTAGAGGGCAGCAATCAGCAAGACTATATATAGAGAAACGGACGGACGGACGGACGGACGGACGCACGGACTGATGATTGTATAGACGAACGGACGGAGACTCATATGCAGACGGACAGACAGACACACATACAAAACATTTCCAGCATCAGTCATGCTGTAACTCCAGCACTTCTTGTAAACTCCGCCATGCAGTCCCAAGCCTGGATAAAGGAGGAGGGCGACACTAATCATCTCTTATATGGCGTGCAGTGTCGTTAAACATGTAACAAGAGAGAGCATGCACTTCTCGTATATATACTGGAAGTGCCAATCCCAAGCCCGGAGAAAGAAGGAGGGCGGCACTGATCATCCTTGATATGATGTATAGTTATATTCCAGCAATGGGCCATCCCACATCAATCAATCAATCAATCAATCAATCTATTCATTCAATCAATCAATCAATCTATTCATTCAATCAATCAATCAATCATTCAATCATTCAATCAATCAATCAATCTATTCATTCAATCAACCAATCAATCAATCAGCAATCAATTTATTATAACCATCAATCTGCAGCGTCGTGTAAAACAAGAACTTTAGTGCATGCATGATTAACGATCGAGGTCACTCCATGCATGGATGCATTGACCTGCGTTCGTCGTCCCAGCTGGAACTAACCCCCATCACCCTCCCACCCCCGCATATATACATACAAGCGGTGTATTCACAACACTGCATGTGGACAGAGACGGTCATGAACTCAATAAAAGATCAAAAGAGATGGGCATATAAATTATGATGCAGTTATAGGCCTACGCATAGACTATACACAGACCAAGGATTTTGGATAAGAATCAAGCAAAATTCCAACCTATAATATTACATATGCACGCATATACGTGGTCAAGTAGCCTATACAATACACATACAGCACAAACAATTCAATACAATCCAATGCATATACGTATACACACACATATATGCAATATGCATGCACGCACACTTGCAAGTCTTGCATACACCTGCACCTAAAATTCATGTAGGCTATGCGTATACATGCATTTATGCTTACATGCACGCACACATTCACATTTATGTATACACTCAGAAACCTATATACAATACATAGACTACACGTTTGCATTACCGGTATATAGACGGCCGTATAGTTCAAAAAGGTCCAAGCACGTAATAGCCTACTCACAAGTAAACTGCATTGCTTGGCAAGCCATCACCCTTGAGTTGCGAGAAGTTGTTAATTCCTTTGCTCCGACAGATAACTCTCACGACGTGTAGGTCACCCGCGTTCCCTAAATCCACCTGACTTTCCCTCTTTAACATCGAACAGACACAGACTGATGGACAAGTCATCAGGGCTTCAGCTACAGTAGAAGAGAAGACAGTATAATCTGTGGTGGCCGTTGTATCAATAGTAGTAACTCCTGTTGATCTAGCGCTAGTAGAACTGGTATTTAATTCCTCCGAAGCATTGCCAAACGTGATAACAAACAGATGGAGCAGAAAGAATTGTTCCACTACGATGAATAACTTTTTCCTGGAAATTTTCATCGTGGAGAAACTCAATTTAAAATCGAAATCATCCGAAAAACGCATCGCTACCTTAGTTTAAAAAAATAATTTGCTGTGTTGTGTAAAAAGACTTGGTTAATTAAGGAATATTTCTCTGATTAATCGTGCAGACGTTATGCGTCATGTTCTAC